>CM048821.1:28477515-28742949 GCA_026586065.1 Dioscorea zingiberensis
AACAACACCGTAAACCGTAAAGCCCTAACCCACAAAAAAAAAAACAAAAAAACAAAAAATACAAAATCAAAATCAAAATCAAATCAAAATTTATAGGAACACTATAGGAAGAGTCAAAATCAAATAATTCAAACAACAAAAATCTGATTATGGAGTAAAGAGATGAAGAACAAGCACCTTCAGACGCTGTCAAAGAGGATTCCCACAACAATCAAATAATTCGTACTACCCAGCTCAACTTCGGCCACGTGTCCCCAGGGAAACTATCTCTGCCAAAAAAATTCGAATAATTTTTTAGTACCTCTATTTTTTTGTAAAGTATCATTTTGCAAGTGGTTATAAACGAGATGAAGAACAAGCACCTTCAGACGCTCTGTGGCCTAGGGATGTCAAAGTAAGGATTCCCATCATGCTAATCTTAAAAGTTATCTACTGGGATACTCAGAGAAACACCCAACCCAGACGCATGCAGCGTGTGGTGAGCACTGCTTTTTTTTTTTTATATAATAATTTTACTCTATTCACAAAGGGCCTTGATTGATATTCGATATCATATAAATATGGATAATTTATCCGCCTATAGTGTCCCTAATATCGTGACATAATTTAACTATCAGGCCTCTTTAACCATTATCAAATAAATATGGAGTACATACAAAAATAATTCATAAATATATTAATATTATATATATATATATATATATATATATATATATATATATATTTATTTATTTATTTATATAACGTTAATGCATCCTACCGTATCCATGATAGCGGGATGGTTATAAGCGAGGATACCGCGGGCGGGCAACATTTACCATGTACATCGATCCAGATACGGTATGTACTTTACCCGATCCTACGCAATCTGGATTACCCGCCTGCTCAGCCGGGTAATCTTCTGACTCCCACTTGCATCCCAGCGCCCAGCCTCCTCCACGGAAAATACTCTAAATTCGAGGTCCCTCTTGAAGACATTCTCGCGAGCCGCCCTCAGCCTCTTCTTCCCACGCACTCCCCGCATGAAATTTCCGGACTTTCTGGCTCTAAATTTAGTTGGTAATCGGTTAGTGGTTATGAAACGGTTAGACAGTTATGAGACAGTTATATGGTTACGATGACAGCCTGGAGTCTAGAAACTTCTAGAAGCACTGAAATGGATTTCTTTGGTGGCGTGTAGGCTCCCACGTCTTAGAATTGATGCTTCTTCTCCAAGCTTCACCCCTGCCCTGCACTATAAATACCCCCCTTGCTCCCAAGAGAAAGGCATCTCATCTCCGATCCGTGGCCCTAATGCTCAAGGCCCCGGAGTCTTCTTCTCCACCTCCTCCTCAATCCCTATTTTCCTTGATTTAGAGCTCATTCATGGAACTCTACATTTGCATCTTTGAAAGAGATTTGTGGATTTCATCCTCTTAAATGAGGATCGTGGTTTTTCCCCATCTTTGGGGTTTTCCACGTAAATTCTTTGTCGTGTTCATCTTCTCTTGAGTTTTTCTTCTTGATTTCTCGATTCTTCTTCTTCCCATCCTATTATAAATTCAAATGTTGTTCAAATTCAGCTTGAACCAATTTTGAGCCTAACATTTTTGGCCGTCTCAGTAAGCGGACAAGAAGCCATGCCAACAACTAGGAGATCGGCGTAATCAGCCTGTGAATCAGAGAATTCGGCTCAACAACATCCATGGCAGAATTCCATAGAGACTCAAAGGAAGAAGAGAATGCTCTAAAAGAAGAGGAGAGTACCCCTTGAGAAGACCTCCAAACTCAAAGAGAGAAGAGCTCCAATGAAGGTATGGCTTCTCTCTCTCCCTCTCCCTTTCATTCATATAGGGCTCAAAGGCTGAACCGACCCCATGCCGAGTTCTAAGGCCAAAGTCGCCCAACTCCATGGAGGATCAAAAAGTGGTCATCTCAAGAAGAGCTCAACCACATGAAGACTCAAAAAGAGATCGTCTTGGAGGGTTCAACTCTATGGAAACTCCAAGAGAGACATCTCTAAGAGAGTTCAACTCCATGGAGGCCCCAAGAGAGATTATCTCCAAGAGGGTTCAACTCCATGGGGGCTCCAAGAGAGATCATCTCCAAGAGAGTTGAACTCCATAGAGGCTCCAAGAGAGCATATCTTTAAGAGAGTTCAACTCCATTGGGGCTCCAAGAGAGATCATCTCCAAGAGAGTTCCTCTCTGAAAATTTTATTTAATGAAATGCTCCAAGAGAGCCTATTTTTACATAAATCCCTCATTTTGAGCTCTTTTATGCCGACGTCGAGTTATCCCATGCCGAGGCCGAACTTCCTCCAAGGTCTAAAAATAATGGCCGAACAGCTCTCAAGAGCTATGGCCGAAGAGCTCTGCAGCTAGAAGAGCTTCCGTTATGGCGACCCATTTGAAAAACTCTCAGTCATGGCGAGCGGCTTTGAGGAGCTACTCTTCTTTTATGGCTGCGGAGAAGCTTCCTTGTTGGATGAGCACAAAATTCCTTATTGAAGGCCAAGTGAAATCTCACTTGCAAAAGTCCTTATTGAAGGCCAAGTAAAATCTCGCTTGCTAAAGTCCTCTTATGGCTGAGTAGCTTGAGCTACTCTTCCATTACTACTCTTAAGGCCGAGTAGCTCCATGAGAGTTAAATCTCACTTGTTAAAGTCCTTGATGAAGACCAAGTGAAATCGGAGGAGCTACTCTTCTTTCAAGGCCAAGAAGCTACTCTTCTCTTATAGTTAAGGAACTACTCTTCCATTATTCTCACTTTACAAAAAGTCCGCCTCTACATGCGATAAAGGCCGAGAACCTCCTACGTAGTAAAAACAACTGGAATTGCCGCAGCCAAGAGCCTTCTCTTATATGCTTAGCTCTACGGGCCAAATGACTCACGCAGGTAAATTGCTGTCTCGCCATCACTCTGACTCACCGCAAGCATGTACTTGAGGGGGATCGATCGAAGGATAGGGGTTGAGGATTGTCAAGTGAGTCAGCCCAAACAATCAACTACATGGGGACATCGCAATGCACCTCCCAAAACCCCTCACCACCTAAGGTGCCGAAGCTCCTTTATACTAAAAGTGCCGAGCTCCTCCCACCCTCTCTAAAATGGTCACTTCCCAAAGTCGTCGCAGGTAGTCCTCCCAGGTGCACCTGTAATCACCTCCTTCTCGCAAGAGCAAGCCGCCTCATCAGCAACCTCCTCCTCCCTCCTCCTCCCGCCAACCTCCCTCTCACATGTGAGAGTCTCTTCCCAATCTTCTAGAAGCTTCACACCGCTTAGTCTCATGTTGGGAAATCCGGGCCAGGCCAGCTATTTGATGAGTTACGAAGGTTAGGACCGCTGTGACCGCCAATTGAATCTATAGAAGGGCATCTAGAAGGGACGCCGAGCCGGACTAGGCCGAGCCGTGAGCGCCGAAATGCCGGCACCCACGTTGTTTCAAATCTGGAGTGGCTTTGCCCCCAAGCCTCGCTGCCACACCCAAACCTCCATACCCTTATGCGTGCAAGGCAAATACCCCCTCTTCCCCAGCCCGCCAGCCAGTTATTTCAAGTAACTGGGCTGGGCAATAAGCCTCGCTCACTTCCGGAGAGCCAGAAAGCTCCCATCATCTTCTCCTCCTTCTTCTCCACCTCTATTTTCTCTTCTTTTTTGTAGAGCTTCATCAATAACGGGAGCTCTCTACTTTGTAGATCTCAAGGAGAGCTGCAGTGCCTAGGGATTTCTCACTCACTTCCTACGAGAGGTGGTTTTTCCCTCATTTTTGGGGTTTTCCCACGTTAATTCCCCGGTATTCTCTATTTTTTGGAGTTCCTTTTCCCTTTTGATTTTCTCGACATTCTTTTCTCCTTTCCCTTTCAAATACAAATTCAAATTGCTCTGGCCGTAATTTGGGAGTTTGATCCCAATTTCTCGCACTCAAATATTTTGGCCGCCTCCAGGGGAAGGAGCAAGAAGCCATGGCCGCGATTTTAGAGATCAAGGCGCGTAATCAAAACTCCGTAAGAGAGGATTTCCCAGCCTCCAAAGAACAAATCATCCACATAGCGCGAAGAGGCGTAGAATGCTTCCAACTCTCAACGGAGCCTCCCCCGCACTCACCTACCACCTGAAGCTCCCTACCTGTGTCGGGCCGTCTAAATCTTTGTAGTTTTTCCGTAAGAAGCCATTCCATGCCATGGAGAGACAATTGGCGGCACAGCCACACCGCATAATCATGGCCGCTGGAGTCAGCCATGTCTCACCGTGCACTTCACCGCGCTTACCTCCACCAACCTCCAACGAAGCTCTAGAGATCCCACTAATCATTGCTCACCAAATGCTCGCCAAGGGACAGCTTCACCTAGTGGGCGCTCTTCTCCTGAAAGCGACGGAGAAGCCCTCTCGTGATCATCATCGAGAGCTCTTCGATCCCCACCATCGTAGAAGGAAGATTACCGGCCGCCATTCACCGAGGGCGGAGAGGAGACACCGATCTCGCCAAGATCACCTCCTCGCCCCTCATTCACAGAGACCTCGTCGCCAACTCGCATGAAGCACCTACGCCATTCTCCAAGGTACTCTCCTCCCAGGCGCTACACACCTCCACGCCCCTCTGTGAGTCGTTCTCCTCGTGACATATCTCCTCGCCAGAGACAAGTGGTCGCAGGCACCATTCTCCGTGACACCACCAGAACCTCGAGAGGACGCCGGGGACATCTCTCCGACCGAGAGCTGCTTTTACTTAAATGTACCACGCTTCCGCTTCCTCCATTTATCGCGGCCATTTGGGAAGCCCCTTTTCGCATAAGTACATTCCTCCAAATATCGATACTATGATGGTACCTCGGATCCACATGAGCATGTGGAATCTGGTGACGCCCGAGATTTACGTAAAATGGCACTTCCAGGTGGTTCTGCGGTCGCGGCCAAGACGCTTGTTCTGAATCGAGTATGACCGCTTTCAAGTTCACCAAGGCAAAGATAGCCTACTTCACCAAAATTTCATAGATCGCTTTTTCGCCGCTTTACTAATTGCAGCGTACATAAGAGAAATCCTGTTATGTTGCTGAGGTGCAAACAGAGAGAGGGAGAATCTCTCAGGAATTACCTTGACAGGTTCAATGAAGAAACGCATGGAATGTTTGATCTGGATTCTTTGATTGTGGTTGGAGCAAAGCTTTCGACGGGTCATGGAGTGCCCATTCCTTCACTCTTTGATGCAGAGACGCTCCGGAGGGACTCAGAGGAAGTGATGAGCAGAGCTCAGAAGTACATAGCCTCAGATGAGTTCAAGGCAGGGAGGAAGGAACAGGCCCTCCAGCGGGCGGAGGAATTGCGCAGAGAGGAGAGCCGAAGAGGTGAACGGGCACCACGGAAGGATGTAGAGCAAACCAGTTATCGACCTCCTCGCTATGATGACCGAGGCGCTCGGGACCCAGGCAGACCCCGTATTCGCTCCAGGTATGACAATTACACCCCCTTGAATGCTTCCAGAGAACATATAATGATGCAGATTCAAGATAAGAAGATCCTCAAACCGTCGGAGCCCGTTAAGGAGACCTCCTCAGCAAAGAAGAGTGGCAAGTTCTGCATCTACCACAAGGTTCGAGGTCATACAACAGAAAATTGTATCCACCTTAAAGATGCAATAGAGGATCTCGTCAGGGAGGGGAAGCTGGCCGAATTCCTCAATCAAGAAGCTACCAAGAAGGAAGAACAACCTTCCCAGGCAGAACCTCCCCGGAAGAAGATAGACCTTACGGTCATTGCAGGTGGACCAGGGTGTGGGGGAGAAACTACATCCTCTAGGAGGAGCTACGCCCGCATGGTGGGCACGATGCAGGAGCTTGCTCCACAGAAGAAAAGTCGAACTTCTCTCCCAATTGAGTTTACTGAGGAAGATCTAAAGGGAATATGCCAGCCACAAGACGCACGACCGTAGTGGTCCTTGACATTGGGATCTTCGTGATGCACAGAGTGTTAGTCGATACCGGGAGCTTCTGGTGCATATACTCTTCTCGGATGTTCGAGAAGATTTAAGATTGGAGGAGAACCTAAGCCACGCAAGTCTCCCCTTGGTTGGATTCACCGGAGATCCAATCTATCCCGAAGGTATTATCACTCTCCTCAGAATCCTTGGTACTCTCCACCTAATCTGCTATGTACCCAATCAACTTCCCTCGCGGTACGGCATCCTTCGAAGTTAGAACGCGAATTATGGGAAGACCTTTCTCTCAACAAGCTAGAGCTGTCCCTTCAACCTATCATCTGAACCGAAGTTCCGCATGCATCATGGCCGTGGAGAAGTGAAGGGTGACCAGCCATCCTGAAGACAGTGTTATTTGGCCACCTTGAAGAGACAACTTGGCGAATCTAGCAAGACTTCCGAGTCACTCACCATAGAAGACTTCTAACAAGAAGATGAGAAGAGAGAAGCTCGGAGGCCCACCCCAAATGCCGAGGAGCTCGCTATCTTACCATTTGATGAGGCCTCACGGAGTTTAACTGCATAACTTTGAGTTGGGCTCTGCATCGACAAGAAAAGCAACTCCTTGATTTGATCAAGACCCACTCGGATGTCTTTGCAATGGACAAATCGAGGATATGCCTCTGGAGTACCAAGGAGGTAATGGAACATCATCCTAACGCCGATCCCGCCACAAGCCGGTGATCCGTAAGAGAAGAAATTATGCCGCCGGATAGGCTTGAAGTGAAGAGGAGGCTTCGACAACCATCGAAGGTGGAGTTCATTGGAGGTCCAATACCCCAATGGCTCTCCAAATGTAGTTCTTGTAAAGAAAGCCAAATGGAAAATGGCGTATGTGTGTCAATTTGGCTGCAGACCTCAATAAAGCTTCGGCCCTAAGGGATTGCTACCCCCGCCTTTTGATAGATAATTTGGTAGATTCCACTGTGGTATGAGATGCTCAAATTCCTAGATGCATACTCACCGTTATAACCAAGTCAAAATGGCCGGAAAGGATGAGGAAAAAAAGCCTTCATTACTCCTTCCGTGAGAACATATTGCTACAAGGTGATGCCATTTGGCTTGAAGAATGCAGAGCTACCTTTCAAAGGGGTCAGCTAACAAAGTTTTCAAAAAGCGTATAGGGAGGAAATGTTGAGGCCTATATTGATGACATCCTTGTAAAGAGCACAAGCCTCAGCCACATGATGCCATCTCCGTGTGAAACGCTTTGAGACACTTAGAGAGCTCATGGAATGAGTCTCAACCCAAACTAAATGTGCATTTGGTGTCCGCTTCGGGCAAGTTCTTGGGTTTTATGCTCACGGAGAGTAGGGATTGAAGCCAACCTGCAACAAATAATGAAGCTATTTCCCGAGATGAGGTCCCCATGACCGTTAAAGAAATTCAAAGTCTCAATGGGAAGCTTTGTAGCTATTGGAAGATTCGCTTCGAGATCGTGGAGAGAAAAATCTTCCATTTTTAGAGCACTTCAAAAGCTCCGGAAAGTAGGGATGGGCAGAAGAATGTGAAAAAGGCCCTTCCACAACCGAAAGAATACTCTGCAATCACCTACTCTTCTTTCCAAACCCAAACCAGGAAAAGAGCTCGGCATTTACCTGGAAATTTCAGATTTGGTAGTGAGCTTAGTTCTTACCAAGGAGGAGGACGGAATTCAGAAACCTATCTACTACACAAGTAAGGTTCTCACAGATACCGAATCCGTGCATCATCCTCGATAAGTTGGCGCATTTTGGTTACAAGCAAGTACTGGAAACTTACGGCCCTTACTTCCAATCACACAATATTAAGGTGCTAAGCAATGTGACACCCCTCAAGCAAGTCCTCCACCGGCCCATGCCTCTCGATGGTTGGGACGGCGGGTTATCGAGCTTGGAGAGTATGATATCATCTATGAGCCTCGACCAGCCATCAAAGCCCAGGTCCTGGCTGACTTCATCGCTGAGCTCACAATCACGGACCTTAGTAAATCTCTCTCCGTAGAATTGCTTGGGGCATACTCCTCCTCTCCGGCCCAATGGGTTTTACATATTGATGGCTCAGGGAATGCTGAAAGTTCTGGGGCTGGAATGGTGGTACAATCACCTTCAGGTTGGAGCACTTCGGCAATTTTGAAGTTTGGATTCAAGGCAACAAACAATGAAGCTGAGTATGAGGCCATGATTGCAGGCTTGCAACTGGCCAGGGGTCTTGGAGTTCAGAATCTGTTGGCCGATACCGATTCCCAACTAGTTGTCGGCCACATGAGCAATGAATTTGAGGCAAAAGAAGAAAATATGGTGAAATATAATGCTTTGGTGCAAAAGTTAGCGGCCAGTTTTGAGAAGCTCTCCATTTCAAAGATTCCGAGAGCAGAGAATCAGGAGCTGACCTCCTCTCAAAACTTGCTTCTTCCAAAAACGAGGTAACACATCCCGTCAACATTCAATACTTACTAGCAAAAACTATTGATTGCCGACTTGAAGAAGAGTTGCTTGAAGTGACGGAGGAACCATGCTGGATTGATCCAATCTTATGTTACCTCCAAGATGGATCTTTACCGTCTGACCCCAGGATGGCGCGCCAGATCAAAGTTAGGGCCAACCGCTTCACTATTCTGGATGGGCGCCTTTACAAGAGGTCCTTTACTCTTTCACTATTGAGATGTCTGCGCCCAAGTGAAGCAAATTACCTCCTTCGGGAAGTTCATGAAGGCATTGCCGGAGATCATTTAGGAGGGAAGGCACTCTCCCATAAAATTCTAAGGCAAGGTTATTATTGGCCCACTCTGCTGAAAGATGCAAAAGCATTTGTCCAGAAGTGCACGCATGCCAACGTTATATTCTATTATCCATCGCTGGCGTCCAAATTTCCCCAAATTTCCACCCCCATTGTGAGTACGGTGCCATTTTGCACTTTGGGGAGTAGATCTCTCCTTGGCCCGCTTCCTCAAAGCATTTCTGCTGATGAAGTTTTTTGATTGTTGCCATTGATTATTTCACCAAGCTGGGTGGAAGTCAACCCCTCTCCTCCATCAATAAAAGGTGTGCGTGAAATTCCTATGGAAGTCAAGCAAGGATCCGTCGATTCGGCTCCCGCAGAGTATCTTTCATCATGCATAATGGGAGACAGCTTGCAACGCCGTGATTCAAAAATTTCTCAAAGGAGGAGCTTCTAATTGAACACAGTAGCTTACTTGGCCACTCACCCCCAAGCAAACCGGCAGTGGAAGTGACGCATAGGGACCTTGCTTCGCGTACCTCAAGACTAGAAAGTGCTCCGTAATCAATCTAATTGGGTAGATGAGGTGCCGTGGGCACTTTGGGCCCACTGTAACCACTTGCCTAACTCCTACCGGAGAGACTCCATTTGCTCTCCTTTTGGAACGGAAGAAGTTCTCCCTGGAAATTGAAGTCCCAAACTCCACGGATCCCGTGCCTTTGATCCGACAAGCAATGAAGAAATACTACGGGCCGAGCTCCGATTTCATCGAAGAGAAAAGGGAAGAAGCCGCCCTCCCAGCCAGCCGCATACCGCCAAGGTCAAACGCCACTAATGACACGCCAAGGCAAAAGAGAGCATTTCGACGGGAGATCCGGGTCTTGAGGGAGAACATTTTAAGGCAAACAAAAAGTAGAACATGGAAGCTTAATCCTAATTAGGAAGGCCCTTATGTTGTAACCAAGATTGTAAAGCCCGGCACTTATTGGCTTTTCTAAGATGGACGGAAAAAGCTCAAACACCCTACAATTAGAACATCTTAGGAAGTACTATCAATAAAGCTCTGCTCTACAAATGTGTCCAAGCCATTGTCAACAAACATCAATGAAATAGAAAACAACCGCTTTCAAGCTCTCTAATCTCCACTTAAAGCTAAGCAAATAACTAAGACTCGAGTCAAGGTATAATCCAAGGGAGCTCCAGCCAGCGCTTTCGAAAAAGAGACTTGCTAACGAACACGGCAGCGGGTCAAGGCTCGAGCTGTGACACGATAGCAACTAACCTATGAGGACAGTTCCATTAAAGAGCAAATCCATCAAAGAGCCCCTCGGCAACCAACTCAACAAATCCTAACTCCTCTTGAAGGACCTCGGAAACCAAAGTCAAGAAATTCCTACACAGGCGATTCTCCAAATAAGAGGATAGCGGGTCCAAGCTCGAATCATCTTAAGTGAGAACGCACACCAAGGAACTCAAATGACGAGCATAATTCTCCAAACAAGATGATAGCGGGTCTAGGCTCGAATCATCTTGAGTGAGAATATGTAACGGAGAACTCAATTGATTGGCACATAAGGAACGATAAATTAGGAGTTCAGAATGAAGGCGGATGTGAGAACTCAAAATCCATTCGACTCTAACATTTGTGACACATTGTGAAAATGTACCGAGGCTACGTACGTGTTATCAAGAAAGAAAAGACACAAAGCCGCTAAGCGTATCGTAAACCGAAGCTACTCGTTGGTTTTCTCGGAGGAACCATGGCTATATCCACCTCGTACTGAAGTTTCTCCAAAATATCGTGAATAACTTCACCTCCTCCGCTCCGCAGAAATCCATCTCTACCCCCAATATCAAGATCATTCACCGCACTGTACCTGTGATTTCTAAAGCCTCATGTAAGTCAAATTGGCAAAAATCAAAGCATCGGGAAATTTCAAGCACAAACTCCCTTCAAAACGGGAAACTTTCTTCCTCCCTTCGTCAGCTGGCCTCCTCAAGAGCTGGATTCGTCACCTCGAGAAGCTTCCAACGCAAGCCGCCTCCAATTCTTTTCATCTTATTCTCGCCTCTGGGACAACGATTTCCGACAAGCTTCTAATTCGGCCGAGATACTCTCTTGATCTCTTTCTCGTGAGTATCCCTTTCTCTCGACGCAGGCCGCTAGCCAACAAGGCTCCATTTTCCTTTAATCACGTGGAGCAACTCTCCTCGCTCTCTTTCTCCAGAGGCTCCTGCAGAATGCCGCTACAAGGAAGACATTTTCGTGGGAGGAAATTTTAACTTCTTCCTTTACCTCGAAAGCTTTTTCTCAAAGAAAAGAATGCTTAGATTTTGCAGACTCCTTTATCCTTGAGCAAAATGGAATTGTTCGCTTAGGACGGAGATTTCCTCTCTCAAAGAAGAAATCTTCTCCCTTTGCTCTTTAAGCTCCTTCTCCAAATGCCTCCTCGGGCCTCTCTCGTTGACCGCTTTAGCACGCATCTAGTTTGCTCTTTCCTCGACTGTGGGCGACATTCTTCTCCTCGGAAGTCTTCGCCAAGACCTCACTCTGGGAGCCACTTCCGCCTCCAAGTCTCTACTCTTCCGGATATACTCGGTGAGTAGGGACATCCTATTCCCTCCTCCTCCTCCTCCAAGATGTTTGCGTAGCCTCGGCTGACTAAGAAACGTGATTCTACAAGCAAACCACAACGAATTGAGAATTGACCCAAGTCACAAACGAACTCAAGAGAAAGAAACACTTACGGAAAAGCCCTTAGAGACGGAGAAGCTTCGGCAAGATCATGCCGTGTTAAGTTTATCAAGTCTAGATTCAACTTCTCCCGCAAAACCGAATTTGATCGTAGAGAAGCGAACTTTGGGATCATTAACCAAGATCCCTCCTTTGGATCCACATAGGGTGATCCCTTAGAACCTTCATATAAAACCGGGCCACCAAATTTTGAAACTCGAGGGAAGGACGAAGTTGGTCGAAAGTGACAATTTAACTCGAACCGGTTCATAGTTGATGGTGGAGTCAATGTTTGGCCTTTCAGAAACATCAATAACTTCAACTTCATCATCTCTCAAATCCCTAAGAGAATCTGGGAGATCAGGCATACGCCCGAAGATATCCTCTTCAACCGGCCTTGAGGAGGAGGGTTCATCCGAATTCCTCTGCTCTGAAAACTCTTCTCCTTCTTTCCCTCGGTAAGACTCAGTGTTAGCATCGCTCGCAGAAGTATCTCTTTCAGCGGGAACACGAGCAGATAAAGGAGAAATTGCCAATGCCCTCTCAGTATTGGGTGGCTGAGCTGATTCAGGTTGTCTCTTTTTCCCTTTGGAAACAACTTTCTTCTTTCTGCTCGCTATCTTTCGAGCTGGTTCGTCCTCAACTATTTCTTCAGAATCCCGATCCCTCTTCCTTGAAACTACCTCAGGCTCTGTACGCAGCTCCACCTCCACCTCTTGAGGAGGGCAAGGTTCATCATTGCAAAGTGGTGTAGAAGTTTCCTCAATGTACCGCAGTGTTCGCTAACGCTTTCTGCTCCGAAGCTTCCTCATGCGGCCTTTTCCGGAGCTTCGGCTTTCTTTTGCTTCTCCAGACGCATGTGCTATTGAGCTTCTCAAAGACGAGCTCTGGGCCTTGTCCAACAAAGACTTGGCACACTTAGAAGCCTCCATACCTTCACTGACACAAAAAGAAAAAATCTCGGGTTAGCTAATGTAAGAGAGCAATTCAGAAAAGAGCAACAAAAGTATGGCAGTTCCTACCCTTCACTAAAAATAGGCCACTCCTCCGTAAGATTTTTTTTAGTCAAGAAAAGCTTAGGAGGAATCTGGGAGCACTTCCGTAATTTCTTGAGACGATGGGTTTCTCTTTCGGAAAGCTTCTCCCTACTTAACACTTCAGTCCGAGGTGCTCCCCACTCAGTCCAGACTCCGAAACCCCCTTCTATAGAAATGAAGAAATACCTCTCCTTCCATCTCTTAATGGAGGTCGCACAGAACCTAAAAAACGCCTATCAGGTCTAGCACCAAAGAAATACCAGTCCGTGTTGGATTCCCTATTAAGGAAAAACATCGCCTCAAACATAGATAGAGTGGGAGTAACTCGGCGATCGAGGCATACAACCACAAATCCACAGAGGCATCTCCAAGAATTTGGGGTTAATTGAGATGGACAGACGTTGAAAGACTGCAAAATTTCGAGGAAAAGGGGGGGAAAAGGGAGTCGGAGTCCTCCTAACAAGGCATCTACATACACAACAAGTTCGTCGTCCCTACCAGAGCTTGCTCTATCAGAAGGACCAGGCAACCTAATCTCAGGCTGAAAATTCCTATATTTGATCCTATAATACTTGACTACAGCATCTACTTCTTCTTGATGAAGGATACTGGCGTATGAATCAGAGCAAGGAAACTGGCGTTTGCTACGTTTTGCCCCTATGTTGCTAGTAGAAGGAACAACGCAAGAAGAAGATGCCATACCTTGAAGTTTTTCTCAGAAAATGAGAGATTTACGAGAAGGAAAAGCTCTCTGTTTCCGCCGTTAGGGTTTTGAAGAAGAAGAAAATGAACAAAGATCCAAATGTATATCCAAAGGAACTTAAGGGATGCATCGGATTATCTAATCCGCTTAGATGAAACCGCTCAAAAACGTGAAATCCTCACCGACACCGCCGCTTCCATCTAATGGATGTGGCTCATCATTTGCGGAATCACCGTGAGATTGGAGCCACGTGGACCAAGAAAAGCGCCTATCATTACCCACATCTGCGTACTCATACCCCCACTTGAAAAGAAGAAGCTCTTGAAAATCGCAGCGCGCAAAGATTAAATGAGGCTACCGTGGCATCCAAGACGATGCTTACCACCATTTTGCCTTACAAAGCATCACCATGGAAAGCACCCACAAGAAGGAATAGATCCTCCAGTAACTCCTCGAGATACTTAGTTAATTTCGCTGAAAAGATTCACGAAGGTATTCGCTCTTCATCTTCCAAGCTCATCGCAAGCATACTTGAGGGGGGACTGATGATGGGGTGGTTATAAACGAGGACACGTGGCACACAGATAACCAGGCATATGCAGATCACGTGGGAATCCTTGTAGCACCTGGCTTGGTTCTTCTCTCGTGGCCGAAGCCCTCCACCTCGAAAAATACTCTAAATTCCGAGGTCCTCTTGAAGGACCTCAAGACATTTCGCGGAAAGCGCAGCCGCCTCAAAATTCTTCTTCCCACAAGACTCGCATGAAATCTTCCGCACTCTTCTAGAAGCCCAAATTAGTTGGTAAATCGCTTAGGCCGTAAGGAAACTGCTAGGATAAATTACGAGACAGCTTATACTGCCATTTATGATAGCTTGGAGTCTAGAAACTTCTAGAAGCACACTGAGCTGAATTTGCTGAGCTGGCGTGCTGAGCTGGCTCCCACGTGCTAGAATTTAGTGGCTTCTTCTCCAAGCTTCACCCCGCCTCCGCACTCCTATAAATACCCCCTGCCCCCAAAGAGAAAGGCATCTCATCTCCGATCCTGGCCAAGCCCCTCACGCTTCCCTGCGACTGGAGTCTTCTTCTCCACCTCCTCCTCAATCCCTATTTTCCTTGATTTAGAGCTCATTCATGGAACTCTACATTGCATCTTTGAAGGAGATTTAGTGGATTTCATCCTCTTAAATGAGGATCGTGGTTTTTTCCCCATCTTTGGGGTTTTCCACGTAAATTGCTGTGTGTTCATCTTCTCTTCGAGTTTTTCTCCTTGATTTCTCGATTCTTCTTCTTCCCATCTTATTATAAATTCAAAATATTGTTCGAAATTGGGGCTTGAACCAATTTTTGAGCTAACACTTTATTTTATTTTTTTGACTTTTTAACCCCTTAACTTTATAAGGTGAGATTTATTAGTCTGGAGACAGACGACGTTCACTTAAATCATTTCACAGACGTTATGTTGATGTCCATGTGACCATCAGAATGCCACATGGAGAGGATGAATGAGAGAGAGGGGCTAAAATTCAGATCTTAATCGGTTATGATCCGAATTCGAGGATTTGTTTAATGTTTTCTTTTCATTTTTTAAAATATTTTAAAGGTTTAATGTTTTAAAAGGCCACATGGCATTCTGAGGGCCACGTGGACATCAACATAATGCCACATGGCAGACACATCAGTCATCTGAAATGGCGTAAGTGAACGCCAGCCTCCTGACTAATAAGTCTCATTTTATAAAGTAGAGGGACCAAAAAGTCACAAAAAAGATGAGGAACTGAAAAGGGTACTTCTAAAAAGTAGAGGGACTAAATAGGAAATTATTATTCCAAAAAATTCATATATATACTTTTAATAAAAATAAATCATATTTATTTATTTAATACTAAAGATTTAGAAGTACGTGTTCATGTAATTGAAGCATGCTATGTTTTGGAAAGAAAAACATAAAACTCAAGCTAGGACGCATTACATATTGTATATGTCTTATATATCATGTGCCCACGCATGGGCCTCCCAAATAATGTATGTGTATATATTTGGTCATTGCCCCAATAAATACCGAGCTTTATTTTCACACGTATATTCTTACTCGACATGGTATCAAAGCTATGCCCGCTACCACCACGCTGACTCCAACATGTCAATTTCTTCCCACCAATCTAGGTTGTGGAGGTGAATAGGAAGTGGTAGTGGCCTCGGGTCTCTCAAGGTGCTTTAGTGATGCAAGTAGGGATTGAGGGATCTGATTGATCTATGTTTGTTGGGGGTCTTGTTGATCTCTATCTGCTTGGGGTTTTGTTTTTCTTTGTTCATAAGCTCTCAATTGTTTCATGAAAGGTTAAAATCTGGATCATACTCTCCACTCCTCAGCTGTCCTGTGAACAATTACCATTTTTTTCATCAATTTCTCCTCTAAATTAGACCTCACCCTCTGCATCTTCACCTCCAGACTTTTAGGTTGTGCTTCTATCTTTGCATCATGAAGGTTTACCCATGCTTGAATCTTTGCTTCTTTTCTCTGATATCTGGCATAACTCTTGGCTTTCTCCATGGTTTTACTTCTGGTGGGAAGCTTGAGTGGATTCAAATGTGGCTTTAAATCCACTCAAGTTGGTGTGTTTCGAAGCTTCTAGTAGGAAGTTTGAAGATGAGTTTGGACTTCTGTTTGTTGGGGCATTAAGTCAAATTTGGAGTTGGAACTGACTGATTTTTGTTTAATGGGGGTAGTCCAAGAAAGGAGAAAGAAGCTTGTGTGTTTGGTGAAAGAGTTGTGAACATTGAGGAGTAGTGATCGGTGAGAGACATTGATCTTTGTTTGGTTTATGATGGCGTCTCCTTCTTCTCACACTCCTAGCTTTCAAATCCTGGCTTTATGTCAAGATGAATGACGCCAACTACAAAGAGTGGTTTACCTCACAAAGTCATTATTCTTGGACTATATTTGTTTGGGCATGTTGACGGCATTCCACTTGCACCTTCCGATAGCTCTATATGCCATATTTGGTTTCCTCCCATCATCGTGGCTTGGTATGTCACATCATCGAGCTATAGTCGCCATTTGTTAGTTATGTAAGCTTGATGTACAGATGGAGATTGGACACCTTGCCACAACTCTTGAGGAGGATGTGGGAGCACCCGAGCCACATTTTTAGCAAATTCTAGAGCCATGATATTGTTCTCAGAGGATATTACTTACATTCAAGCAAGACTTGAGCAATCACCCGTGAGTATATCACCGAAGCTTCAAATTTCCCTTTGACGATTACAAATTTTGACTCTTTGCAACCTCCTACTTGCTTTGCATTGTATATATTGCCAACTTGTGCACGATCTTAAGGCAGTATATAGTGGACTTTTTGAGTTTCTAATGTCAATTAGGCAAAGTGGACTCTACTTTTTTTGTTAAAAAGTGGATTAAACCACATTCATTGATTATCATAAAGGTTCCTAGTCGAAACCGTTGTTTCAAGTAATTACTTCCTGTGATCTTAGTAAACCAAAAATACTATAGTACAGCTTGTCAAGATTGACAAGTTTGGGTAACTAGAGGGGGTAGGAGAATACCCCTAGATAGCCGTAATTCACGTGAGGTCAAAGTTCTCATTAAGGGCGCCCACCCGGGAGTAATCGATACCATGTGGATAGGTGCATGCTAAGTGGATCCGTGTATCTTATGATCCTACCGAGAGAGATCTTTCGGCCCTTTGACTAGTAGGAAACAAAGTCATTAGGGCAAGCTTATTGCTTCCACCTTTTGACTATTTCTCTGCCAATTTACTTACCCCCTCGCTTTTGTTGTTTTCTCTATAATCTTTTCGGTAGGGGCATCCCTAGTAGATCCGGAATTTTCTCGGTAGGGCATTCTTTTTGGGATCTGACTTTCCGGTTTTTTTTTTTTTTTAGCAGTAGGCCATCCCTATAAGATCCGACTTTCCGGGTTAGGTTCCCCCTTTTTTTTCTTTTTGGTTAGAGAGAATCATCCCGACCCCTAACCTTTATGTCATCCGCTATGTTTCCGTGGAATACTCATCTTTCCGAGAGGATCAGTCCCTCACGTATCCCAAGTCGCATACACCATATCGATAAGGTATAGAAACTCCTGCAAGAGAGGACGAACTTAATATGGTTTCTGGCTGCATTAGTTTCGGCTATCAAGGAGTGTCCAAAGCAATGAGCTCCTCATTTTGCATCATCATTGCTGAAGTCTCCTCCTGGTGGGTATGGCTCTAACGTGTCCCTGGTGGTTGTTAGGTTGCGCTTCACGATGGTATGCATCACTGAGCTCCCCGCTTCTTAGCTTCAGTGGGCCGCCTTCAAACCGTGAGAGAGTAGGAGCTGGTAGGCCATCTGTCGGATCAAGTCCTAGTAAACACGCAGTTTTTCTTGGAAGCATGTATAATTGCGCTCGAGCAATTTGTTCGAAATGATGGCCATGGATGTTAGGTTGTAGCTCATAATGGTTCTCTTCTCCATTTGTCCTGAAAAGTTGATTTCCTCCATAGATCTTGTATCTTGGATGGGGAACCGTATGGCCAAAGAAGAGGAGGGTGTAATGTGCCTGTGATTCGAAGTATAGCGACACCCTGAAAGCAAAGAGGGTGCTCGAGATGTTTTGGCCCCTCCTTGTCATAGAGGTAGCACCTCGGTTCTTTCTCCCCGCCATCCCCATTTTTGCCAACTCTCAGTAGGGTGAGGATTTTATCTTCTCTTGCCACCAGCGTAACATCTTGATCTTCGAGGGACAAGCCTCGTTTCCAAAAGGTTCTCGATAGTGGTCCTCACACTCCACCATCAATTCTAAACCGGTATAGTGATTTGACTGGAGAATTCTTTGGTTTGGGGTAAGTTTCCATAGCTGCGCGTCCTCTCCCATGTTGCTTTCAAGTAACTCTATCTTGTATTTGTTGTAGCATATCAACTGCTTCCTTCATATGTTCTACCACTTTTTGTGTTTTTCTTGGTGATTCGCTTATTTCATGGAAAAACAAGAAATATGATCACGCATTTTCTACTGTTGAGGCTGAGTATGGTGCTATGTCCCCTATTGCCAAGGAGGTCCTTTGTCTTCGTCAGCTTTTGATGAACTTTGGTGTTTCAATATTTACTACTTCGACTCTTATTTATGGTGACAACTAAAGTACCATCAAGATTGCCGATAATCCAGTTTTTCATGAGCGGACAAAGCATCTTGAGGTTTCCCTTCACTTTGTTCGCCATCATTATCTTGTTGTCACTCTCTCTCTCTCTCTCTCTCTCTCTCTCTCTCTCTCTCTCTCTCTTCCTTACATCGCCTCTACTTAGAAGATTGCAGATCTCTTCACCAAGGCACACATTCTCTCTCCCATTTTCAGTTCTTGATTGGCAAACTCTCGGTTTATGATCCACCATGAGTTTGAGGGGGCGTGTTAGACATACATATATTATACATATTTGATATATTAGATGGTCCCTCAACCTTCTGGCGCTCCCAATATCTAGTAGTCCCTCATCTTAAATTTGTAATAAAAATCCTCCAACTTATAGAGTAATGTAAAAGTCCCCGTGAGCTTGTTGTCGATAAAAAATCACGACATGGAAGTTATGGGGCTTACTCACCATGTTGACTCACTCCCACAATTTTGAATTAATCCCACCTCCTTTCTCCCATCCCCCACCCTAAAAATGCATTATTTAGAATGGGCGTCGCTTTCTCGAAAGTATTCTTTGGAACCCTAGACACAACTCCATCCGAAAGCACCGCTTAGTATGCTTCCTTCTCATGTCCGCCATTGTGGACTGCTATCGAACACTCAATGATCCCCTTCTCTATGCCTCCTCCTTCTCCACCAGCGGCCACATCTGGCTCTCACCTCATCTTTGATGGGTGACAATACCAAGGAGATCAAGAAAGAGTAGGAGAAGTCAAGCATCTGAGCTTGTGGAGGTCGTGGTGGAATCCTTTACGGTGTTGTAGCCTCCAGAGAAGCTGTTGCCTAGAGATTGTTGCATAAGTGATTGCATGTGATGCATTTGGGACGTGTACTATAAGAAGCTGGAAGCCTACAACAAGAGCCTCACCCTCGCCACCTCTGATGCTAAGAAGCAGTAAACAACCCTCCTTCCCTTCCCTCCTATGCTTGATCCATGGGGATTGTTTGATGGATTTCATATGGGTGTGATTAATTTAAATATTTTTTCTTCAAATTATTGGTTAATTGGTGAATGAATTCATGGAATTCGGATATAGCATGCAAAGTGCTTGTAGAAATGATGTGCATCGAGGATACAAAGAAAAGGGTAAACAATAATTTTCGTTAAATTACGATAACTATTTTTATTTATTTATATATTTAACTAAATTTAAGCTTTTAAATGACAAATTTTTATTATTGTTCGCTTTGTAATTACTATTAGTTATACATGTTTTTAAACTAATTTTATAATAAAATCAAGTGGTGTTTGCTATATATATATATATATATATATATATATATATATATATATATAGTCTCTTCTTTTAAACCAACTAATTTTGGATTGAATTAATGAATATAGACCCTCCTAATCCTCAACAAATTTCCTTAAATTTATTTAGTACTTTAAATATAGAACATTTACAAGAAGAATGTTTAACACAATTATGGAGTATTACAGATTTATGGTCTATTTCTCAAGACTATAAGTATCTTGAATATATTTTCAAACAATACATACTTAACATCTTAATTCAGATCCCAAATGTACCTTCTATTTTATTAAAACATATTCACAGCTTAATATAGCATCCGCATCGGATTATTATTACTTTATTAAAAACCAGACTATGATCATCACCCCACACAGTACTCCCACGATATTGCCCATTACCAAACCTGGTTAAACTACATATTTGGTGAAGAGGGTTATTATCATTGGACTAACAAAAGAGACCTTAAATATTTATTTGAAGACTTTGAATATCGTATCGGATGTAATTCCCTCGATCATATTTAGAACTTATGAATTTCGAAGAAGTATCTAAAACTGATTGTCTTCATACATGGCAAGTTAAAATATATATATATATATATATATATATATATATATATATATATATATATATATATATATATATATAGTCTCCAAGTATAACCAAATTACACCATAAATTTTCATTATGAAAATGGTCGAAATAATTTCTTCTTTTAGTAAAAATATTTAAAGATATTATTACTACATGCTTAAAATATACACATGTAAATTTTTATTATGATTTCTTTTTTTTACATTGGTCTATAAACCATTTATAGTTTTTTACAAAGATATTTTAAAATTATTTGTTCGTTTATTTAACTTCCAATTTGAAAAGAGTAAACATCTTTTAAAGAGACAACTATATTGAGAAATGATGTAAAGTTGGGGGACTATAATGAGAACCTCTCAAAGTTTAGGAACCTCGATATGCAATTTATCCGAAAGATTCTAGGAGGTGAGCTAGTCAGCTTGATGAGTCAGCCATTTACTGTCATGTTAGTAGTTTTTTAACCAACAATCAGCTACGGGGACTTGTCTGTTACAATCTATAAGTTGCAGTATTTTTCTGTTACAAACTTAAGATGAGGGATTGGATTGAGAACAGTTAAAAGTTGAGAGACCATCTGAGTAATTAACCATATGCCCATGTGTGGACCTCATACCATGTATTTGTATAGGCCATTGCCTTAACAACTACGGTGAGCTTATTTTCACACCATTTTCTCTTTCACAAAAAAACATTAGTTGTCTAGTTAGGTGCATGATGGGGTCTCTCCATATGTGTCTTTCTCTTAGGCCTTGTCCCCCGTTAGCCGTTGGGCTTCCTCTAGAATAAAGGCAATGATTCTCTTCACCAATGTCTCCGCCACTCCCAACTTTTGTTGTTTTTGCTGCATGAGTTGCATTAAATCAAAATATAATGAGAAAAATCAATGTCGCGAATTAGTTTTATGAAAATATAGTGTTTGTCTTGAAAACATCTTTGGTTCTTCTCTGTCAGAGGTTCCATACTATGGCCATAGTGACTATTTGTCCCACCCCATTCTTATGATTTTAGCTACATGCTTACTGTCAGGGTTAGTTCCCTATAGTTCCTTCATTATTTGTGGGCTTCTTAGTACTCCAAAGAGATTTATAAAATGGTTCCAAATGTTCATTGTGAATGGGTATAGGAGTAGCATATGTAAGACCGATTCATTCTCCGTCTCGCATAGGAAGCATGTTGTTCGGGACCTCCTCCATTGTCTTTTGGCTATTATCAAGTGTGAGGATCTTGTCTTCTCGCATCAGCTAAGCAAAGCGTTTAATCTTCAATGGGCATGATTGTTTCCAACACCCCCAAGAGATGTCATGTCTAGTACCTCCATCCATATAGAAAAAAAAGTAGAGTGATTTAACTATGAATTTTTGTGTCCTTGTGAGTTTCCAAGTCCTTGTGTCAACTTCAGTACTCCTGATCCCCTAGAAATGTTCTTTAAGTGAACTGTAGTCAGTGTCTTCCTCTCTAGTTAGGGGATCTACCCAATGTATGGAGGCTCCCTATTTGATTTTCCTCCAAAGTATCTCTATTAGGACCGTATGTTGTCTGATTATATGTTGTAGTGATGGCGGCAAGTTCCATGGTAAGTGGCAGTTGATCCAATTATCCATCTAGCAGTTGATGCTCTCACATCTACTTGGTATGGAAGCTATATTAAATAGGACCGCCCCACATTCCCTCCCTATTCCCTTCCGGAAGTAGGATGTCATTGTTGCCGTTGGTCGTGAGGGATCGATGAAGCTTCTCTTAAAGTATGCTTCTTTGAGTATTTTGAGACAATTCTGACCTCTCCTGTTAGGATTCTCCGCCACCACTTTCCTAGTAGTATGGAGTTGAATAGTCTCAAGCTGGAAATCCTCTAGCCGCCTTGTTCTTTTGGATGCCCAATTGACGAGTCTATAGGAACACGATTCTAGATCCGAGCCCCTCCATAGGAAATCATGTCGGATGGCATCTATGTTGCATATTACCTACTTGGAGAGGCAGTATCTAGTAGTTTGGAATGGTTGTGAGGACCGAGTTTAGGAGTGTGATTCTTTCTCCTAAAGATAAAAGACATCCTTTCCAGGAGTTAATCCTATTCTCGATCTTCTATTAGGCCTACCTAGTCTTCTTTCTTGGGCTTTGTTTATGAGATTAGGAGTCTGAGGTACTAGATTGGTAGTGTTGTAAGCAAGCAATTCATAGTTTGTATAATATCTTCGGACCATATCCATATGTCGAGATGATGATTTTGCTTTTGTTGAAGTTGATTTTCAAACTTGAGAGTCCTTCAAACATGTAGAAAATTAGTTTCAACACTCTTCACCCGTACAAAAACTAGAAGGTCATCGACTTATTGTACGGAGGTGATGTCTTTCCATCCATCTCCCCCCAAGCGCACACCATGGAATATTCCTACCTTTGTAGCATGTATAAGTATTATGGAGAATTCATCACCGCTAATACTAATAAATAGCAAGGGGATAAGAAGTCTTTTGTCTCAAGCCATGTCCAGATGTGTCGGATATATCCTATCAAAGATTCATTTAGAAGGAACGGGCCTTTGAAGAGTGGATGGGTACTTTGATCCAACCAATCCATCAAGGTTTGAAACCGCATGTCATGAGCATGTCCATCGTGAAATCTTAGTTCACCATATCAAATGTCTTTTCCGGGCCACATTGATTAGGATCCCCATTATCATGGGTATGTTTCATTTTGCCTATGAGCTCCTATGATGTAACAATATTATCTTAAATAGAGCAGCTTTTGTAACAAAGGTCATTTGTGATTCATCCACCAGTCACCAATCACTTATCGTATTGGCGGTTAACCAAAGACCTTTGAAATGATTTTAACTGGGTAGTTCAGAAAGCTAGTTCTGAAAGTTTATTGGTATGTACGTAGTCTTTATTGTAAATCCCTTTAAAAAAAAAATTGTTGTCTATATTAACTATTATGGAATTTGCTTTGCATTTATGCTCCCACCCACTTCACTAAATGCAAGAAATTTGGCAGAGGGTACACATGCCATTACAGGGTTCTTCAGAGACATATCTGAAAGAAGAAAAAAAAATCCTATATTAAAATTATTATTTAAAAGAAAGTGGAGACTTTGATAATGGCACCCAAAGTGAGGAGAATAATCTAAGGCTTTTGGATGAATAAAATAATGTTAATGTGAAAACAAAGATAACCACTTCAATTGTTTTAAAACCAACAGACATCAAGCATTACACTGCAATGGGTTTTAGGTTCTCAACACCATCATAATTTAACAATGAGCTTGACCAATGAAATATCCAAATGTAGTTTTGTAAATTGAGCCAACACAATGGGTATTTGGGTTATATAATTCATCCAGTTGATGCCCAGGGAGCAAATTTTTCAGTCCATAACAAGCTCCCAATTTGCTCAAACTTCCTGCAAACACCACAACCAGTTTTGGAATGTGTTAAGAATGCAAAGAAATTAATATACAAAACGCACTGATTGTGATCTGATGTGTGTTGACATGCAGAGACGCACTCTATTAAGAATAAGACAGCAACGTGTGAGACATGGAGGAATGATGCTTCACAAACTCACTGTACATTTCTAAAACATTTCATTGCTGGAGCAACTGAACCGAAATTTACGCACCTTCATTCTCCCATCCAATGCAAGTGCAAGTATATCATATTCCTCAACAAGCCATAGCTCCAATACAATTGCCTATAGTATATGTCCACTATCAGTCAGTGCAGAATAAGGAAAATCACAGCAGGTTTAAATCAAGCCCGTGTGGTGGTTTTTCAGTGTTAAGAAATTGGCAAGTTGAAAATAAAATGAAATAGACCTCAAATATATTCAATCTCCGTATAGAACTGCAATATCTACAGTGATATGGCAACTGTTTTCACAAAATTTTGGGACCAAGAGCATGGTAATTTCTAGTAAGTAGTATAAATCTCTTCGTGAATACAAGTAACAAGAAGCTTATGGGAAGAAGTGGAGCTGATTGAAGGGCTTCATATTTGCCTGTGGGAGACAGTAAAAAACAGACAGCTTTGCTACAAGTTTATCCAACAACAACAGCAGCAGCAGCAATAACTGATTATGGAATGCTTATCAAGCTAACAACCAGAAATAACTCTGCTGCTTAAATTAGTTAAATATTTGTGTGCAATGTGCATGACACTATAAAATCTGTCTGGACAACGCCAAATTCCAACTTTCCACCTTCAAAAGAATCTTGTGGGAGAAACCCACTAAAGCTGTTTGCTAAATTAAACTAGCCTTAGTGCTTAGCTTCAAACATGCTTAGAAAATCTACCAGACATTATTTCATGTAGGTTAATAAAGAATTTGCTCTTACTAACAACCAAAAGCAAATTTAGGAAAAAAAAGTCATCCAATGGAATCTTTGGGCGTCCAATTAGCCTAGCAAAAGAAGTGTAAAGAATCAAGGAGTCATGCTGCATCATACAAAGGAAGTGGGGAACAGAACAGAGAACCTTTGTAAAGGAGAAAAAGAAAATAGAAAAAAAAAAACAGAGTATGATAGAGACAGGTCAACAATGTAAAGGAGATACAGGCTTGGACTATTGAGAACCGGGAAAAAAGAGAAATGTTAACCTTGTTCATTTAGAAGCATGAGGACAAAGGCCTGATGGAAACATTTGTATTTTACTTGAAGGTCATAAGAATCCATGCAAAGAGAACCACCAGTTCTGTTTTAGCTTCATTAGTTAGTTGTTCGAGGAAAGACAAAAGAAATAGCTACTAAAAAATTAGACAAAAGACATTCTGCTTACTAGTTTTTCTGGTGCACGTGGAAGCTCATTCTTCAACTTTGTCTGTATTGCATAGGATCTGTACCAGAGGTGACCTGGAATATGAAGGAAAAATAAATCCAAGAATTTTACGAAAAAAAAGGTGAACACAGTCAATACTCTCCCATATCTTAACCACACTAAATACAAAATGATGATAAAATAACAGCCACCTTGAGTTTGTCATAATTCATTGTTAAGAAACAACTGTATACCAATATTGATGCAATATAATAAGGTACACTGAATTTGTCATTTGATTATCTCTAAGGATAGTGACAAATAAGCATCAATGGAAACCTTAGAAAGTATGTAGACAAAAGCATGCAAGCATCTACTCCACTAAAATGAATATTTCCTTATATTTGAATATCCAAATTATATAGTTGAAAATTTTTTATGCTCTTTCACAAGCAAAGAATGCTATACCAAAATCATAACAAAAATAGGAGGCCAAAATGATATGAGCATTGAGCAGAAGATGTGAGGCATTTATATGGCATCAAAATCTATGAAGGAAATAAAGCATGAGGTATCTCTGATTTCTTTCTTCAGAATGAAAACATAGTTTAGCAATTATTTATTGTTTTGAATTACGAAAACCTCAAGAGTCCAAAGGGAAATTAACAAATTCATGCCATTTAAGGGAGGAAATAATATATGGTGATTCTAATCCTCAAATGAAATGCATCTATTTGCATAAAAACTCAACCTACAAGAGTTCTGGTGAAAATTGCTAGAATCCTAGTATGTCACTACCACTATATCTAGGCAAATGTTCAGGGAATAATGGGACAGCACTTGCTTCAATCTCAAGAGAAACTCAAACTAGAAGTGCATTTGGAAGTTGGATTAAAGGAGATAGGTTTCTAATCATAGCTGTTGATGCCTTTCCATTTAATTATTTGCAGCAAGACAACAGATAGGATGGTTACTTCCACATGCAGTCATCTCACAAATTTAACTGATTGCTCCAGGATCAACAAACAAAACCAAAAGAATTTTGCAACAAACTCTTACAACAGAAATTCTTCGCTGACATTAAACATTCCACTTTCAGAAGTTAAAACTGACAAGAAGCAGCAAATAGTCTAAAAGAAAAAGGTGTCACCTTTATCAAAATGCAAGAACTCTTTTACAGCCTCCCGACAATGGAACATATGTGAAATTCAATGGGATGCCAATGAAACATATTTTATTTAATGAGAATGCAAAATCATAAAAGCAACAAAAAGTTTAGGAATGTGATTAAAAAGATATAACTTTTTTGTCCAACATTATCTTTTTGACAATGGCCATAAAGAGGCTGGCGGATGAGGCCGCTACCACATGACGCCAAAGTCAGCTTTTCCTCTATCACTCAGAGAGAGAGCCTCAACCCGCACCGCACCCGCTGCAGACACGCAAAGTCGGCGCCAACTCCTTAACAGTTTTAACCCTGCATCAATGTAATCTGCGATCGCTTCCCAACATTATCATTATATTCAAATTCAACCAGAAAATGAATTCCCATTTAACATTCATAAATTAAAACATTCACGAAATAGACATCGAAAATTAGATTCAAGAAAAGCACATTTGGCCGAACTAGCGTCCCAGCAGCCTAACTCTAAGAAAAAAATATAATCAAAATAAATCATAAAAAGGAAAGAAAGAAAGAAAGACGAATCACAGCCAAACCTTCACAACTCCAGCTCTCAAATAGAAGAGATCAGAGAGGGACAGCTACTAAGACGTCACCCCGCATTCTCATCGTACAACCTCTGCCTCTGTTCCGAGATTCATCAAACCCATGACTCTGAACACAATACCCAAAAATTCAGGGGAAAAATTCGAGAAAATACACCAATGGCCTACCCACCAATAAGAAATTGGATAATCCATGAATATACAGCGAATCGATCGAAATGCAAAGAAGAAGACAAGGATAGCGGAGGAGATCCAGACTGGAACCGCGCGCAGCCTTCCCGCCGCGGCATGGATTTCGAGACCTCAGCCATTTTCGATTCGAAGGTGTTCTTTGGAATCGAGGGACTGAATCATAAATTTAAACTTTTTCAGGGGGTGATTTGAAGCTACAGTTTAGTAACTGATTTTGCGGGCTTTAATTCTTGGGATTGAAGTTGACTTTGACTGCCTATGTACCAACTTGACACTCAGGCGACGTGACAATCTGTGATTGGTTGCAGTATATTTTGTTTGTCTTAGATAATTAAAGATAAAAATTAATATAAAATTTCTAAATATTTTGGATAAAGAAAGTGAATGTTTTCTACTTTTCTTGCTTGTCAGGATATTTTTTATTTTTTATTTTGTATTTTACCATATTCTAGGATTGAGACAACAAGTTTAATACCCACCAAATAAAGAGTCTAAATTGCGAAAGTCGAAAGCAAAACTGTATGCGCCGAAAACCTCAATGTTGTGAATTCAATTCACTACGTATACGCCGTGAGCAAAGAAGATGAGGATGGTGATGTCTTTGGGGACGGCGCAGCAGGGGAACTAGTTGCGAGAGACGACGCCCAGTGAAACTAAAGCTTTTAGCAAAAGGCCGGACACCTAAACAGTAAGCCTTTAACTTTAATTCTTTGGAACGTAATTGTAACAAACTACTATTATCTTAAGTAAAATATGGTTTATCCATTAATTTCAAAAAAATAAAATAAAATAAGGTTTAGTGGTCTTTAAAACAACAGAAAGAAAACATACAAATAAGTTCAATGCTCCCACTATAACAATTCTTCTATATGGGCTAAGAATTCAAAGCTTGTAGAAATTAAGTGCATGTATTCAGAGAAAGCTTGGATATATGGATTAATGAGAACAATTTAATGATTGCCCTTGTTCATTGTACCTCATTAATTAATTGTTCTGTTGATGCATGCACTTCATCCTCCCTTAATTTCTCTTAGTTTAATTAACTCGCGCGATTAATCCGCTTTTTAATTTGTAGTTCTGTGTATCTTATTAATATCATGTGGTTTATCAATATTTTTTAAAAATAGCACATATATATATCAACAATTAATGATTATTATCATAGATTTTTAACAATATATATAATGAAGAAGAATATATATATATATATATATAAAACATATATAGGGAAGCAGAGAAGAGAGGTAGAACTACATGTCCTGCTGCATGTTGATGCAGTATTGTTGTTGTTGTTGTTGCTGTTGTTGTTGTGGTTTCCCTGAATCCAAACACATACCAAAACAAAAGGGGAAAGATGGAGTTAGAGACAATGGGGTGATGGCCAGGGATGAACACCACGCCCCCATCTTGTTTCTGTGGAAAGAAAGACATGACAAGACTAAAAGGATAAGCCTATATGTGGTGTACAACACATAAGAGAGCCTTTGGTGCTTCCTCAATCCCACCATGACATTAACATGTGACAGCTGCTCTAATATGGGAACAAAACAACCGACAGCTCAACCATATATGCTGTTATCTTCATTTGCCCTGCTTGGCCCTTGGCCCCCTTTCTTTTCCGCCTCCTCCTCCTCCTTTACTACCCTTTCAAACTTTTGAATCTCAGTCATGGATCCATATTCACAGAGTTATACTAGTAGTATTACCTTACCTTATAGAGACAGAGACACAGAGAGAGAATAATGAAAGCATATATATATATATATATGAAGAGGTTGTTGATGATAAAGAAGGGTAGTACTAGCTAGTGGTAAAAGGTGGTAGAACGGTTGTACTGCATGCTGTGTGTTTGATTTTTTTTTTTATTTTTTAGAGGTATCTTATATTTATCTCACTGTTAAGATCGATTATTAAACCAGTGTTTCTTCTGTGTTTTTTTTTTTGCTTTCATCCATTGTTGCATAGGTAGATAGATAGATAGATAGCTAGCTAGCTAGCTAGCTAGGGTTGGTTAGGAAATTCCAAAGTTGAAGGAGATCTTGAAACAAGTAAAGTATAATGGAAATATGATCATTGTATGACAACACTTTCATGAATTCAAGGACTCTCTTTCTCTTTCTCTTTCTCTTTCTCTCTCATCACAACAGCTCAAAAAACAAAGAAAGAAAAGCTAGCAGACCCATCAAATCCCCAACTCATTGGAAGCTATCTCAAAACCCTAAAAAGAGCAAGTGAACTGGAACTTCCCTCTCTCTTCCTCTATCTCTCTCTCGCACTACTGCTCCCTCTGCTTCACTGTGTTTTTATATTGGACAAATATAAGAAGTAAGGGTACTGGGAAATGAAGATGATAATGATGACAATGATGATGATGATGATGATGATGATAGGGAAACATTGAACAAACTCATGCATTGATGCGGGAGGAGCTAGTTAGAGAGAGATTCATCAAACCTAGCTATGATAGCTATGAGTCACTGGTGCTCATGGAATCATGCCGGTCACCACCGCCATGCTGCGATGCTTGCCGTGTCCCTGCTGGATCCCCACCAGTGCTGCCTCCGCCTCCAGCAAGCGGGCGATAGGCGTTGAGTGCCGCAAGCATGCTCATGTGTCCGGCCTCCCCACCGCCAACGCCGGAACTCAATCCTAGTTGCTGGCTTGGCATCAATGCCATCGGTGCAGGGAAATTCATGAAATGAAGACCACTTGACATGGAGCCTCTGAACATTGCTGCTGTGCTAGTTCCAGATAAGGATGGAAATGGCCAAGATGAATCAGCACCCGAAATTTGATTCCCAGGGTTTGTGACCATCCATAGTGTTGTGGGGACCTGGCCATGACTGCTGCCACTCTGGCTATAGCTCGCCATTTGTTGCTGCTGCTGCTGCTGCTGCTGCTGTTGGAGATTATGAGGAGGGGGATCTTGTTCCCATCGGCGTTTGCGAGCGCTGGTATTGTCGGCATCGGAGTTGAAGCTCAACATGGCCGATGACGGACCTTGATCCTGTGGGAACCTTAGTGGCTGGCCAAAGTAATGTGGATTGGCGATGCTTTGAGAGAAGTATCCAGCCGCAGCAGACCGGAGATGATGCGGTGCCGAGATGGACGAGCCCGAGCTCCGCATAGAGATGTTGAGCGAGGTGAAGTTGGCTGGGATTGTGCCGGTGCCCGTGGCGGCGATGACGGCGGGCTCGGCTTGTTGGAGGAGCCATTCGATCGTTTCCCCGTCTGATTTGTGGCCCAGCTCGCGAGTGAGCTGGAATACACGCGCGGCGCAAAGGGCCGGCATGCGAATGCGGCGACCCCGGCCTTCGACCTTTGTGTGGCGGTCTTTGGTGGATGATCTCTTGGGTGGAGGCTTCTTGGCTTGTTCAGTGGATGTGGAGGGGGTGGTGGAGAGATCTTGAGGTGGAGCGGTGGAGATGGCGAGAGCCGGGTAGCCTGAGCTTGAACAAGGCTCTTCTTCTTTCTTCTCTAGTAGTTGGAGAGGCACGAAGTTGGGTCGTCGGCCTGCGCCACCTTCTCGCTGATCCATGTTCATTCAGACCATGGTATCTTTGTGTGTCTGCAGTTTATTTATATCTATGATGAGGATGATGATGATGATCGATCTATAGGGTTCTCTGATCTTCAAGAGAATATATATATATATATATATATATATATATATATATATGTATATATATGGTGTAGTGGATTGAGATCAAGAAAGAGAGGGAGAGGGAGAGGGAGAGGGAGAGATAAAACAAACTAATATATATGGAATTGATTGAATGGTTCTAGTGATGAGTGAAGGGAGTAGCTAGAGAGGAGGAGAGATAACAGTGCATGTGTGTGCATGGATTGAAGATCCATGGCATGGCATGGCATGGCATGGCATCCACCTAATTGAAGGAGATGAGATGAGATGAGATGAGATGAGAGGAGAGGAAGAAGAGGAGGAGTCAAGGAGGAAAGCTTAAAGCAACAAATACAATTGAGTGGAAACTATAGAATGAATGAATGAATGAATGAATGAGTAGGAATTATATTAGAAATTAACTCTTTTTAGTGTTCTTTAATTTTATGAATATTTTTTCCTTTTTGATGTGGTTGGGCAGTCACTTGGCTCAGACTCCACGTGCGGTGCTCTTTATCATTCAATCCATAAAGACAGTAGTGGCCTCAGAGGTGAGAAGAGAGAGAGAGAGAGAGAGGGAGTGATGGGTCCCACACTAGCAAGTCAAAAATAAAAAATAAAAGAAATAAAGAAATAAAGAAAGAAAATGGGAGGAGGCTCTGCAAAGAAAAGATGGGTAATATGGGACCCACTTTGCCACCAGTAATCATTCTCTCTCCTTTAGCCTTACCCATCTGCTGTTCTCCTCTCATACTTTTGCCTGTCTTGATCCCACCCACAAGGGCCACAGGCCCACAACCACAACCATGGTTGAGATCCCTATACAATTCCCTTCTCCAATCGGACCAATTCCTAGCCTTTGCCTAGGGTTTTTATCAATGGTTAAGGTTTCAAGTATATATTTTATTTTTTATCTAAACTTTATATTTATATTAATATTAATTTGTATATATAAATATATTTCATATGTTGAATCAGAGGGAACAAACTAGCTAGCTATGTGTGTAATTATATATATCTATATATGGATGAAGAACATCCATATCTACAATATTGGGTGTGAGAGAAAAAATATATATATAAATAAATATATATCCATAATTGGAAAACATGCACTAAACCATCTTGTCATTCTCCTCAAACTACAATCTTTTTAGGTTAACTAGTTTGGTAGATGATAGTAGTAGCTAGCAAGTGGGACCCTAAGACAATTAACACTGATCACTTGAGTTATCACTTGGTTATTTATATATATATATAGAGAGAGAGAGTATGTAAAAGACTTTTAGAAAGATTAAGAAAACACTAGCTAGCTAGAGCTCAAAGAAAGAATGTTTGTGGCTTTAGATTATAGGAAAAGGAATGGAAAAGAAAACCCTTGTAATCCTCACAAAGAGGAGATAAAAGAAGAGACATTGTTAGTTGTCAAAGGTATCATGATCACTATTCATCATCCTTTAGTTTGAGACAAGTAAAGAAGTGATAAAAGAGCTAGGTTTGGTAATCTTCTTTTATAAATTCTTTTGAGTGGGCTCATGTGATTCTGACCCTCTCTTTAAAAGGGTTCTGATTTGTTGAAGGTCTTAAGGGGGACATCAACCAGAAATTGTGGGTGAGTGGGGAAGGAATTAAGGGTCAGGAAGATCAGAGAGATTTATGTAGGTTTAGTAGGAGATCTCTATAGATTATAATTAGAGGGAAAGGCTATAGAGAGCTGAGAGAATGCATGGTTGTTTGAATGTACAAATTAACAAGTGAGAGCCAAAACTAAAGAAGATTCCAACATGAGTTCAAGATTGCAATGATCGATCTTGAAGAATTAATTAATAATAAACTTGATTAAGTTCTTCTTCTAGACATCATGTCCAATTGTCAATTCAAAAAATAATAATAATAGTAATAATAATGGCAATAAATTAAGAACTAATTAGTGATGAAATGCTTTACCATCAACAAATCATTGAGAGAACTAACACAACAATGATGCATCAATTCTTTAATAACAAATGGTACTTGTAGTGCTAATTGTTTTTTTGAAGAAATGTATTTAAAAATGATGTTTTAAAGACAACCTTCATCAACATCACTAATTAACCAAGAAATTTAGGAACAAAGTTATTAATTAAGTTTTTGATATTTAATTCACTTATAATCATTACACAAATATATAAAATTACACATATTAGTTTTCATTAAAAATATAGCTCGATGATCCTATGTTAATTCACAGGAGAATTCATCCGCATAATAGCTCGATCCTCAGATAAATTACGCGAGTATAACATCATCACCAAATGACCCTTTATGTCAGTAAGTTGGGATTCGATCCCGAGTTTTTTTACATGAGAATCCCACACTTTAACAATGACCCAAATACCAATAGACTTGGATGCCGATTGTACACACATTAATTTTCATTAATTAAATTTCTCCTTTTTTCATACAATTCTTATGAAGGCACCTTTCAAGTTAATTCGTAACTGCTCATTATCATTTAATAATAAATGCATAAACTGTAAAATCTATTTTATCTTTTTTTCTACAAAATTCATATATATTATAGTATATGAGTTTAAAATTTTAGAGAAGAACAACGTGTTTATAAGCGACTCATCCGCCAAGTAGACTTCCTACTCCTTTTGTAGTTTAACAATGCCCACGCCACTAGGCAGATGTAGCTGCGAGCCATGAGAGGCCTCATCAGTCTTAGTCTCACTATCACCAGAAAAGAAAACGAACCGAGACCCCCAGAAACGAATTTCGAGGACGAGATCCCAGATGAACCCTTATCGGGGGGTCATACCTCCTAGGGGTCAAATGGTACCTTGGAGAAAGTCTCCCTATCGGTCCAACAAAGGACCTTTGTATCCACCCCAATGGGGCTCTATAGTACTTATTTTTCTCATAAATAAATGAATGTGATTTATCCATTTTTTAAAAAATAAAATAAAATAAGAATAATAATAAGATTTCTTTGTGGTTCAAAATCAAGATATTATATTAGTAAATTTATGTTTAGTAGCATTGGCATTTAGGGATAATTTATATGTTTGGTCATATAATAATTAAAAAAATATCCTATGTTTAGAAATAGTTTAGTCCATATATTCGCGGACAAAAATTTATCAGTGTGGATGTTTTATTGTAAAGTTTTATATTATTTTATTTCTTCTAAATCTCCATGTTCCTCCATCTGTATGATTGTATCTTGTTTTTTTCTAATGGACTATGATTTTATTTTATTCTCACAACAGTAATTGTAGAATGAAAGTGTTATAGTTGTCGGTGCTCATGGTTTTCCAAAATCTTGTTTTAATTCTACCAACAGTTTACTTAATAATTTTTGTCAATTAATTAATTAATATAATTGATCCACAATAAATCATATATTGAGAATGACCACAATAAGCATTAAAACTTATTTTAAAACTAGAGAGAGTTTCTCATTCAAAGAATAAATAAATAATAAATAAATAAACAGCTCAGAGTGGAATAGATGAGAGGAGGACAGGAAGATTCCAAACTTTCTAACTAGTTTGCTTCCTTTTTAAATTTTTACAGACTCCCCCCACTTGTCTGTTTATTTATTTTATATAAGATTTTATTTATTATTATTATTATTTTTTAATGAGGTAATAAACACCGATCTCATACTAATCTACAGGAGAATCTCATATCTTAGCAAGCCACCTTGATACTAATAGACTCTTGGATTGTTAGTTGTATAAGACTCTATGAACTTATTTAAATATGTATTATCTAATTGCCCATTTTGTTGATATTTATGAAAAATATGTTCTTGAAAATGATAAAAAAAAATCTAAAAACTCCTGTTGTTAGATACATTAGTGAAAAGGATTGATGAATAATAACATGATATCATAACATGACCTCCTGTTGTTGAAAATCTAGTCATGCCGACACTCCTATTCACTCCACCACTATATATATATATATTTTTTATTTTTTTATTTATTTCTGGTTAATTATATATATATATATATATATATATATATATATATATATAATGAAGAATTAGAAACTCCCAAAAAACATGATGGTTTTTGCTCAAGCTGCACATTATGGCATGTCTTGCATTATTGCATGAAACAATTTTTCATTTATTGCATACCTTTATACAGAGCTAATGCATGATTTTTTTTTTCTCTTTCTCTTTTCTTTTTTTGAATAAATAATATCTTTCAATTATTGCAGAAAAATTATCCCCGTTGGGATGAGCTTTTTTTTTTTATTAGAAGCACTTGTAGAGTTAGTTAAGAGGCAAAACAATCTGTTTGTGTTGGCTTTTTCAAAAAGCTGAAGCTGTAAAAAAACTGAAAAACGATTTTTTTTAGAAGCTAGTAATTTGCAACTTGAAAAAAATGTTATGTAGAAACTTTTATAGAAAATATTAATTATCAAAACACCCATCTCAAACATTTCAAAACTATTTTAAAAAATATAAATTATCAAAACACCTTTTATTATTATTATAATTATTTATTTTTATTTATTATTATTATTATAAAACTATTTGTGGATTAACCTATTCAAAAAATAATAAAAATACTTAACTTAATCTAAGAACTATTTTTTTTTTCATAAGTCCTATTAAAAAAAAGTGTTTTTTTTTTATAAACTAATCCAAACAGACCTATATATTTTATATTTTAAATAAAAACTATTTAGAGATGAGATTAGGGAAGTTTGCGAGTTAAACCCGACCCATTATAGGCAAGTCATGGCTGCGGGAGAAGGCCACGTCATCAGACAGTTGGAATCTTCCTGTCTGGATCCCTAGGGCTGATGTCACCGGACACCACGGAAAATATCAGCGGGTGAGAGCGAACTAGCGCGTGGGGCCCTTTGTACATTATCCTAGGGCTGACGTCATGTCAGCCCCACCCCTCTTCAGCTTCTTTAATCTCTCATCTTGTTTGTAAATTTACAAAATCAACCTTTTTCCTTATTTTAAAAATTACTCTATTTAAAAAACTTGGATTCAAATTCAATTTCACTGAATTAATCAATATAGAATTAGGAATTATTTTAATAGCATATAATTAAATTAAATGATTGATAAATTTAATTTGTTGAAGAATAGAAATTTCCAACCACCCAGCGGGCTAAAGATTTTGTGGCTGAGAAACACCTCATTCTCTCTCTAAGTCTTGCATAAGATGAAGAAAGAGAGAGAGAGAGAGAGAGTCAAGCTTAGCCACCCTAAAGGGTGGCAGAGAGAATGATGGAACCCTCTTTAAACACCAGAGTGGCCCAATTGGCACTAAAGCTGAATCAATGCATGTGCTTGGATTGAAACTTCAATGAAAGAAATTACAAGCAAACAAAAACAGAAATAATTTTTTTTAAAATCTAAAATAAGAAAATAGTGATTAAAAGATTAATAATAGATGTGCTCTCACAGAAGGTGACCAAATCTCAAAAGACATTGCACGATATGATACATGTGATTTCATCTAACCGATGGGCCCATGGCCCATAGTGGGGCCCAATGGGCCCTTTTCTCAAAGGCCCAAATTGGGACCACAAGACTGATGGATATGAAACGGTTCCAAGGAATGATAAGAGTATGTCAAAAACGTACATCCCCTGATGGTCCAGATATAGCCAATGTCCATGTATTGAAAGTATGATATAGTTAGTATGTCGAAACATAACATAACATAACATAACAAAAGATACGTTGAAGGAGGACCCGGGATAGGTCACATTGGTGGCCCTTTTGATCATTATGGGGCCTGAGTTATCGAACCAACAACACTAGCATATGGCATGATAGCGAAAACACAAACGATGAGGCTGACAGCAGCAACAGCAACTGATCGCAGACTATCATCAAACCCAATTGAGTGGTGATGATCGTTAAAATTGGATCGATGTTTACCGTGTTATGATTGAATAGCAGGTCATTTTTATGTGAACTAATATTACTGTATATATGTTTTACTGCCCGTCCTTGGTTTGAATGTCAGTCAGGCTTTGTAGGAAATGGTGCTAAAGTTTCAGTCTATTATAAGTCCAAACAGGACCATTTCAGCAAAAGCAGCACTGCAGTTGGAGTACTGGATATTAACTGGAGTGAACACAGACATATATTTGGAGGGACTCATTTCAAGTCCTAGCATGATCATAAATTCAACATTAATTATTTGTTATGTTTTACATTTCTACCAAACAAGCTCATCAGTCCTTCAGTATTTGAGAAGATTTCAGATTTCAGATATTTATTATTTTTTTAATTATTTTTTCCCCTCATAGATGTATTGCAAAGTCCACTTTATATATTAGTAATTTTTTTTTTTTATGCTTAGAGATTGATGTAAGTCATTTATTTAAATTTAAATTGAGTTGCTTCTAGATCCCATAATGCAGCAAATGGACTTGTGTTGCTGCTGCAAGTGAAAATGCCTGTAAATTAACAACTTGCTTTAAGTCAAAAGAGGAGCCTCTCTCTCTCTCACACCCGCATACTGACATTCATATACACCCCTCTCTCCCTCTTAGTAGGTGAATTCTACCATACTGTGTGCACTGTTCACACGGTATGAGACCATGGGGTCTTGGGTTGTTGTTTTGTGTGTTTTAATGTATTGTTTTGTAGGTTCCGCGCCGTCATTTCGCTATAGTGACTTTGCCATTTTCCTACAATCGGTTAGAATCCAAAGAACTATAAGTTAGAACCCAACCACTAAAACTTATAACCCATGGTCTCATACCGGCCCATGATACTGTAGCACACACTCTCCTAGTATCTGTCCCATGAACCAATTGTATTTGAAAATATACCCCTGGAGTTAAAAGAACTTTACAAAAACCAATATTTTTTATGTCTTGTATCTTTATAAATATCTTTAATTATTTATTTGACCTCCAAAATATTATATTTTTATGTATTCTAAAAATAAAAAATTTAAAATATTATGCTTTATTTATTAAAAATTAAGACTATATTTGACTTTAAATCCTTAAACCACTTTAAAATCTATGAATTATATTTTAATTTATTTTTGGTTGTTTTGATGTTTCTTTATTTTTAAACTAAATAATTTGATTAATTTGATGGGAATAGGTACAAAAGTGTATGAGGAAAAATATTTGAAGATACGTGCATGATTAGAGGCATTGAGATGAGAGTCCAATTGTCAGAATAGCCGCATGGTCATCCGATGGTGGAAGATGAATTTCAGAATGTGTTGAAAGCAGTTAACAATCTCCAGACTATAAAAAGAAATCCTCGGCTTACAAAGAAGATAACTTGAAACCTGAATTCATTTGGATTCCACTAATATTGAGCGCTAACATCTCTCTCTCTCTTTCTTTCTCTCTACGCACTCTCTCTCTTCTTCATTAGGAGTCGCTGACTTGAACATCGGAGGCTTCCCCCATAGCAGGAGCGCTCGGATCTCCTTGCTCTATAGTTGTCTCTCTCTGCAATGTCTGAACCCTAGAGGTTGATCTCAAAAAGAGGCTTTGATCCTGCAAAATAGAAGGAATGAAGCAGAGAAGTCATTGATCACAACAATTCACTCCCTTAAAATCACCTGAAGCACTCCAACCTTCACAGACCTCTCTCACCCATTGATTAAGATTTTCTCTGATCCTTAGGAGGAGTAGATGTCATCATCAACAATTGGTACCGTCTGTGTGAAGATCGATCTTGAACGTTCTTTATCAAGAAGTTGTGAAGCTCTCAACAATGGCTAGAGGCAAGCGGAGTCAGATTACTGACCAAATCTACAACAATACCATCGGATGCAACGATGTCAAAGAAGTTGAAGGTGCTCGCCAGGACTAGCCTATGATCTTAGGAAGAGATGTTCAAGACTCGCGATACTGAGTTCTTGAAGAGAAGATCGAGGCACTCACTTGAGCCCTCCGATTGGTGGAGCAGTATACATCTCAACTCCCACCATAGCCAAGGAACAACATAGCGGGCACGTCTGAGATGCTCAACTACACGTGCCCCGGAGTTTAAAGGCAAGGCCTACGCCAGAAGGGAAAAGGAAAGGTTGATTCATTATCAAGTAGCATCGGATCACTACAACCTCAACCTTAACTCGAGGACTCCCCAAGACCTCAGCTCAAGGTCGTGTCCCAAGGAACCAAGGAACAACCGAGGTATATTGCCCGAACAATCTCTCATTTCATTCCTGAGATCCTTGAGGCCCCACTCCTGGCCGGATTCCAGATGCACTCCATCGAGACCTACAATGACTATCACACCCCATCCCGGTACTTACCTGTAGTCCTACATGTGGACGGGCGTGTCACACAAGCCATGGTACGACTGTCTTCTATACCTGTTCTATACCATCATATCTAAGATTCGTAAAATGTAATATACATCCCAACTATATGGTTTCAAAAATCAATATCCACATATATTACTATTTGAGAAGGTCATACACAATATGTTTACCAAAGTAGCTTTATATCACCCTTAACTCTCTCTCCAAAACACAATATATACTAAAATATCAACACCTGCTCAGAGCCCCTAATACTCCATAATAGAGTGACATTATAGTGTCCAAATCTTTCTTGAAGTCTAAAGGTTCTGGCTGGGACTAAACCTGCAAGCTGAGTAGGAAATGGGTGGTGAGCGTTAAAAGCTTAGTGAGAAGAAAATTTCCCCCACGGGGGTTAGGATATAAAAACATATCATTTAGCCTTATACATACATAAAAACATGCTGGTCATATGAGCAGAATCAAGTATGTATGCTAGTCTTTACATCCCATAAATCACGTTATACATACTAGGTCATTCATGCATTATAATCCCATAAGTATGCCATTCAACAGAAATTCAACATAAAAAAGTAAAACATTCGGATGTAATATGCAAATATTCATACATAACATTCCGTCATCATAACATAGATATGATGTGTTATGCATGCACCCAATCTTGTCCACACAATACCCACATATTCTGGATCGTAGCAGTCCATCTCATAGATAGTGTTTCCCAGATCGTGCCGGTCAATCCCATAGATAGTGTTTATAGCCAACTCTGTCAAGACTCAAGTATATACTAATGTACACAACACATGATGTCATACTCCTAACGAGTGTGGGTAGGGGGTTTTAACCAAATAACTATTTTAACCTTTGAGACCCCCCTCTCACGCTGATATCATGTGCGGTCCTAATGACCTATACGAGCTCAATCTTAGAGCTCCAGTATACTCAATGTGAACTACAATAGGGTGCAAACATGACCTATTTTATATATGTTTTGTCGTCTATGATTCCGTACATTTATTTTGAGGATATCTTTTACATGAAAATTACTCATTTATTTATATATTTTTTGCTGCATCTATCATTGAATGAGGTATTGGTTCATGGATGCACAACCATATCAATGCCAACACTCAATGCATTTCATAGGAAGAACTTCCAATAACATTACTATAGTTGTTATATAAAATCATTGTAGCAATTCATGATTGGTCCCTTAATAGGGTAATTAGATCGTACATATGAAGTTATTGGTTAAAACATTTATAAAGCCCGTAAGGAAACCCATTCGGAAAAAGACAACGTAATAAAAACCCGGGGTTCATGTATTTCCTACTCACCTTGGTGTTATAGCGTCCTAATATGGCTCCGACGCCTCTGGAAGATCTTGGACAACCTTACCTCATCCTAAACATTATAAATAACGATTTTCCATCAATACATATCATCTAGAAATGATTTGATTAAACTGGGTACAATGCTTATGCAAATCCCTAAAATGTTGCCTTTTTAATTGATAACTAAGCTCTTTGACCCTTTCTAAAACTTGCATTCACTAAATTACTCATCTCTTAGGCATTCCCTATCTAATGGCATCCTTTTTGGCCCATTTGGAATTTCCCCCAGGATGATAAAGTGTTGCTACAGTACCAGTGCTATAGTGATTTACTATAGTACTCACTCTTTTTTGAAATACCTAAGAATTTGCTATGCGTCTCACAGCCTTGAGCGACCCATCGCTAATGTGCTACAGTGAAATCGCCATAGTGAAATTGCTACAATAGATGCTATAGTACTTTTGCCTGATTTCTCCTGAGATTTTGCAACGTGTCTCTTTCGCTCGAGCGATGCGTCGCTCGGCTGCTACAGTGAGATTGCTATAGTAATTAGCGTCTGATTTTGCTTGAGATTTCGTGACACGTCTTACAGCTTGTGCGACGTGTCACAACTTGCTTACTACAGTAACTGTTGAAACTCGATACACTAAATCGAAGCCCAAACTTCATACAATTCTTTCCAATTTACTCCTATACTTTACAATGTTCTACATCCATTTTCATTCATTTTTACACCATCTCATCTATCAAAACCTCATGATTTCATTGTATTCAATTCAATTCACATTCAAGACCTAAATGCTTGAAACTACACTCATCTCCATACATATGCTTCAATTATGCTTCTAAAACACTTGTGTATGATGAACCTGTAAACTTTGTACTTTGAGGTATCCTTCCCTTCTCTTCCTTGATTTCACTCCTCCAAACCCTAAATCATGGGTTTACTCATAAACTACTCAATATAGAAGCTAAACCATGAAGTAGAGAGGGTTAATGTTGTTCCACTCTACTTTCTTACCTTTCTTATGAATCAAGACCGATTGTTTTCTCTTCTTCTCTCCAAACTTTTCTCGTTGAGCTATAATAGCCACCTAACTTCCTCTTCTCTCGGAGAGCTATGGAGAGGAAATAAGAAACCTTTTCTCATTCTCTCTCTCTCACTTCACTACGTATATAATGAAAACTTATAACTAGGGGCATAATAGTAATTTTCGCATTTAATTGTTCATTAACACAATTAATCTCCCAATTAGCTCATTTAATCCCCATTTTCATCTAGTTGTCTCTCTTGGGCTTCAACTATAATTTAATTGACCATTTTACCCCTCAGGGTTTTTCTTCTATTAGATCTTTTTTTGACTCTTTTAAATCCCTTTTCTTTTCTGTATCTCTGGATGAATCTCTTGACTCACCTTCTACTAGTACTGTGAATCTACATTGTTTAGGGATTTTAAATTTTTCATAAAATCGGGTCATTACATTTCTCCCCCATTTAGAAAAATTTCATCCTCGAAATTTACATGCCTTGTATTCCAATTAAATAGGGTAGTTGATCTACATATCCTCTTCTCGTTCTCATGTTCCTTCTTATATTGTTGGGTTTCTTCATAGTCCCTTCATCAAAGTTAATATCTGATTTCCTAACACCTGTTCTTTTACATGCATATATATTGTATTTCGTTTCAGTTTCATAGTTGGTTCTACATGTTCATTCATACAATCCTCAATTATTATCTCTAGCTATTAGAGACTTCCATTATCTGTACTCTCTATATATCCTCCAACATATTTTTATAGATCACAATATTTACAACACAATATTTCCCTGAGATAACATGAGGGAAAATACCTTTAGTGATGCTTTCATAACATAACTTTTCTATCAATTACTACCACATCCTCAATTGTGTTGATATACTTGATTTACACTTCCTTAAGCCAATGTTTCCTAACCTTGGACCTCAAAGATATAATATATTGTCCATACTTCCAACTTAGTGTTTATTAATACATGTACTTAATAGTTATCTTCAATACAGTTCTAACATAACCAGAGATCCATTTGTCATGCCTTTATGTCTTCACATTAGTAAACTCCTTCCTAATTCATATCCATAAAATCCACCAGTCTTTCATTGCACCTAAATTAGCAACTATTATTGCAATTTTCATCCTTCCATCACAAATCCTTAAGTATTAGGCTAGAGTCATACAACCAAGAGTCATACTAAACTCAGTAGGATTTTAATCAAAGTGATCCTCATTTATAACTTATTATTTGCTTCCAAGATAACTGACATTATAATACCCTCTCATGGTTTCTACATATACTATTTCTTGATACACAACTAACCTGATACATTCCGCTTTATACTACTGTACTCATTTTCATTCAACATGCATCTCCTTTAAATCATTATTGTTATGTCTCATTCAGTTTCCATAGTATTTTATCAAAGTAGTTTCATGCTTGCCTTTGAAATTCTCAAAATTTTCTTCTCCAATATAATCCATACTTTTACATAGACCTGTCAATTTGGGCCTAGCCCGTCAGGCCGGCCCACCCCACCAACAAAAAAGGGTAGGTTGGGCTGGCCTTTTATAGGCCAACTCCCAAGCGGGCTTAAATGGGCCGGCCCACGGTGGGCCACGGGTTTGGTGGGGTGGGCTTTGGGCGGGCCAGCCTACCCTTAATTTATAAAAAATTAAAAAAAAAATCTAAAAATTAATATCGTAACCCTAACTGAGCATCTTTCGTACCTGCAGTGTCTCCCAAGCAGAGGAGGAATTGTATGAAACCGTGACACCAACTCAGCCTATACCCCGTTCCAATGAAAAACTGCCACATCAACTTTTTTTAATTTTTTTTTAAACATTCCATTCTTTTATCCAACTCATCAACTACGCTAGTTTTTACTCAACGGTGCCCTTCGCTGGCCACCGTGAAGCTCATGCCGGACGCCTCTCCGGTGCTTCTCGCCGGACACCAACAGTTGTGCCCCTCTCCCTCCATGCCCTCTCTCGCTTCGATGTCCTCTCCCTCCTCGATTGACTCCTCGTCTTCGATGTTGCCATCCTTCCCCTGATCTCCTTCTTGACTTCCTCTCTACCCCTGCTTGCAGTGAGATTTTGCCATGGAGGTTCTTCAAGTCATGCTTCCAAGGAGAGCTTCTATCTAGTGGTGCCCTTTACTGGTTGCTGCGCACCCTTCCCCCGCTCTTTAACTTCAAACCTCACGGTAAATCTTCAAAGTTGTTCTCTCCATTATCTTCAGTACTTTATGCTTCATCAAAGGATTAATTGTTCTCCATTATTATGCCCAGAGTTGAGGGAGTGCCTATGGAGACTTCAAACATGAGTTGCAGACGGTGCGGGCACCAGCACCAACCTAGCAGTCAAGCGAGGCATTCGACAGAACAGAGGGATGTTGTTACCCAAATTTGCTGATTATGTTATGCCTTAATGGCACAATGCTAATCTTGGAGAGTATTATGATTAGTAGAATGAAATTATGTAACTAGGAGACATGGATTTTGTTAGAATCATTGTATTAATTGGAGACATGTCCTGGCACGCCAGGTGTTTGAGAGTATGCCTGAGAAGTTTGTTAAAGTCTGAGAGGTTGATACAAACCATTATATAGCCTGTGTGTGCTAACAAAACTTTCCTCAAATTCTACAATTGAGAGAATGTAATACTGTTGGGAAACCTCAGCTTTTGTTTGTCTGGAGATTATCACCATGAGACCTTGCATTTCTGTAAATTTGTTTGAAAAACATTTGTCAATCTCAAGACTTTATTTTGTTCCTGCAATTCATGTTTCCAACCACTGATGAATGTGTAAAAATATACACTAAAGGATACCAGTTATTTGTTTGTGATTATAATTTCCTTGAAATTATTGAACCTAACTAAGATCTCCTTGATTTATTGATGTGCCTTTCATCATCATCTTGTAGAGTAGAAACTCCTACAAGCTAAATGGATAGAAGGTAATGGAAATTATTAAAGCTAGCAAGTTCAACCATATGTTATTCTCCTTCAATCTCGACATACAAGACAATCACAGTTTCAGTAGTTTAACAACACTTGAGTTTTTCATTTTCATTTTTTCTGATGTATTTGCTTGCACCAAGCACTGATTACACCTCCCAAAAATACGACAAAAAGGAAAGACAAATTGAAAATGTTGCTTGGAGTAGGCCTCAAGACAAATTGAAAATGCTGATCTGCAAACCGGAGAGAATGATAGTAAACATAGTTACATACAAGAAGAGAAGTCTGCATGTTGTTTACAAGGTTATTGGTTTTGCAAGTTCAGATAACAGACAATCAACGAAGAACAATGCCGATAAAATACTCAAAACATCAATAACTTATTTGGATAGAATAGTGGAAGTGTAAATAAGTGCAAACAAAATGTACTAGAAGTTATTGGCATGCATGCAGGTGATTCAGAAAAGATGAAGCTGAGGAATAACATGTGATGTGAAAAAACAAAAGACAGAAAATATACACAGAGAGAAAACATGTGATGTGATGTGATAAATTATGAACAACTATTTACTCCAAGATGAAGCTGAACAATAACACAGAGAGAAAACATGTGATGCAAAACAAATCAAAAATTACAAAAACAGAATAAGTAAGGACAATTTAGCCATCAGGAACTCAAATTCATTGGAAGGTTTGAAAACTCACAATCTTCTAGTTTCCAAGAATCCAAATAAGATATTTGTAGAATATGCAGTAACTTTTGTCAGTCATTGAACAACTATTCAAGAATTTGATGCTATTATGTTCATAAAAAAACAAAAGACCAAAAAAAAAAAATAATATCCAAGCTTTTACCCACAGTTATTTGTATACACAATTAATATATATTTGTGATGCTTAAACATACAGGTGACACAAGCCAGAAAATATACAGTCGATACACCTTGAAACATTGTTACCCAATAATTTAACTTGAGGTATTGACTATTAATTTAACATGTGTTATAAGTGGATTTAATAATAAAAAGAGTTATTGACTATTAATAGAGTTTCTTAACAATATCCGATATATCTAAAGTACCCATCATATTTCAACACAAACAATAGTATTTTGTTCTTAATTCAGGTAGGGAGAAATTAAGTTAAAGAAACACTTAACAGTGATAATGAAACCAATATATTATTCACTCATTTGAGTATGAATTCATGCAAAAATCAGACATTCAGAGTTGACTAGCCATTTGTAAGGCAAATCCTTGGATCAGATGTTTGGAATATGTTCTAAGATATATAGATCCAGGCCTTCTTACTTGTTCTTGAGTTTTTCTGATGAGACAACAGTGCCCTGTTTGCCACATGTATGTTTAAGTTCTCAATCCACAATCTTGAGTTCATGAGTTTTTCTGATGAGACAAAACCCTTTCTATGTCTCAATCCAAACCACTAACATTGTTGAATTGCTTCTAACTTTCTATAGCAGCTCATATGTTCAAAAGTGATACACTCTACAGTTCATCTCTATAAATTATTTGATGTATCATCAATGTTGGAAAAATAAATTAAAAGACATCTATCACATGAACTTCATAGACTGCAAGCTAAGAACAAAGGAGATTAGCTAAGGAAAAACACCATATTTTTTTACCTAATTAATGCTTGGAGATGGGTCATTCTCTTCCATCATTCTTGTATAACTCATGTTAGCTTCAAGATTGAACCCCCAAGTTGGAGAAAAACCCTGTATAGAACTTATATTAAATTGAAAATTGAACCCAAAGTGCAATAAACATAAGAGAAATTGTAGAAAAGTGTAAAAAAAAAAAAGAAAGTGCAAAATATTGAATGAGTACCTGTGCAGCTTGAATAAATTGGTTATGAGCACCAATGAAATTGACCTAAAATTAGGTAATAGCATGTCAACCTAATTGAAGAGCAACATATATCAACATGCTTAACAAAAGAAAAGAAAGGGAAAAACCTGATTATGGTAGTTTTGATTTAGTGGCACTTGAAAACCTTGGCATGAAGGATCAACATAATTTTGTTGAGGAAACATCCCAAGAGAATCTCCATTTGTAAATGATTTGCTTTCTAGTAGTTTACAAAAAAAAAATGTTAATAGATGTAGGATTAAAGATGAGGAAATACAAGTCCAAATATGGTAAGACAAGTTGAATGATAAAATATTAGAAAAATAAAGTAGATTCAAACACACCTAGTATATTCTCTTTTTCTCTTGAATTTTGGGAGCTATCTACTTTCTTTTTTTTCTTCTTTTGGCTCTTCTCCAATTGACTTTTCATTCGACAACTTCTTGAACCTTTTGTTCTGATAGGTACAGGATCAAGCACAGGCTTCTCATGAATTGAATAGTGGACATCCTCATTAGCACCATCACTAACATCTTTTTGAATGGCTTTTTGTGCAGAATTTCCCATTTCTTTGACATCTTTCAAAGTTGTCATTTCTTTCTCAACTAGTTGTAATGCCTCCATCAATTTCTCTTTAACAATTTTAGTACATTGAGGAGTTAATGAACTTTTATCAAAAAGCTTGTAACCAATGTGATTCAACTCACTAAGTCGCAACAAGCGAGTTGATTTTTCTTCATTCATTGATCCAAGATTTAAATCACTTTCAAACATTGACTTTGCTCTTTTTGTCCATCTCTTTAGTATATATGGTTCAGGTATCTCTTTCACATTATGCATAATAAGTACTCGTAGAGCATGACGACATAGCAATCCAAGAGTCTCAAACATACTACAACTACAAGAAATGTCACCATTTGAAGGTGAAAAATTCACAAAGTAAATTCTTTCATGCCCTTCATCAGTTAATTGATATAAAGAAATATTTTCATCACTTGCTCCTTTAACACAATTCAATCCAATGCTGTCCATCAACTCTTCTTCAAACCTCTTGAACATAGTAAAAGTATAAACAGTCGAAGCATGTTTCAAAATCCCACGACCATTAACTTTGTTTGGTGCTCCATTTCTACATCGAAAATCTTGATTTAATTCTTCTTGACGAAATTCTTTTGCCTTTTCCTCGTAATGTTGTATAACTTGAATGAGGGACATAGAGGAATTCATAATCTGATGTAATATACTGTTCATACTTTCACTCCTTTGAGTGGATTTTGTCCTAGCTGAAAAAACATCCATGCTAAAGGCAGGGCACCATTTTGCTCGAAGATCATACAATCTCTTAAGCCAAGAATGATCTTCAAGTTCAAACTTCTCAATCATAGCAGCCCAATTAGATTCAAACTCTGCTTCAGTTTCACATCCATAGAAGCATTTGTTAAATTGTGCTTTAAACTCAGAATTTGCAAAACGGCTAGCAAGATGTTGTTTGGCATTATTGGAAATATGCCACATACACAATCTATGAGATGATTCTGGGAATACCATCTCTATTGCTTTCATCATTGCTTGATCTTGATCAGTGAAAATACTTTTCGGTTGTTGGTATCCCATGGCTTCTAAAAATGTTTCAAATAGCCAAACAAATGAATCAATGGTCTCGTCTGATAAACAAGCACAACCAAACAATACGCTATTCCAATGATTGTTGATTCCCACAAATGGAGCACAAACCAAATTATACTTGTTTGTTCTATATGTTGTATCAAACACAAGAGTATCTCCAAAGCAATCATAATCCAATTTTGATCTTCCATCCCTCCAAAAGAAATTTGCTAGCCGATTATTTTGGTCAACCTGGACTGAATAAAAAAACATTGGGTCTTCAGCTTGCTTACGCTTGAAAAATTGATAATGCTCTGTGCATCCCCTGCTTCAATCAATTTATCTCTTTCAATTCGCAATAAATTATGACAATCTCGCTTTGTAAAATTGATATTGTCAAATCCAATCTCTTTCCTAAGAAAAGAATATGAATTTGTTTGTTTGACGCCCGCAGCAACCATTGAAAGAAGAACATCAGCATGCCCTGTTAATATCTTTCTTCCTGATCTTAAATTGATTCTTTCCTCTGAAGTTGCTAGCTCATGATTATGTTGACTGTTGAAATAGGAAACCATCCAAACACCTTTTTCAATAGTAAAGCGAACTTTAGCTTCACAACCAGTCCTTAACTCTAAACGATTAAATTTTCTCACTTTGCCAACACCATCATATTCACGGTACCCAGCTTTTGAGCATAAAAATTCACGTTGCCTTAAAGGTTCACCCAAACTTCGACGCTTGTTACCTTTTCGAACACTAAACCCCTTACTCATAGCATATCGATTGTAAAAATCATAAGCTTCTTCTTCAGAATACACTTTCATTCCAACTTTAATTTCATCAAAAATTTCATCCAAATCCACTGTTAATGGAACTGTTTTTCCTTTCTCTGTCTCCATGATATAAGCTTTGTAGATTAACAAAATCTAACAGGAAAATTTTAATAGAAAGTAAAATCAAAATTTGCTCAATTGGTGATTTTACAATACAAGAATAGAAAATATTGGAAAAAAGTGTTAAGTCAACCTAATCAATGCAAAGATGAAACTAAAAAGAAAAAGTAAAATACCTGAGAATTTTGCAAGCTCTATATTCAGAATAAGGAGAGGAGATGGAGAGATCCCAACAGCAGAGGAGATGGAAAGAACCCCAAACACAGGGGAGAACCTTACTTGAAAATTAATCGAGTTTACTTGAGCGGGCCAGTCACGCGGGAAACCAAAATTATCAAAATTCACGCGGGCAGTCACGCGAGAACTAAATTATAAACTTAGCTTAGTTTATAAAAAACATTAACTCTTAATCTGAATACTAATTGCAGATATCATGTTGCTAACCTTGGATAGAAGCTCTCCTTGGAAACATGACTCCAGAACCTCCATGGCAAAATCTCACTGCAAGATAGGGCATAATCAGGGCTAAAGAGGAAGTCAGGAAAAAGATCAGGGAAAGGACGGCAACATCGGAGATGAGGAGTCAAGAGGGGAAGGATGGCAACAATGGAGACAAGGAGGCAACAAGGGAAGGATGGCAACATCGGAGACGAGGAGTCAATCGAGGAGGGAGAGGGCATCGGGGCGGGAGAAGACATGGAGGGAAAGGGGCACAACTGTTGGTGTCCGGCGAGAAGCACCGGAGAGGCGTCCGGCATGAGCTTCACGGTGGCCAGCGAAGGGCACCGTTGAGTAAAAACTAGCGTAGTTGATGAGTTGGATAAAAGAATGGAATGTTTAAAAAAAAAAATTAAAAAAAGTTGATGTGGCAGTTTTTCATTGGAGGGGGGTATAGGCTGAGTTGGTGTCACGGTTTCATACAATCCCTCCTCCTCCCAAGCATGCCTCCATGTACCACTCGCCCATGTCGTCGCTCAACGGGCCCGGCACCACCTCCATCTCAGCCCAATCAAAAGCCTCGTCCACACCCCCAAATGACGCAGACCCTGAGCAATCATGGCCTTCAAGATCAAAGAAGATGTCATCTACTCTACAATTCTGGCAAGCATGAAGACTGTGGCCGATCTTGGCTTCGAGAGAGCGCATCAAGCCACCGAGCTTCGAATCATCCTCGAATTCGTCGATGTAAGACCCTTCTAGCATTTCCATAAGGAGAGTGTTGTCGATCTCTTGGAAGTCGGAGCATTCTAGCCCTCTAGCATTTCGATGTAAGACCCTTCTAGCATTTCCCTGATGGATGCCATGAAGTTTTGATCAGACAGATCAATGAAAACTGGAGAGATTTTAATTAGTTTTTTGATGAGTAGCCAAAAAAGAAAATTTTAATTAGTTTTAATTAGTGCTGTCGATCATAGTCATGTGCACCTAAAACACCTCTCTCACTTTGCTTCATCAATCATCATGGGTCACTTTACTTTTTTCTTTTTTGAGTGATGATTATGTATTATTATGTTTGATCAAATTTAGTGAAACCGGAGGGGTTTAAGACAACCTTTGTTGGATTAATTCAATATAATATTTATTTATAAAAATAATTTATATTTTAAAACTTTGTACTTGATTTAATTTTCTCAATTTTGTAATTAAATCCTAAACTTTAAAAATTTAGTTACAATATAAATACTACACAGAGCAAAAAGGTTAATTGATTTTTTTTAAAATTTTTATAATTTTTGAATTTTTTTTTTATATTTATGGCGGGCTGGCCTACCAAGCCCACAACTCAAGATGGGTCAGGTTGGGTTGGCATTTTGCCAGCCCGTCCCGCCTCGCTAAATGGCAGGTTTTGGCGGGCCGCAGGCCGGCCCGCCCTGTTTGCCCATTTTGACAGTTCTAGTTTTACATACTCTACTACTAATAGTTTTCTCATTACTATAATACCTTTTATTATTCAAATTCTCAATTATCTTCTCCAATATACCTCTATACCATGTTCCAGCCTAGCTTAGGGATGTAGAGTCATTAGGAAGTTTTACTAAACTAATCCATTATTCTTGTTATATAGTAGTAAAGAACATGCTTTATTTAATACATATTAATGCCTCACTTTTGCTTAAGTTCACACCTTAAATCCAATCCACTTCATCAGTCCCATCATGAAGATCATCATTGGAGTTTAATACTTTTATGTGCATTAAGCCCTTGTATATTCTTGTTTAGGGTTTGCCGACCAATTTCTCAAGTTCTATTATTTCTCATTATATATCTATTTTACAGTCTTTGAGCAATAAAGCTTATTCAACTTAGCAACTCAACTTCCAATTTTGTTTGTGTCGGTTGTCAACTTAGTAAAAGTTATTAATTATCTATTCCAAACAATAATCATCAAGGATTTTCAACTTTAGATCGAATTCATTATGATCTTTGGGGGTCACTTGTGGTTTCAAATTATTGATTTATGATAGGGATAAAAGTGGGAAGACACGTGTCGTTTTAACAACCGACCATGTGGAAAGACCTCTAGACAACTTCTACTCGGATTCATGCTTAATTCCATTCGGATTCTAAAAAATTCTATTCGGTAATTCTGTTCGTACCCACAATACTCTATTTGGAACCACAATATTCTACTCAGGTTCCCAAAGCATTTTCTGTTCGGGTCACCTCAAAGCATCATCCACTCAGAATTCTGTTTGGATCTTATTCATTTTACTCAGAGGACTCCAAGAAGCCTCTAGATACCCAGCTAACCTTCTAGAAGAATGGACAGCTGGAGCTCAGCTGGCGGATGAACTGACATCCAACTGGCATCTAGAAGCCTCTAAAAGAAAGATGAGTTAGAGTTGAGCTAGGGTTAAGCTGGCATACAAGTGGGCCAAGTGGATGGAAACTTGGGTCGCAAGTTTCCTCCACTCCCATGCCTATAAAAGGGAGAAGAGAGTGCCATTTGAAAGGGATGAACTTTGAAGCGGGGAAGTCCTGCCTCTCTAGCCATTCTTTCTCCTCTTCCCTCATTTTGTAACCTCAATTCTCCAACTCTTCCATGGATTCCTTCCTTTGTAATGATGATGAAGCATAGTGGATTTGCTCATACAAATGAGCCCGTAGTTTTTCCCTGATTTGAGGGTTTTCCACATAAATTGGTGTCTCTTTTACCCTTTTCCTTAATTCCAATTCGTTCCTCTTACTGATCTAGTCTCGTACAATCAAATAAATTTAACTATAAGTGAGAAATTAGGGTTTCTCCTATTTTTGAGCTAACAGTTTGGCACCGTCCGTGGGGACTCGAACATAGATGTCATGGCTACCACCAGAAAATCGAAAAGGAATCAAGTCCAGGAGCAAAAGGAGATTGCGCCAACTATCTTCTCAACATTTGAGGAAGATCCTCCTATTTTGAGGGAAGTCCCTCCAACAACCAAGGAGGCTCCTCCTATTCATCACCAGAATATGGGAATCTTAGAAGATCAGTTCCAGGCAATGGAGCAGAAAATTAAGAAGCTCACTCATGTTATGCTGGTGATGGAACGTCATGTTTCTCAAGAGATTGTTTTGAACGCCGCTCCATAGTTTTCAGGGAGCCATGAAGATTGGTAAGGTAGTCTCCCAGGCTCCGAGCACAATCTCCGAGGAGAAGCAAAAGTACAACTTCCTCTTCTAACAGTTTTGACTCGCCTAGCTCACAACGAGGATACCACCCTCGACCTAAGGCTAGGACTAGAAGAGGAATGTACATCTCTATCCCGATCTGATAGCTCTGGTTTACGTCTACCGTGAAGGTGACACCGCTTGCCACGACACCGCTCACCGTGATGCCGCTCACCGCGACATCATTCGCCGTGACATCACTTGACTCAATACTACTCACGACGACACCATTCTCCCCAACACTACTCGCCTCGACGCCACTCTTCACCCAAGGATCACCCTCTTGGTCTCATTACTAATAAAGAGAGAGTTATGAGTAGGGCTAGCAAATGATTAAGCTTTTCCCGAGCAGCTCGAGCTCGGCTCGGAATTTCAAGCTTTTGAGCCGAGTCGAGCTTGATCGAGCCAAGCTTGAAAGCTAGAAATTATATTTTAACATATATTATATAATATAATATATAAATATATCATAATATTTTATATTATATTTATATTTATAATAGTTAATAAAAACTATATTTTCATTGTGAATTTTACATTGATGTGCATAAAATCTTATTTTCATTAAAAATATTATTTTTATATTATTTGAGATAATTAAAATATATTTTTTTGTATTTATATCTATGAGAATCGTTATTTAAATTTTATCTTTTGTTTTGTATAATACTCTTTAACATGCAAATTCTCACTTATCTTCCCTAATACATCTTTTGTACCACTTTCCTGCTTAGTGAAGTTGAACAGGATAGTGATTATCCTACGGCTAACCAGAACCTTGGATTTCAAGAAAGAGGAACAAAGAACCAAGAAAACAAAGCGAAATATCTCTTAAATTCCAATAATGTTATCAAAAATCAAAGTCCAAATTGAAACTAGTCCACAAGCCGGACTAAATAGCTCGAAACCCTAGAATAATCTATTTTCAGTATTTTTTTTTATATAAAAAATGACTGTGGGATCGAAAATACTCGCATGGCATCGTATGACACAGACGATATATTGAAGCACAAATATCATATTTGTATGTTTGTGGGTTCTTCAATTCCTAATAGAGCCAAGCCTCTATTATTAATTATCCCGAATAAGATTGCGGGAACTTCCGATTAAGAGCAAAAGAGTACAAGTAGAGGCAATGAAATTTTTTTTTTATTTATTGTAGAAATTTATTACATATACAAATATTTATCATATGAATATGTATTTTATTTATTTATTTATGTAGATGATTCCGCCTTCCGCCTTGGAAAATATGCTTCGCCGCCGCCTTCGAATTTGCGCCGCTATTTCGTCGCCTGAAGATATGTGCTTTGTTGCCGCCATGATATTTGCTCCATTTTAGGTTATATTTATTGATCATCTTGAGAGGAATACTTTATCACTGTCGCGAGATATATGTCGTTTCGAAATTTGTATTCATCAGCAGCCTCAGGATATATACCTGTGGGATCGAAAATACGCGCTTGGCATCGTGTGACACCAGACGATATATCGAAGCACAAATATCGTATTTGTTTGTTTATGGGTTCTTTTATTCCTAATAGAGACAAGCCCCTATTATTAATTACCCCAGACAGTGTCTTGGGAACCTCCGATTAAGAGACAAAAATACAAGTAGAGACAAAGAATAGTCTATTTTATTGCAATATGATTCGTTACATATCAGCATATGTTTATATATATAGATATATTTATTTATTTGTTTATTTATGACGCCGCCCCCGCCTCAGGATCTGTGCCCCGCCATATGGGATCAATAATCCACAGGTTGCCTTGCATTTGAGATTTGTGATCGAGGTTTAGGTCGCCAATTAACTCCTCTTCATTAAAAACTGTGTCTGACTGAGCCGCCCTTAAGAGCTGCATTATATATGGTTGGAGAGTTCAGGAAGCCTAAATTCCAATGCCGCCAATTTTGTCTTGATCGGAGTTCTCCAGCGAGAGTTGCCCGCGTTTAAACGAGAAGTGGTTGAGCTGGCCAGACAGTAGGGATTAGCCTTTTCCTCCATCAAAATATGCACTACCCGAGCTGCCAAAAGGGCCTGTGCTATATATGACTGTTGAATATTTTGGTATCTAGTTTTCAGCGCCGCAGATTTCACTCCCACTGGAGTTCCCAGGCGGGAATTATGAATTTTTGAAATTAGATCTTCAGCATTGTCGGCGGCAGAAATGCTGGAATCGACCCTTTTATCTATCAAAATCTATGCCGACTGGGCTGCCGAAAGGGGCTGTGCTGTACATGACTATTGGAGATCCAGATATCTAATTTCCAACGCCATAGATCTCATCTCGATTGGAATTTTCTGGCCTGAGTTATGAATTTTTGAAAATGGCTGGTAGCAGGATTGCTGAAATTTACCCTTTTATTTATCAAAATTCGTGCCGACTGGGCCACCGACAGGGGCTATGTTGTACATGATTGTTGGAGATCCATATATCTACTTTCTAATGCCTCAGATCTCATCTCGATCGGAATTTTCTGGCCTGAGTTATGAATTTTTGAAAATGGGTCTTTCAGCATGGCTGGTAGCAGGATTGCTGAAATTTACCCTTTTATTTATCAAAATACACACCGATCGGGCCACCGACAGGGGCTATGTTGTATATGACTGTTGAAGATCCATATATCTACTTTCCAACGCCGCAAATGTCACCTCAATCAGAGTTCCGCAGAAAAAGTTATCTATGTTTGAAGATGGGTAGTTGAGTTGACAAAAAACTGCAGAAACTTCACAATTTCTTCAACACCTCTCAATTTCCAGCAACTTCTGCAGCAACCTTGAGAGTGTTGATCTTTGCAGCTGAACGAACTTTCCTTCCCATAATTTCTGCAAAAATCTTGAGAGCATTGAGTATTTTTTTTTATGGCATAATTTCTGCAGCAGTCTCGGACGCCCTCTCAAGGAAAACATGACCAGCTGCCATCTCTGTGGCAATATCAAACCAAGCAACTGATAGATCTCAGTTATGCAACTTGCGCAATTCGCTATGTCGGACAACAACAAGTGGAATTTGACAGCCACCAAACTTATCTTCATCTGCAAATCGTTGACAGAAATGTAGAAAGGCTGATTCATATAATATGCTATACAGATTCCAAAAAAAAAGCAGTCATAGGCAGAGCCTTTGAAAACATTAGAAAGAAGTGAGATTGTATAGTTGAATCTATTAACAACAAATATCTCCATCATCCTTCCTACAAGTATGATCAAATAAACTCCTGGAATGAATAGTGGAATGCCTATTCCTTGGAATTCTAATGAATATACTGTGATAGCTTGAGAAGCAACCTGATGATGGTGAACTAAACTCATCCATTAACCCACGATTAGAAGTATGTAAATCAAATATATTGCGCTTTCAGGAACAGTCCAATCAAACAACTCATTTCTTTCAACATCGCAACTCCCATCTTAAGAATTTCAATAGATTGCATTTGAGAATTCATTGAAGCATTTTATCAAACATATACATGGTGTTCTTAAGAATGCCGAGTTTCAAATAAACACCGTATGGGCACAAACGTGAAATACAATCAAGCATCTTTAGAAAACAAGCCTTTATTGTGATCGGATTCAATTTCCACATAATTCATGACATTTTTAAGGTTGAATCTTTTGATTCCCAAACAGTTAGACCCTTCATATCATGCATTTGTAGTAACAAGCAGCTCTGACTCTGGAAGCTTTGGGTTCTATCTGGCCGAAGAATTTGTCTCATATTCATGAAAAGCCCCTCGCATAGCTAATGTCACTAGTGTGGGAGACGATCTCTGGCTCATCACAACAAACTTCAGTGTCATAGAGGATCCAATTTACAATTGATATGCTTTCATTTTTGTGTGCGATAGAAGGCTGAATATGGGGTACAAGCACCCATGTATCTCGTCATAACTCAGGCCCTCATTACAAAGGCATCATTCATGCTGATGCATAGGATCTCATCAACGCCCCTTTGGATTTCAGGGCATGCTAGCTCATGCTTCATGTTGCAAGTTCTTTATACCACTTCCCGACATCTTGGTTGTTGGCAGCAGCTCTCCATCAAAATACAGCAGCAATAGGATTCATGTGGTGACAATCGGGCATGACGGCGATTTCCGGGCTGGTGGCGACGGCGTTCTTCTCCGATGACAGCAGGGGCCTCAGCGGCGATAGTGGGATCTGAGACAGCGGACATCCACAAGGGAGACCAGCGACGGCTAACGATAGCTGGCGGCGGCAATGGCCTCCACAAGGGAGGCCGAAACTTGGTGGTTGGCAGCAACGACGGCCTCCACAAGGGAGGCCGTCCTGGTAGTTGGCGGCGACGACGGCCTCCACAAGGGAGGCCGGCTGGCTTGGTGGTTGGCGGCAACGACGGCCTCCACAAGGGAGGCCGGCTTAGTGATTGGCGGCGACGACGAACGACGGCAGGCGACGGTGATGGGAAGAGAGATCAAAGAGAGAATACCTTTTTTTTTTCTCTGTTTTTTTTTAGAAATTCCTTCTTTTTTTTGCTCTCTCTCCCTCTCTTCCTGATTTCTCATCCCCTATATTTATATATATATTTTTTTAGTTAAATCCCATGAGGCTCGGATGGTTGTAAAAGATAAAAGATAAAATCAAATTTTTTTCTTTAAACCAAAATTGATCCAAGATAAGATCAAATATTAATTTCATGCAACCATCACCGATAAGATCAAATTTTAAATTTATTTGAATTACTCATTTGCCTTGAGATTAGCAAATTTGAGCTGCCTTGGGATTTGTACTTTTCCAGATTGCCTCGGGATTGATATTTGGGCAATCTTGATATTTGTAATCACCTCGAGATATGTTCTCGGGCTATCTTGGGGTTTTAAATTTGCCTCGAGATATGTGTTCTCAGGGGCAATCTCGGGATTTGAGGTTGCCTCAAGATATGTATTCTCAGGGGCAAGTTTGGGATATGACCAATTATATATTTTTATTTTAAAATATTTTAATTTCAAAATAAATATTTCATTTAAATATAGAGCCATGAAATATTTCATTTTGGCCCTTGAGAAATTTATTTATTATTTTTTTGATATAAACAAATGCCCCCTTCATACTTCTCTCATGAAATTTGTTTGAGAGGGAGAAGTATGAACATACAAAATTTTCATCTTTATGGCCAATCCATTTTGGGAGACCTGAGGTCATCATCATTTTTTTTTTCATCATTCTTTCATTTCATTTTTTTTCTATTTTTTTTATTCATTCATTCATCATCATTTTTTTTATTGGTGATGATGGGTCTCCTTAGGACTAGAACCATCTCTCCCTTTGTAAGCCTGGGACATAGGACATATATGCTCTATTGACTTCAAGATTCTGCTGCACTTTTTATCTTTCTCCTGTAGAGAGATTCCAGTTCATCTAAGTGAAATCAAGTATTGCTTTCATTTGAAATTTCATGCCATTTGAATTTCAAGGGAGAGGGATGCTTCAATTCCAAACACCAAGGAGTATGGTGTGGATCATGTTGCAATCCAACAAGTGGCGTGACAAACCCACAACATGTCAACTCCCTGGTTTTTTGGACATGGCTTTCTTTGGATTTGGATGTTGATGGATAACATTTCAATGTATAGATAACATCTTTTGGCACAAATGACATCTTCTAGCATGTTCAATGCAATTTTTTACCATGGTTGGCCAATGATATTCCATGCGCTTACTCTTAAGTCGCATCTTGGGCCTAGATTGATGTGCACCATATATCACGAAGTATACATCGTGAATGACTTCGTTCGCTTCTTCATATGAAAAATATTGCATATATGAGGGTGAATTTTATGGCTCCTCACTTTATCTGAAGGCCTTATGATTTGCCCCCTGAAAGTTTCTCATATTTCAGATATTCAATAAATGGTTAGCTCCAATCTTCCTCTTGCATTTTGAGGGTGAAATCTTCAATTTTGCCCCTAATACTCTCCTCTTCAGCATCGTTGAGGATTGTATTTATGGGTCTCCAATTTCTTATGGTGATTTGAATTTCTTCATAGGCTGGATTTGCTGGCTCCCTCGTTGCTCTTGCTATAGAATCAACTTCTCCATTTAAAGCTCTGACCGTCTTGCAACACTTGAGAAGTCAGGCTTATATATTTCTGGAGTCTCCTTCAACTTATTTGATAGTGAGTTGCGAGCCTCCAAATATGTGTTTCTTCTTGATCTCATCAATGGAGGATACAAGTATGAAATTTCATATTTCTTGGTGATCTCATCATATGAGTGTGAGAACCCAAGTGAAGAATTGTGATATTTCATCATTTTTTTTTTTAGAAATTTCGGTTCCATTGTTGGAATATGTGCAACTTCAAGAGTCATATTTTCACCTGACCTCATTGCTGGAGGATACAAGTTAGAATTTTTTCATATTTCCTTGGTGATCTCGTTATCTGAGAACCCAAGTAAAGAATTTGTATTTCAACATTTTTAGAAGCGTCATATTTTACCTGACCTCATTAATGGAGGATGTGAGTTTGACGCTTCATATTTTCTTGGTAATCTCATTATATGAATATCGAGAATCCAAGTGAAGAATTTGCATTTCATCATTTTAGAAGCGTCATTTTTACGACCTTATTGCTAGAGGATCTGTGTTTGACACTCCATATTTCCTTGGTAATCTCATTATATGAGTATGAGAATCCAAGTTTGACATTTCATATATCTGGTGATCTCATTATATGTTTGAGAGCCCAAGTTTGACATTTCATATATCTTGGTGATCTCATTATATGTTTGAGAACCCAAGTTTGACATTTCATATATCTGGTGATCTCATTATATGTTTGAGAACCCAAATGAAGATTTCATCATTTTTAGAGCTGCCATATTTTACTCCGACCTCATTAATGGAGGATCTGAGTTTGGCACTCCATATTTCCCCTTTGAAATCTCGGTTCCGTATCGGAAGCATGTGAAATTTCAAAAGTCATATTATACCTTACCTCATTGATAGAGGGTATAGGTTTAAGATTTCAAATTTCCTTGGTGATCTCATCACATGAGTGGTTGAGAACCCAAGTAAAGAATTTCCATTTTTATATATATTTTCAGAAAATATTTTTCCTTCTATATGTGTCATATCCCATTTTCTTTTGATTTCATATGCATTGTAGCTTGCCCTCAGCTGTTTAATAGGTTTATGGAGCTCCATGACGTCATTTGTAGTATGAAGAAATAAGCTTTAATGTCTTCTTTCATTTTTGACTTTCAGCTTCTATGATCGGATAACACTTTTTGACTGGTTCTATCCAACTTTTCCATTAGCTCTTGAAGTGATGTCGAATGCGCTTTGGAAAGCCACCTCAAAATTTGTATCCTTTAGCCATCTTGGATTTTGTACTCTCAGGAAGCATCAGGATTTGTGTCTCGATCACCTTGAGAATTGTGATGTGTGCTTTGTTGCCTCAATATTTGCATCATTAGCTGTCTTGAGACCTGTGCTCTATTGCTATCTCGAAATTCATGACTGATTCGATATTTGTATTCCATCATTTATCTCGAGATATGTACGATATCAACACCTCGAGATTTGTACTGATTTGAGATGTGATTTACCACTTCGGGGTACACACTTCATCGTTTCAAGATTTCTAGGATTTGTTGTTGCCTCGAAGTGCATGCTTGATGGCCTCCTTGAGATTTGAAATCATTTGGATTTGTATTTCCAGTTATCTCAAGATGCATGTCCTATCGTTGCTTTGAGGTTTGTGTTGCTCTGGGATCTATCATCGGCCATCTTGTGCTTTCACCGCCTCAAGATTTGCATCATTATGAGATTTATATCTTTATCAGCCGTCTCGAGACCTGCGCTACCTCGAAATTCATGGCCGATTCGATATTTGTATTTCATCATCTATCTCGAAATGCGAGCTCTCCATTGCTCCCTCGAGATTTGTGATGCTTCAAGATTTGTGCTTCACTGCCTTAGGATGCATACTTCAATGCTCTTAGGATTTGTCGTCACCTCGAAGTGCATGCTAGATCGCCGCTTCAAGATTTGTAGTTGTTTTGGATTTGTATTTCCATTAGCCATCCCGAGGTCCGTGCTCCATCGGTGTCTCGGATTATTCATGGCTGCTTTAAGATTTGTATTTCATCATCTACCTCGAGATGCGTGCTCCATGCCCCTCGAGATTTGTGATGCTTTAAGATGTGTGCTTCACTACATCGGGATGCACACTTCATCAATTTGGGGTTTGTATTTCATCAGCTGTCTCGGGATATGTGCTCTACTACCCCTTGAGATTGGTGCTGCTCCAAGGTGTGCTTCGCTATTGCGGGGTCGCACACTTTATTGATTTGGGATTTGTATTTCATCAACTATCTCGGGACGCGTGTTCCATCATCACCTCAAGATTTATGATGCTTTGAGATGTGTGCTTCACTGCATCGGGATGCACAATTCATCATTGGATTTGTAATTGGTTTTGGGGAAATATATTTTGGTTTGGGAATTATAACCACCTCAAGATGCGTGCTACATCGGTGCCTCGAGATTTGTGGTTGCTTCAAGATTTGTATTTTCATTGACCGTCTTGAGATGTATGCTCCATTGTTGCTTCAAGACTTGCGTCATTTCAGGATTTATATTTTCATCGGTCATCTTGAGATGTGTGTTTCATCATACCTCAAGATTCGTGTCATTTTGGAATTTATGAATTTATATTTTTATCAGCCATTTTGAGATTCGTGCTTCATCATCGGCTCAAAATCCATGGCTGTTTCGATATTTGCATTTCATCAGCTACCCCGAGATGTGTGCTCTATTGCCCCCTCGAGATTTGTGATGTTTCATGATTTATATTTCATTGGTTGCCTTGAGATGTATGCTTTACCATGCTTCAAGGTTCGCGCCATCTTGGAATTTATATTTGCATCGGCTATCTCGAGATGTGTACTTCACCATGCCTCGAGATTTGTGCCATTTTGGAATTTATATTTGCATCGGCTATCTCGAGATGTGTGCTTCATCATGCCTCAAGATTTGCGCCATTCTGAGATGTGAGATTCACCATGTCTCAAGATTTGCGTCATTTTGGGATATATAGGCTATCCTGAGATGTGAGTTTCACCATGTCTCAAGATTTGCGCCAGTTTGGGGGATTTATATTTTCGTCAGCTGTCTCAAGATAGGCGTTTCATCATCACCTTGAGATCTGTGTTGCTTCGAGATGTGTGCTTCACTGCATCGGGATGCACACTTCATTGCTTTGGTATTGTTGCCATCTCGAGAAGCGTCTTTCATCGTTGCTTCGAGATTTGTGGCTGCTTTAATATTTGTGTTTCATCAGCTGTCTCGAGAGGTGTGTTCCATCCTTGCCTCGAGAGTTGTGCTGCTTTGGGATTTATATTTCATTGACCGTCTTGAGAGGTGTGTTCCATCCCTGCCTCAAGACTTGCGTCGTTTCAGGATTTATATTTTCATCGGCCATCTTGAGATGTGTATTTCACTATGCCTCAAGATTCGTGCCATTTTGGGATATATAGGCTATCCTGAGATGTGAGATTCACCATGTCTCAAGATTTGCGCCATTTTGGGATATATAGGCTATCCTGAGATGTGAGTTTCACCATGTCTCAAGATTTGCACCAGTTTGGGGGATTTATATTTTCACCAACTATCTCAAGATGGGCGTTTTGTCATCACCTTGAGATCTGTGCTGCTTTGAGATGTGTGCTTCACTGCATCGGGATGCACACTTCCTTGCTTGGGATTTGTATTTTTATCGGCTGCCTCAAGATGAGCGTTTTATGATCACCTTGAGATCTATGCTTCTTCGAGATGTGTGCTTCACTGCATCGGGATGCACACTTCGTCGTTTTGGATTTGTATTTTATCAGCTATCTCGAGATGAGTGTTTCATCAATACCTGAAGATTTGTGCTGCTTCGAGATGTGTGCTTCACCGCATCGGGATGCATACTTCCTCGCTTGGGATTTGTATGTTTATCAGCTGCCTCGAGATGAGCGTGCTGCTTCGAGATGTGTGCTTCACTGCATCGGGATGCACACTTCCTCGCTTGGGATTTGTATTTTTATCAGCTGCCTCGAAACGAGCGTTTTATGATCACCTTGAGATCTGTGCTGCTTCGAGATGTGTGCTTCACTGCATCGGGATGCACACTTCATCGCTGAGGGTGTTGCTCCTTCGGGATCCACAGTCCTTTCATGACTTTCTGCATTCCCGTATTTAATGTTGGATGCGATGTCTTTTCTTCTCTGGGGCTGATATAGAATTTTGTTTTCCCTGAGTTGGATAGCAGGCTTCTAGTACTCGGCTTTGGATAGGAAAGACTGGCTCTATCTTGTCGGCAGAAAAGAGAGTCCCATCGCGATCGCCAGCCACCATCTGAATCCCCTGCTTTGTTGCGTAGATTTCTTTATTTCATGATATAATATGCCACATTTCATCATTATTTTCTCAAATGACTATGATGTCAAATATTATGATTTCGTCATTCATTCCCCCAAATTATATCAGAAATGCATCTTTCATCTGTGACCATATCTGAAATGACTTGAGTGCACCTTAATGATACTTCTCAATTCAACAACGACCATTTGTTTGTGTCACTTACCGGATCATGGTTGTATACTGCCCAAGGAAAGGGGTTCCTGAGGTTCCTTTTTATTCCTCTTTGTTCCACAAGCTTGAACTTTTCTTTATGTTGAGGTATTGGGTTCTTCAACTTTTGTATGTCTTCAAGTTGATATGCCAACAGACCCACCAACGGTATATTGCATGTTTTCATTTGTTGAAATTTCCTTAAGGAGAATTTTGGGTTGGAAGGAAGATTTTGTTGTTGAGGTTCACCCCTGTTCACTGCCCCCTATGTGGTACATGGCTTGATCCTTCTTCTCTTATGGCACCAGGATCTTATGAATGGTGTGCGTGATGGCCCTCTTCGGGCCTCAAAGGCCATCCAGATGATTTGAACTTATGCATCCTTGAAAATGTTTTAAGGAGGATTTTGGGTTGGATGGAAAATGGATTCATCCTCACCATCCTTCCTTTCAGAGAAATTTTGTTGTTGATGATCAACTCCCGTTGTTTGCCCCCTGTGCAGGACGTGACCTGATCCTTCCTCTCGTATGCCCCCAGGATCTTATGAATGGTAGAGATAGTGGGCCTCATGAGCATCAATGATCATCCAGATGATAGAGTTGACTTAGCGTCATCTTATCGATTTGAGCTTCCTCGATATCATGTAGGGTCTTTTATGGAAAAACCCTTGGAGGTCGACCACCCTTATATGCATCGGGTTGAGGTTATGGCTCCGCAATAGTTGAGTTCTTCTCCACCAACAAAAGGATGTTAAAGAACACATTTGAATATTTTCAAAGTCTTGAAAAAGGACAAAATCCAACTTCTTATAAGGGACCTGCATCTCTCAATAAGTGGACTTCAGATAATATTTCTCTCTTTCTTTCTTTCTTCTTTCTTTTTTTTTGATTTTTTTGATTTTTTTGATTTTTTTGATTTTTTTGATTATTTTGATTTTTTTTTTTGATTTTTTTTTTTGATGGCAATCCTTTAACAAGTTTGAAGATCCCCTTCTCTTGAACGCTCATCGTCTTCTTTTGTAGTATCCTCTCAGGCTGGGCTGGGGTAATCCCTACAAAATGAAAGTCTTTGATTCTTGACCGGTAGATTTCATATCATACCAAGAGAAGCATGTTAGGTCGATGTTCCATGTGTGGAAGGTATGACACTATTAGGACTTCTATGGATGTCGAACTTCCAATTGCAGAAGAGATCTTATATACATCTCTTCTTTTGAGTAGAGCACAACACTTAGTAGGATCAAGGACTTGATTGTGGAAGAGTCTCCTCTGACGCTTTCTCTTCTCTCTTCAATCATCAGTCAACCCAGCTAGTTAGGTGTAGAAAACCATCATTCACTGAATTCGCTTTGGCCTTGAAACTCCCTCTTCATTATAGAGCCCAACAGCAAGCCACCTTGCAAAATTCATAAGCCTCTAATTGTACTTTTTGCCTCAAAGATGGGAGGAGGAATAGGTCCCCACCGGGCGTGCCAGAATTTGTGGGATCGAAAATACGCGCTTGGCATCGTGTGACACCAGACGATATATCGAAGCACAAATATCGTATTTGTTTGTTTATGGGTTCTTTTATTCCTAATAGAGGCAAGCCCCTATTATTAATTACCCCAGACAGTGTCTTGGGAACCTCCGATTAAGAGACAAAAATACAAGTAGAGACAAAGAATAGTCTATTTTATTGCAATATGATTCGTTACATATCAGCATATGTTTATATATATATAGATATATTTATTTATTTGTTTATTTATGACGCCGCCCCCGCCTCAGGATCTGTGCCCCGCCATATGGGATCCATAATCCACCGGTTGCCTTGCATTTGAGATTTGTGATCGAGGTTTAGGTCGCCAATTAACTCCCCTTTCATCAAGAACTGCGTCTGACTGAGCCGCCCTTAGGAGTTGCATTATATATGGTTGGAGAGATCAGGAAGCCTAAATTCCAATGCCGCCAATTTTGTCTTGATCGGAGTTCTCCAGCGAAAGTTGTCCGCGTTTGAACAAGAAGTGGTTGAGCTGGCCAGACAGTAGGGATTAGCCTTTTCCTCCATCAAAATATGCACTACCCGAGCTGCCAAAAGGGCCTGTGCTATATATGACTGTTGAATATTTTGGTATCTAGTTTTCAGCGCCGTAGATTTCACTCCCACTGGAGTTCCCAGGCGGGAATTATGAATTTTTGAAATTAGATCTTCAAAGATTGCTGTGGCGTAAATCTTTGGAATCGACCCTTTTATCTATCAAAATCTATGCCGACTGGGCTGCCGAAAGGGGCTGTGCTGTACATGACTATTGGAGATCCAGATATCTAATTTCCAACGCCACAGATCTCATCTCGATTGGAATTTTCTGGCCTGAGTTATGAATTTTTGAAAATGGGCGATCAGCATGGCTGGTAGCAGGATTGCTGAAATTTACCCTTTTATTTATCAAAATTCGTGCCGACTGGGCCACCGACAGGGGCTATGTTGTACATGATTGTTGGAGATCCATATATCTACTTTCTAATGCCTCAGATCTCATCTCGATCGGAATTTTCTGGCCTGAGTTATGAATTTTTGAAAATGGGTCTTTCAGCATGGCTGGTAGCAGGATTGCTGAAATTTACCCTTTTATTTATCAAAATACACACCGATCGGGCCACCGACAGGGGCTATGTTGTATATGACTGTTGAAGATCCATATATCTACTTTCCAACGCCGCAAGTGTCACCTCAATCAGAGTTCCGCAGCAAAAGTTATCTATGTTTGAAGATGGGTAGTTGAGTTGACAAAAAACTGCAGAAACTTCACAATTTCTTCAACACCTCTCAATTTCCAAAGAACTTCGGCAAAGAACCTTGAGAGTGTTGATCTTTGCAAACTGAACGAACTTTCCTTCCCATTATTTCTGTAAAAATCTTGAGAGCAATGAGGATTTTTTCTTTTATGGCATAATTTACTGCAGCTAGCCTGACGCCTCTCAAGGAAAACATGACCACCGCCATCTACGTGGCAATATCAAAACCAAGCAACCGATAGATCTCGGTTATGCAACTTGCATAATTGCTATGTCGGACAACAACAAGTGGAATTTGTGACCACCAAACTTATCTTCATCACGCAAATCGTTGTGTAAACGTAGAAAGGCTGATTCATATAATATGCTATACAGATTCAAAAAAAAAAGCAGTCATAGGCAGAGCCTTTGAAAACATTAGAAAGAAGTGAGATTGTATAGTTGAATCTATTAACAACAAATATCTCCATCATCCTTCCTACAAGTATGATCAAATAAACTCCTGGAATGAATAGTGGAAGGCCTATTCCTTGGAATTCTAATGAATATACTGTGATAGCTTGAGAAGCAACCTGATGATGGTGAACTAAACTCATCCATTAACCCACGATTAGAAGTATGTAAATCAAATATATTGCGCTTTCAGGAACAGTCCAATCAAACAACTCATTTCTTTCAACATCGCAACTCCCATCTTAAGAATTTCAATAGATTGCATTTGAGAATTCATTGAAGCATTTTATCAAACATATACATGGTGTTCTTAAGAATGCCGAGTTTCAAATAAACACCGTATGGGCACAAACGTGAAATACAATCAAGCATCTTTAGAAAACAAGCCTTTATTGTGATCGGATTCAATTTCCACATAATTCATGACATTTTTAAGGTTGAATCTTTTGATTCCCAAACAGTTAGACCCTTCATATCATGCATTTGTAGTAACAAGCAGCTCTGACTCTGGAAGCTTTGGGTTCTATCTGGCCGAAGAATTTGTCTCATATTCATGAAAAGCCCCTCGCATAGCTAATGTCACTAGTGTGGGAGGCGATCTACGGCTCATCACAACAAACTTCAGTGTCATAGAGGATCCAATTTACAATTGATATGCTTTCATTTTTGTGTAATGCGATAGAAGCTGAATATGGGGTACAAGCACCCATGTATCTCGTCATAACTCAGGCCCTCATTACAAAGGCATCATTCATGCTGATGCATAGGATCTCATCAACGCCCCTTTGGATTTCAGGGCATGCTAGCTCATGCTTCATGTTGCAAGTTCTTTATACCACTTCCCGACATCTTGGTTGTTGGCAGCAGCTCTCCATCAAAATACAGCAGCAATAGGATTCATGTGGTGACAATCGGGCATGACGGCGATTTCCGGGCTGGTGGCGACGGCGTTCTTCTCCGATGACAGCAGGGGCCTCAGCGGCGATAGTGGGATCTGGGACAGCGGACATCCACAAGGGAGACCGGCGACGGCTAACGATAGCTGGCGGCGGCAATGGCCTCCACAAGGGAGGCCGAAACTTGGTGGTTGGCAGCAACGACGGCCTCCACAAGGGAGGCCGTCCTGGTAGTTGGCGGCGACGACGGCCTCCACAAGGGAGGCCGGCTGGCTTGGTGGTTGGCGGCAACGACGGCCTCCACAAGGGAGGCCGGCTTAGTGATTGGCGGCGACGACGACGACCTCCACAAGGGAGGCCGACCGGCTAGCGGCAACGACGGCAGGCGACGGTGATGGGAAGAGAGATCTAAGAGAGAATACCTTTTTTTTTTTTTTTTAGAAATTCCTTCTTTTTTTTGCTCTCTCTCCCTCTCTTCCTGATTTCTCATCCCCTATATTTATATATATATATTTTTTAGTTAAATCCCATGAGGCTCGGATGGTTGTAAAAGATAAAAGATAAAATCAAATTTTTTTCTTTAAACCAAAATTGATCCAAGATAAGATCAAATATTAATTTCATGCAACCATCACCGATAAGATCAAATTTTAAATTTATTTGAATTAGTCATTTGCCTTGAGATTAGCAAATTTGAGCTGCCTTGGGATTTGTACTTTTCCAGATTGCCTCGGGATTGATATTTGGGCAATCTTGATATTTGTAATCACCTCGAGATATGTTCTCGGGCTATCTTGGGGTTTTAAATTTGCCTCGAGATATGTGTTCTCAGGGGCAATCTCGGGATTTGAGGTTGCCTCAAGATATGTATTCTCAGGGGCAAGTTTGGGATATGACCAATTATATATTTTTATTTTGAAATATTTTAATTTCAAAATAAATATTTCATTTAAATATAGAGCCATGAAATATTTCATTTTGGCCCTTGAGAAATTTATTTATTATTTTTTTTGATATAAACAATACCGTATCGAGATTCGTGCTTCTTCAAAATCGGCATTTTATTGGATACATCAAGATGCACGTTCTATTGTCACACATCGGACGTCTTGAGATATGTACCCATTGTCACCTCGATATTCGCGTCATCCTGAGATTTGTATGTTCATCAATCCCCAAGCTTGTGTTTTATTAGACTTTGACCATAGATTGAAGCCATGTCATTAATAATAATTTTTTTTATTAGTTTAGCCAATCTTTTCTTATGAGCCCACCTCTCCTTTAGATTGCATTTCGGCCACAAAATAAAGGCCCATTTCAAAATAATATTTTTTTTATATGATCAACCTTTCCTTTTTTTAAAAAAAATGGGGCTCAACTCTCATTAATTTTTAATCACCTCCTCCTCAATGGCATGCCCAATGTATGATCGATTGATATTTTATTTTATTTTATTTTTATTTTATTTATTTTTCTGGACATTGAGATACCCCATTAAGGGAAAGGAATGGTGGGGCTTTAGAGAAGCTTAAATTCTCATGATCCAATTGAAAATTTCATAAAGTCAAATCATCAACTTCTCACACTTCTAGTTGAGTCAAGAAAAAAGTCAACAATAGTGGCTGGTAATCAGTGGTATCCATGTTTCTTCTACTATGATTCTCTTCTAAAGTAATGGTTGTATAAATAGTTAATGAGCAATGTGGCTTGACAAGCAATGATCAAAATTTTTTAGAAATTTAATAGTGACTCCCACCAGCCAATCTTTCATAACATGACATAATTGTTTTCAGACTTCATATCTTCATTTAAATAAGTTCATTGAATATCAAGGGGTCACTTCATAATATGTCTCCAAAATTACCTTGTCAGCCAAGACTGTTGAATAAGAAAGCTTCATAGATATCAATAATATTTCATGTGGAGGAGAATAAATGGGTTCCATATCATTTGTTTATTTGCTCATTTACTCTATCATTTGAATATTTGGACTTCGATTTCAACTTGAATATTAGATACTTGAATGCTTGGGCAATTGGAGGTCAACTTCGACTGACAATTTGAAACAAACAGCTAACTTGCTAATGGATACTAGCAGCCATGTTAAAAAAAACCAAACCATTAGCTCCAAACAAAGATCTAAATTTACCCAGAACCCATGACTTGGTGCTATGAAGGAAGCCTGTGAATCCATGTCCTATTAAATTGCTATCTCACATATATGCCTTCTTTAAAGCATTTCATCAAACGTTTTGAAAGCATTTTATATAGCTTAAACTTTTAATATACAACTTGGAATGTTTCTTCAACCAAACGTTACAATCATTCAACTTTGTGAAGTTGCCTACTGATTAATGAGCTTGTTATATGACAGCATCAACTTTTTTTTTTTATCTTCATAGCATTAGAATCCTTCAATATTGCTTTTGTAACAGGCACCTTACGGTCTCGTAATCTAATTTGCTTATGACCAAATTCTGCAGAAATAACACAACTCTTTCTCATCGATTTCAGTAACAACTTGCAAACTCTTTAATTTGGGCATGACATCGAGCATCTCATGGGCGCTTCATGCAACTCAAGTATCTAACACCATTTTGGAATGCTTTGTTAACAGAGATTACAAAAGGATTCCTTAGAAGCTAAATTTATCATCCAATCACACAATCCCTCTTTGAATATTGCTTTTATCACAAAAAGAAAAGAAAAGTCCTAACATGTTGAGAAGAATCCAAACATTGCAGATTCTTTTAAGCTCCCTGTAACCTCTGCCATTCAGTCAACCTTTTTCTGTTCAAAAATAGGCATTGTTGGGCAGCCTTTGCAATGTCTGTTCTACATGGATCTGGTGAAGCACCCCAACAGCCTGACTCCAGCACATATGTGAAAACCTGCTCGCGATCAACATCAACATTTTCAACTCAGAGGATCTGATAAATTTTCGGAAAAGGCGGCAAACATGGCTGAAATCGGGTCTTCCTCGGTGTAGACACAGAAAGGCATGTGGCAACAAATTTCTCCTTAATCGTCCTCGGGAAGCGGCAACGATGCCGAGGTATAGGCCCTTTTGGTGGCTCAGTGACATAGAAGGCTATTGCATATCATATATGCTACCTTCGGCTTCCTTTCCAGCGGCATAGAGGAGAGGCTATTATATAGCCATTGCCCCTTTCTTCAGTGACAGTGGGCAGCATGGAACTATCATATAGCTACTTTTGTGCTTTCCTTCTCCTGTGACAGCGGGCAGCAACGGGCATCGTCGTTTGGCAGCATCGGGTGGCATCAAACCGGGCTAGCAGAATTAATAGCGCACTGGTAGCGATGTGGTCGCCGCCCACTAGGATGGTATCCATCCCGGTAGCGGCGCTTGATGGCGTAAACAAAGGAGACGGTGGCAAAGAACGGCGACAACGCCGGGTGGCTCAGCGACGGCAAGAGGGTAATGGAAGCGGCGGCCGATCAAGTGGACTGATTTGAGGAAGGAACCACCGCGACACCAAGATGGTATCCATCCCAGCGGCGGTGGTGGAGGCGACATTTGGTAGCCAAGGCGGCGATGGCGGCGGCGTCAATGAAAGCGGTAGTAGAGCGTGGAGACGGCTCGTGACCGGGTGAGGATTTTTTTTCTTTTATATATAGGGAGTAGTACAGTAGAATAAAAAAATATACCTTGAACTCTTTCCTCTCTGATTTTTTTTTTATCTCGCTCTATTCTTTCCCTGATTTCTTCTTTCTCTCTGTTTTCTCTTTTCTCCCTCGTCTCTATTTTTTCCTTGTTGTCTTAGTTTTATAGACCAAGAAATAAATCCCTCGACCGTTCGTGATCATGGGGGATTCAGGCCATAAACTCTGTCCATTGAGATATAGATATTTTTATTTTAGATTTGTTCTTATCCTCATGGATTTATTATTATTATTATTATTACTTTAAAAAAATATTTATTTATATTTGTTTATATATATATATATTTTTATTTTATTATTATTTTTATTTCCATTAAACTGAGCCGCCTCGGGATTTGTGTTCTCGGCTTGCATCAGGATTCGCATTCTTCTAGATTGCCTCGAGATATGTTCTCAGGCTATCTTGAGATTTGTGTTCTTTAAAGATCGCCTCGAGATATGTATTCTCGGGTATCTTGAAATTTTCAGGATATGTATTCTCGGGTATCTTGGAATTTTAGGATTGCCTCAAGATTTGTTCTCAGGCTATCTTGGGATTTGAAATTGCCTCGAGATATGTTCTCAGGGGCAATTTTGGAATTCAAATTTTGCCTCGAGATATGTTCTCAGGGGCAACTTTGGAATTTGAATTTCAAGTCAATTAAGATAAGGACATATTAAAATTTTAATTCCAAATATATCAAGATTAAGATATACTTGAATTTTATATTCTTTTTATTTGGATTAGGATTTGGGTTCTATTGGGACATGCGTTATATATTTTATATATAAACAATGACAATAATCCAAAAATTTTCAAATAAAAAATTCAAATGAAACAAAACAAACAGCCAAAATCCTAGATGAAATCAAAACCAAATCACGCCTTAATTTGGCAGATGAATTATTACCAAAAATAGAAAAAAAAAACACCGAAAAATAAAGATATGGCGGGGAAAATAGTGGATTTTGGAGAGGAAAATGATGTCTACTAAGCATAGGTGGTGGAACCCATGTGCGCCTAGATGAGCTTTCCGAATTGGTGTTGAACACGCGATTCCGACTCTTGTAGCTAAAGTTATGGCCAAAACACTTCCCGTCTTTACGTCGATCCATCATCTCATAATATGCCAAAGCCCGCACCGTGTAGTCAGATAACTAAGCATCATCTGACTCGGGTTCTCCTGCATCACTTAGCTTTAGGGATGCTACGTCACTAAGAAGTTTTACTAGATCTGGTAAAACTTACAAGAGAGGGTTTGAGAAAAGAACAGGGAGTGGTTATAATAATACGAAGTACAAATGTTTGAAGCCATGGATTCAAAGAGAAATAACAACAAATTAAGAATAACTCGTGATACCTGGGCAACAATTAGGATCCGAAGAGACTTCCCTTGGGCCACCTTCGTATACCTTATCATTCAAATGAAAAAGAAAGAGCTATTGGAAAATCTTAAACCCGAAAAAACTTGGAATCAAATCAAAAAGAAGAAACAAAAGTTCCAGAAGATTCTCAAAAGATAAGAACATTAGTTATTTGACAAGAAACATTTATAGGACCAGAATATTGACATACAAAATTAATGTAAATTCAGTACAAAATTACAAATCTCCATACAAACGACAAAGACGAATCTTCATGCAAGCAACAGAGACATAGGCACAACAAGACAAGTTGCATGTGATAGGATACAACATTTATTAACAATCACTCAGAGAAGCAGAGAAGGAGAACACACATGCAAATTAACACCGAAATCATAAAGAAACAAAACATCAAGTCATTGCTTGTTGAATAGTAAAAATGTGCCATAGTAATCATATCAACAGAAACAAAAAAGCCCTAGCTCGAGCTTTTCCATCAACTATAACGACAAAGTACTATAAATCAACACAGATTATCACGGTCAAGTACCTAATCTCACAAGCCAAAAAGGTATCTCATTAAATAATTCAAACTGAAAAAATAGTATGGTAATATGAGAAAAACTTCAAGCTCAACCTCAACACTCATGAAGATCAATAAATCAACTCAATTATTAAGCAGAAGTACAAAAATTCTCGCATTGAAACAATGCTACCACAAATTACAACCATAAATATCCAATAATTAAAGCAACACTCAGATTTAACAAATGCAGTAACACAAATAGAGAAGCAACAACTGTGAATCCACAAAGAAACCATCAATACCTTCAACACAACCAAAGCAAGTAAACCCTAAGCCACCAACCTCTAAAACATCGAAACCATCAATACCTTCAACAAAACCAAAGCAAGAAAACCCTAAACCACAACCTCTAAAACATCAAAACTGTCACGCCTCGAACCGAGCCTGGAACGTCAACAGATCAGCCGTACTCGAGTAGGGATGGGCCCTACTAGGGCACAAAGCCTCAGGTGGTCAAAAGAAATATCGGAGTAACAACGGAACATAATATATAACATGATAAGTTTGATACAAACACATACATATGGTCAGACATGACATCTATTGTTCGGGTACCCTATAAAACACACTCTACTGAAGCAAAACTTAAAGCTCTCTCATTCAAAGAAATAAAATAGAGGTTCGCAAACCTAAACATCATCCTAAAGCCCCACACGATGACTCACGTCACATTACTTTTTCGGATCTGAAATTGATTTAAGGGGGGTGAGTTTCGGGAAAAAATCAATAAGTACCCTCTACTAAAATATGAAGTCATGTATCAGTAAAATATCATAAACTCGAAACTACAGTAATAACTTTTACTAAGCAGAAATAAACCGTAGCAGCTAAAAATGATCAGGGCAAAATATCAGAAAGTCCATATAACCACGAAACCAAAAGCACAGCTCGCAGGTCATCTCCCTGGCAACAACGGCTAAAGCTGACAACAACCATTGTCGAATGGAACTTACAGGTCCCATAGCGCTACGATCAGAAAATATGTACGTAAACGGTCAGCATACCACCCCACTGATGGGTATACTGGACAAACAGACACCAAAGCATCCTGGTACAACACAGTCAAACAAGTTCCAATGGTATCCTTTCCACTGACATAATGTCGTATGGGAGAATCCTCAAAATCACACAAAACTTATTTGCCACCCAATTTGCATGACTTTATATACACAAAATAGTCCAATTAAGGAAATTTATCGAAACATATACTTTTTCGGAATAAATTTCATTGTAATATTTAAAAATGTTTATAGTGATATTGCGGTAGATACTTCCGTATTTCAACCAAGATTTTCTCCGGGCACGACCTTACTCATCTGGTAGTTAAAACTTGACTTTAGTATATTTCTGGATAATCTCTATTTGCTCATTTCTGATTTTAAGTTTATGTTATTGGGTTATAGCCCATTAATATTCTCTCATGTAATAGGTTGCAAGTCATAAAATTAAAGAGAGATTGTTTTATACCTATTAACCCAATTCAATTTATTGGGCCAAGCCCATCAAGCCCACAAAAATCCTTTTTTCTTAATTTTCCACATAATTGGTTTTATGTATGCCTAAGATTTGATCCAATTTTATTACTTTTTTATTTATTGTTTTTATCAATATAAAGCTCATCCGTTTAGCAAACTATAAGCATGCTAGTTTTTCCTACTCTCCATAACTTATCTGCAAATATATACATATATGCATGCTTTAAAATAGATTATTATAAGAACTAAATCTCATAACTGATAACATTAGTTATGCATGCCAATATTACTTTTAAATCCACTCACCAATAAGAACGTATGTACTCTTAAGAATAGCATGCCCACTATTTTCTCTCTCTCTCTCTCTACTTTCTAACCAATCTTTTACTCTACTTTCTTTCTCATTCTCTCTCTCTTCTTCCCATACTAACCTAAGAGAACTGAGACTCTTCTTCACTCTTCTTCTTCTTCTCTACTTGTGGAAACCAGCCCCTTCTCTAACTCAAACTAATAGAATATTTTATTCATTGAGGTGGTTAATGTTCTATTGAGAATGAACACATGCTCATCTCCTTCTCTTTCTTCTTTCTTAAACCCAACTGTGAATAATTATGGAGACATCCATTCTTGCTCTTCTTTGTTACTGAACCAATAGAACCTTCTTTCTTTGTTACTAAAACCAAAACAAAGTATGCCCACCTTTTCTTCTTCCTTTCTTTGTTTGGTTTAGTTGATATGTTTTACTCTTAAGAGTTTCATTGTTTCTCAGCTATATGTTGGTTCAAGCTTTGAGTTATTCTCTTTCTCTTAGTGCTGAGCAAGGTTCACGATATCAAAGTTCAATATGATTCCTCTCACCACCTTATCATACTGTTATAGAGGTGGTAGCACTACTTACCAGTGGCTTTAAAGCTCCAAGAGCTTCTCAGTCTTTCATATTCCTGACAAATAAGGCAGAACTATGGTTAAGAAAGAGTGGAACGAAGGAATGGATAATATGTTTAGCTCTGTTTTACCCAAACTCCAGAATGTCCCACGGTTAGTTATCGATTAGAGCACTATCAATACTCTTTCTATGGGGCAGGCGATCCTCTCCCAAACACTCAAGAAAAAACTTGGCAGCCTCTTGGTAACACTTCCCTTCGTTTTATAGGCGTACGTAGAGAGGTGGTGGCTTTCATGTCTCCAGTTTATTCCTTATCGAGGATGAACTTCAATCCCCGACTCCGCGTGGCAATCCGAAGAAGATGATGCTCGTTAAATTCTGCGTATGGAGAGACAACGCATGGTGCTGCCACCTGTTGTAAAGCAACTCAGAAGAAAAGCATACTTACCTTGGATTCGGTATTTGTTACTCCCCGACCCAGAATCCAAGACCTCGGGCACATGAGAAGACCGGCCTTAACCAAGTAAGGCGCACCTCACTCGGATACAAGGCCTGTGTAATCATAAGCAGATAACATAGTAACAAGATAATCAATAACAAGATAATCAATCTCAAATATCAAATTAACAGAGTTTCAGCGGAAATAAAATAAAAGGGTCCAGATGCCCTACAGAATGCCAGGCCCTATATGGGTCATACAATAAAAGTCTCTCACACACAATGAATATAAAAAGAGATCCTTGGACCTCTGCAAGATAACCTAACCCTCGATCGGCTCCTGATCTCAAGTCTCCTACTCCTCAGGATCTGAAAAAGAAAGAATAAGTGCTTGAGCTTTCGAATAGAAAGCCAAGTAAGTACCCCCACGGGGATCATAAAATCATCATAATATCAATAAAATGATCATCAAATTAAACATCGGGGACACGCCCCTCAAAATCTATCTCTAGGAGTCTACCACAAACAATCACAACAGTACGACCCCTATCTACAGTAGCCCTCAAGCTCTCCAACGAGCTCCAAAGGAAAGCTCTACAAACGTCTCCCCAGGCCAACATCATCAGCAACTTGCTGGAACTCGATCCTCCGGTCGTACGACCCTCAGGTCTTATGTCTGTAGCGTCACCTCTCATACGTGTCGACATGGCCAACGAATCATCCCCACTAACGGGCAGGACAACCAGAGTATCGTCCCTCTGGCTTGGCAAGCCAAAACGCTAGTGTGTCCCATCCCTGAACATTTCCCAAACGGAACCCCCGTTCGTTCCACTGAATCCGAGCAGAAGACTAACAACAAATTAGGGATACCAACATCCCAAAACAATCATACATGCTCAACAAGAATCCTTACAATCAAGAAAGCATGAATGAACTTAAGACAGTAATATCATCAAACATGATAGTAAATAAGCCAAGGAAAACACCGAAGAGTGGGTACGACGCAAGTGTACTTACTTCAACAATGACGTTCGGGATTACTCAGCAAAAATCCCTCATGTCACGTCTCTTGTCGCTACCTGATAGTAACACCTATATCATTATCGGCAACATCTTAAAATCTCTAGTTGAACATGCATGATGCCCTAATCAGGCCCAAGTCTAACGTGTGGGCCTTCCATGTATTCAATACTATTTTCCTTTTATTTCTTGGCTCGGTCTAGTGTGGACTCCCTTAATTGATTACATGTAACCATTTGTTCAAGTGAGCTAAGATAGCCTGGTGGCTAAGGCTCACTATTCCTATTGGGAGGTCCTTGGTTCTTTTCCCTCCTCTTGCCCTTTATTTCTTTATTTTTCGATCTTTATACCTGGTTAGATCTAGCTTAATTAATTAAACCTATCCAAATAAGGGGTCTTGGTTTCAAATCCCCTCTCCTACCTTTATATTTATTTTATTATTATTCTTTTGTAACCTGGTTCACAACATGGTTGAACCCACACCACTATCTTGATCAAACCAAACCATCTTAACCTGATTTAACTTGACCCAATAAAGTTTGATTGGACCTAATTCAAACTCAATCTAATCTGATCAAACCTAACCAAATAAATTGAATTTAAAATTTCAGACCAGACCACATTAGACTAGACCCAATCTACTACTAATCCAATCCAATTCGATTTAATCAAACCAGTTCGACTTAAAATCAGACCCAGACCCAAGACAGTATAACTAACCAGTTGGCCCAACCCGACTATTTCAAGTTGATTAGCCTTAATCAACTAACCACTTTAAATCATCTAACCCATTCCATTTGATTAACAATAATGATTAATCAATCTTAATTAATTAAATCAGTTGATTAACATATAACCGTATCCGTCTCCCTCTCTCTCTCTCTCTCTCTCTCTCTCTACACATCACGTCGAAGCAGAGGAGCGCCCAGCCCTACAAGGTGGTTTCTTGCGGGTGCCTGGTAGCCTGGCCGTCCACGCTTTGTGATTCTCACTAGCTGAAGGCAACATGTACTTCGCGAGCTCCTCCCAGGAAGCGAGTGGTCGGTCTCCCACCTTCTGCTCGTCAGAGTGCCATGACTTCGGCTGGACCCCCCTCCTCCACAGTGTGTGGCCTCACGACGGTTTTGGACAAAGACCTCAGGGATTCCTAACGACGTCTACCCCTCTACATGCATGCACGGTGCTCATCGGAAAGACAGAGAAGAGAGGGACTCACTGAGGAAAGCCCAGCACCACCGCGTATCCTGCGCTCCGGTCCTCACTCGTTCTCAGGTGGCACGCCAGAGATCTTGCGTTGGCGTTCCCCTTGAAGAATGGACACAAAGTCAAAGAAAAGGAGTCTGAATCCCTGCGTGAGAAGCATCTAACTTACCCTTGCTCTGACGGGTTGGCAGTGGTCCAGCAGGGATCCGAGTCTTCTGCCCTTCGTTGGACTTCTGGATCTCCCTTCCTCCACTCGTGAGCTCTTGGCTGTCTGTCGCGTAGGAGACCTCCTCTCTTCTTCTTCTCTCTCGGTCTCTCACAAGGAAGAAGGCTTCATGCCACCACTCGGTTGAGGTCGCGCCGTTAGGGTTTGAGAGAATGGTGCCTTCCATGAGGGATCGCGGAGGCTACATGCACGATTGTGATCCCACAGATCGTGTGGAGAAAAAGGAATCTTTTCCTTTCCTCAGCCGCGTTTGAAAACTTCCCATATGAGGTCGGAGGTGATTGTGAGATCAACGGAGATGAGAGATCGCGCGTGGTGGCGCTCACTGGAGGCAGAGGCTGGTGTTGCCCCGCAATCAAGTCACGATTAAACAAACGGTGGGGATTTAATGCATGGCAGCGGATAGTGGATGATCCGCCACCTCGCCTCGTATCCGTCACAAGCTTGGATGGACAACCACGATCATGTGGAGATGAGCGGTTAGATTATTGCTTCATGCCTCAAACTTGAACAACTATTTGAGATCAGCGGTCGGGATTAGTTCTACATGCTGCGAGTAGTCGTGAGGCCTGGATTTTAAAGTGTGCTTCGAACTTAACTGATGATCAAAGATGGACGGCTGGGGTTCGTCCGCATGGTGAGATCATTTGTTTGGACGCTATTAATGCCTCGGATCTGACCCATTAGACTGATGAGCGCTCCAACGTGGCCTCTATCTACCCATTCATCTATTTTCTTCTAATCTCCACCGTTCAATCATTAACCATGCATGGCTTCCACGGATATCTACGCATAAGTCCTCCAATATTATCCGAGTTACATGCAAACCCTTGGCTTGTGAGAGGGACATAATTTGGACAAGTCCCTAGACTTTCCTAAAATTACAAATAAGCCCCTGGGCAGCCCACATAAACCCTAACTGGGGTATTGACACATTAAACACTCCTTTTCCAAATAAATCCGGATTTAAGAGATCATTTTAATTACCAAACTAATTAAATAAAATTTTAGAATCCATTTATTCCAATAAGATTTTGGATTTTACAGTATTCTTTGAGATGAACGACGGATCCTAGTGCTTTGTAACTGTGTTAATAGGTGAAACGCATGGCGTTCCTCTTCTCGACTCCGAGGAGAAAGCACACATTCTTCTTTAACTGCCATTCCACATGTCTCTCTTTTGGTCGTTGGATGATTTTATATAATCCCATCTTTGAATCTAAGTCATTGCATTCTTTCCCTTCAATGATTTACTCACATTTATCTCCACTCTTAGATTTGTATTGATTTAATCTTGGCTATTGAATTCACTCCCATCCGTCACTTCAAGTAAATGCATGGATTTTAATAGAAAGTTGCGGCAAACCCTCTCCATTTTCTTCTCATTACATGCAGGTCTTGGTCTTGTGAGAGGCTTTTCTTCCTAAGTAGCCCCTGCCCTTATACTTATTTACAGATCGGTCCCTAACCTTAATTATAATTGTAAACCCATTTTAAGGAGGAAAATACTTAAATATAATTAAAATCATTAAGGGCTTAACTACACCATAATTAAAATCATTAAGGTCTTAACTGCACCATAAAAGAGTGGTTCTTACAGAAACCATCCCCATCGAAAATGAACTAAAACTCACCAAAAAGAAGTACACTTGAGCTCTCTCTCAACTCGATCCAACACCAAAACCCCCATCTGAGCAACCAAAAACCAGCAAATCTAAACAACACTTCTTAAACAAAATTAAAAACCCCAAAACAAAAAAGAAATCCAAAATCGAAAGAAAAAAAGCAAGAAAAAAAAATCACCTGCCCCCCCCCCCCCCCCCAGCCTTTCTGTCCTCCCCAGCAAGCCCCTCCATCCAAAAACGTAAAACCCTACTCTCTCTCAAAACCAAGCAAAGATCGAAGTCCCCTACGACCCTTGAAGACGAGATCGAAAAGAAACCCTAGCGGAGATCAGAGATCTTCTGGCCTGAAAAGTTCGACTCAGAATACTGAATTTATCGTAAGCATCAAACATTCGTATTTGTCGCTATGCATGAATAATTGGGAGAATATTGACAAGAAACATTAAAGGACCAGAATATTGACTCACTTCTTTCAAATACCGCGGCCTATCTCACTCTCAGATTGAAGCCTAGCTCAATCGTTCTCGCCATCTCGTCCGCTGCCCTATTAATTAGGGTTTCCTTTGTTTTTCTCACAATCCCGTCAAGTTTTTTTTGGTTTTTTTTACACTTTACTCCCTGAAAATAGTGATATTTTTATTTACGGCATGAATAATTTATTTATAGCCTAGTAATCATAATAGCAACTTAGAACCCAATTAGAACACAAATTTAAAAAAAATTATATTTAATAAATTTAAATCTTAAAGTATAAAAAGTAAATTTTATGGAAATTTATGAGTCAGGGTTTGAAAAATTATATTTAAGGGAAAAGTATGTATATCATAATAAAATTAATACATAAGATTTTTAGACTCAATAAAAAATCCAAAATCAACTTAATCTTCTTCTCTAATAAAATCAAGCTAATTCACATTTACCCAGGGATTAGCTATAGATTAAACAAGATAGCTATCGTCCCAAGCTAATCCCTGGGTAATGTTTAAATTCAACAATATTTTACCTACGGAAGTTAATCTCTTTCTTAATAAAAATCCAAAGAAATAAATATGCGTAGGGATTAGCTACGGAACAATAACCATTGCTACTTTATCTAGCTAATCCCTAGGTAATTTTAAAGGCGCTTAATTTTACCCAAGGATTAACTAGGGAATAAATACCAATGGATAGTTTTCAATGCTAATCCATTGCTAAATATTAGGCGGGCAGTTCCCGCGTGATTTACTAACAGATTAGCTTGGGAAAATTTTTCTGTCAGTAATTCCCAATAAATTTCTTTGGGTAATCCCTAGGTAATTGTTCTAGCTTTTTTATCTAGTCATTCCTTGCTATTCCCTAGCTAATTACTACGGGAAATTTTCCCTAGGTAAATTCCATTGTCAATTAATAGTTTTCTTATAGTGAGACTAATCCATGATTCTTGTCTTGTAGTAGTGAGCCAAGTGCTTTATTTAATATGTACTAAAACCTCACGTTTACTTAAGTCCTCAAATCCAATCCATTTCAACAGTTCCATTATGAAGATCATCATTGGAGTTTACTGCTTTATGTGCATTGAGCTCTTGTTCATGAAACTAACTAAATATATAGGAAGTTTTCTTAAGGAACCTCTCTCATTTCTATTATGAGATTCCTAGGGGTTCAAACAACCATGTTACACTATGGTAATCAACTTTACTTCATTTACAAGTAAAGTACTTCTCATTCACATTCGACTATATTATTCTGCATCCTTTTACATGAATATTTTTTTCTTGATAGGTAAGTAATGCGTTCTTATTATACATTCTTATAGGCATTCCTATTGTGAACCAAGGCACCAATAATAAATTCCTCCATAGAGCATTTTTGTTATTCCATCATCTAATCCTTCTATGATTCATTCTTAACCTAAGATCTTATCCTTAAAATCCTTGGGTATTAAGTTATTTATATTAGCCTAAAGGTTTCTTTCCCCTAATAAAAACTTATGCTTGCATGTATATTATTTCTAACTGTTCAGGATCTGTAACACAATCCTTCAGTATTTTGTGTGTTCCTTCGCATTTCTGAAATGAACTAATACATTATCAATAACGGTTAGAGACGTTCATATATTTCCTTAAACAGTTCAATTCATTCCATAGGTAAGTTCATACTCTATTTTCATTCTTCCTCCAGTTAACTCTTCTTGCATTAGTAAATATATTCCTCATGACTACAACTATATTTGTTGTAATCTTTTTCTCCTATATTTTCCATTTCAATTCTCCTTAAAATGTATCACTATATATTACATCTGCTTGGTCACTGCTCTAAGCTAACTGTGAATCAAACTTCCTCATGGAAACAATATTTCTAACACTGTCATGTTCCAACTTTTGATCAATCTACTTCTTGCTAATCAAATTGAGTACATGATGTGATTGATTCATCATATAAGACATTAGATTCATCCTTCAAATCATGACCACTTTTCCTAACAATTACATCTTATTCTTAATCATTGGAAAATTTTACATGTCTCCTCAAAATGGAAAATCCAAATATTCATTATCAAAAAATCACTGCTTGTTCCCTCTTAGACCACAATCTAGCATATAACAAGATTAAGCTTTTTCTCTAACCAATTTTACTAAGTCAAGTCAACATATATCCTCACATAAAATCTACAATGTAATATGACATTGTATTATTTCTTCTTCTTTTTTTGACAAAGGTGACAAGCGCTAACCCATTAGGGATGGACAACATGGCGAATGCACGTGCCTTCACCTTGCAGTCATGGGGTGTTGAACCAGAGATCTCTCCCAACCAACAACACCCTATGCAAGGGACACAATACCAATAGGCTAAGAGGCCGTAATTGTATTATTTCATTGAGACTCTTCATCTCATAATCGTCGAAGGAACCTGAAATTCAAGGGGTATAGAGACAATTAACATCTGACCACCACCTCTATCCTTCAATAAATATGAAAGAGTTTTATGTCATGTTTCAATAGTTTGCAATTATCTTAGACAATAACCTCAACATTCTGTTACTTGTTCACTTTTCTTCTTGTCTCAGACCATCTCCTTGTTTTATACTTTATTTACAAATATCCTTATAATAATACCCAGAGCATACACCAGGGATCCTTAATGATTTTCTTCTTTTCTACCTTTCTCTACCTCATTAACATGACAATTAAATTCTTCTACGTTGGCTTGCATGATTATTTCATTCTACAGTTATGTAATTGGGTATTTCTTTATAACCTTATAAACATAATCATTTAAGGATTATTAAACAATTTATCTCCAATTTATATTCTACCAAAGAATTATTAAACAATTTATCTCCAATTTTCACATGGATATAATTGACACTTATTTTTACAAATGTTAATGCCAGACACAACTAAGACCTGTGGGTTATGACCCTACCACACTTTTACTATAGATCATTGATTATATGTCGTCTTACTCTAAATAAGCTATTGCACCAATACAAACACTTTTCCATTCTTCTTCTTGAAAATCTGGAAAATTCAACTTTATAAATCACCATTATATCCTTTGTTAAATAGCGTTGAAAAAATAGCCGTTAAAAAATAGTCATTATAATTATAGCCGTTATCCCCAATGGATGAATCCACACCACTATCAAAACTATAATCAATACAAAAGACAGCCAAGACTCTATCTTTTTGACAACAATCGTGGACATCGTTGATATTCACCACTCTTCAAACATTTAATTCCAAGCTACACACATTAAAGCCAAAAAGAGCGAGTTTTCATCAAATATAACCATAGTTTGATGATATTACTCCATTCTCGAGGAGATAATTACTCCATTCTCGAGAACATCATTTGGAGCCATTACACTCCATCATCTTCATTAAGACACAAGAAGACTTCACGATAACTCTTATCTTTCATGAAAACTTGGGTAGCTTTGAACATGTCTTCTTTTGTAAAAAGGAAACTCATTGTGTTAATAACCTCGATGCATTCTCCTATTGTATGCTTCTCTTCTACTCGATTCACCTTCATAGCATCGAGATATAGATCATTCTCACGCTCTCGAAAAGCAATGTATTTATCCATGAATGAATCTTGGGGATTCTTTCCCTTTCTTTCCCTTTCGTTCCCTTTATTTTTCTTGGTTTATCCTGATCTCCAAGTCCTCAGTGCATTTCACTAGTTGAACTTTGAGGTTGTGCGATAAGTGGTTGAGTGCATCGAGGTCCACTTGCATATTCTCATCATCCTTTGTCTTGGTGATGATTGTGCTCGGTCATTTGGAGTAAGAACACTTGAGGTTGGAGTGTACACCGGTGACTCAGAAAAATTTTCATAATCTTCTATACCATGAGAGTGTTTTCCTTCAACATATCTCCCTATATAGTAAATGTATAATTTGTTAGCAAAAGTAAAAATTATAAGAGTGAAAAATATTAGAAAATATATTTTTACCCTCATAAACCTCCAGTAATGCCACAAAATATGGAAATGGTTTTTTATATCATTTCCTTGCATCTTTATTCCTATGGTTAATTTGCTCCAAATTAGATAAAAGTCAATATTGTGTACATCATTCATTATTTATAAAATCTATACATACGTCAAGTAGTGCTGCTACAAACATTATCAGGAGCCGATACAATTAACGTGCCTTTCATAATCCCATCCAAAGCCACTTAATTCAATAAGGCTTTTTAAAAGCTTGTAGAGTTTTTTCAACTCATGTTCTAATGCTTTAACTTGGTTGATGGTATAGCTTTCATTGGAAAACTGGTTCATCATGTCGTGCAATATTTATTCCATGCTTCTTTAGCCCATCCATTTTGTGAACAATATGCAAGAACATTATACTTAACCAATAATTTACTAGGTGAGCCTTGTGAATTTCATTCCACTTTGCTCTACTTTCATATTTACCTTCGCTTGCCATTTGCCTATAATACATTGTTAAAGTCACAAATGAGCATAAAAATTTTAACAATATATATATAGATATGGTGGTAATTTAGACAGAAACTTCAATTTGAAACAACTTAAACAAATCTACTTATATTCAAACATGGCTCATTCACTAATAATAAGCTTAAGTCATCATGACTGCAGCAGTAATTGAAATTTATTACATGATCTATGCCTAGAAACCATCATTACTAATGCCACAACCAATTAGTTAAGCAATATTAATGACTTATGATGATTAATATAGAGATTTGCTCAATTAGACAAAGCTCAATTTACAACATAAAGATTGTTGTGTTTATGTTAATCTGTAGATAGAATGTCTTAGCCCTCTCCCTTATTTGATAGATTTTTTTTTTTTCATTTTTGAACTTCTGTGATTATGTTACCATGCTGAAGTGAGGTTTCAAAACTTTATGTAGTAATGAAGCATTCCCATAGATAATCCCGACAATTGATCCAATTCGCATTTCATCAAAATAGTCATGGTTAAACAAAGAGTGGATCAACATGGTCGGAATTGCTTCATTGAAAAGATTAGAAATAATAATAAGGATGTGCAGCAAACAATCCATTCATTTGCCTAATCTTCCATGAAGCTCCATAAAACACAAAGTTCTTATATAGCAAAGTTATAAATAGCAAGAGATACAATCACATGAAATTTTTTATTCAAAATCAAATCCATCCATCCAAGAAGGGACGGAACCAGAACTCATTGGTAGAGGGGGCTGGGGCAAAATGTAAAAAAAAAATTCCATCGAACATAACAATTGCTTTCAATATACAATAGTGCGGCAGTATATATAATTTTTTATTAAAACAACCACAATTTTAATATATATATCGAAAATATATAACATTTATCTATGCACACTCGAACTAGAACTACCACCAGTGAGGGTGTCGGACGTGGATGCATGCGACTAAGAGGATGTAACTACATACGACGAGTTTGTATTTTTTTGAAAACATTGCAGAATCTCCTTATTGTCAATAGTTGCAAAAACTTTCTTCACGATATAGACAACCATGTTATCATTCATCCACTTGTCTCCCATTTTGTTGCGCAAGTTAGTTTTCACAACATTTATTGCCGAAAATACCCTCTCAACACTAGTTGTCGCAATGGGCAAAACCAATGCCACCTCAATAAGGTGATAAACGAGCTAGTGGAAAATAACATGTTTTCCTATCTCAACCAGCTTTCTAGCAAAACCTCCCAAGTCCCCAACATTTGCAAAATCATCATCATGCCATTCATCATAAATAAAAGTGGCAAGTTGATCCTCAAACATCATACTTTCAGTCACCGAGAAGTCTTCAGGAAGCATCTCTTCAAGACGAAGTAGCTTGTGGATGTTTAATTTGGAGAACAAGTCTCTTGGATCAAGGCATGACCCGAGAAGAAGTAACTCCGTGCTAGTTTCTGGGAAGCGGGTTTGTATTTTTTGAGTAATCAAATCAATAACCTAACGTTGCAATAGTGATAAAACCAATAACAAATTTTAATAAACTATTAAATTAATGAGATTTATAAAAGCATAATAAATAAAAATAATAATTAACTCACAAAAAATTTCTACACAATAATGGTGAAAATGAGTAATGAATTGCCCTTTCCATCTAGAACAACCACGAATTCTCATATTATCCTCTATATTATATTTGAGTTTTTTTTTATGAATATATATGTTGAATTTTTATAATTTTATCATTTTTTTCGAGCCAATATATTCAATATTAATTTCTTAAAATCCCAAATCAATTTATTTAATATCTAAAACAAAAAGCATATTAATTTGTTGATTTTATCATAGAGAATAAAAAAAGAAAAAAATGCAGTATGTGTGGATCGAACAACGCGCTCATCAAATCTTTATTTAGACACTCTACCAACTTAGCTATTCAATAATGTATTAATAATCACTATACTCCGATGGAAAGGGGGGCTTCCCTCAGCCGCCGCAAACTCAGGGGACTTCGTAGATGCTTAGGGAATTTGAAGCCCACTCTAGCCCCCCATTAGTTCCGTCCCTGCATCTAAGCAAAAGAACACAACTACAAATAAAGTTGACCAAGCTTTGTATTTTATAATCCATTTATATAACTAAATCCCTTCTAAACAGATGCAGAAGAGTTAGAATCTCTAAAATACTTCAGACTTGAGTCATCTGAATCATCCATATGGCCAGTTTGCACTTTGAATTAGAATACATGATTCACAAACTTGCAGCTGCAGAGGTAATAAACTTAGAAAGCAAGCAGAAACTTATGGAGCTCATAAAGTCCTGGGACTACAAAGTCACACTAAGAATGACTTTAACCAAGGACAAGTTCAACATGATTTTTAATCATAGCCAACTGAAAAAGTCGCTCAAAAGAAAGGAAAAAACGTTACCACTTTCCTCCACAAACAAAAAAAAGATAAAGAAAGTAGAGAATCAAAAAGCATCTGTTCCTAGCAAATTGAATAAAAAACCATAAAAACAAAAAATAGTCTTTTATCATCTATCAAGACTATCAAAACACAATCTAAGTACTTAACAAGGAAGTGCATTACAGGACCGCAAAGCTACAGTTTATCCCTCTATTAAACAAATAGAACTCAATCAATCAAAACACCACTAAAAACAAAAACAAACAAAAAAAAATCATCATCCTCTTTGAATTCAATTAATAAAACAAAAGATAATAGAAGAAGAATAATGATGCCGGGCGGGGTAGCGATTATCCCGCGGGCTAGTCAGATCCAAGGTTCCACAAAGAAGAACAAACGAAGAACCAAAAGAACCAGAGAAAATACTCTGAAATACAGAAAAATATTTTTATTCAAAACTCAATAATGAAAAATCAACCCACAAGCCGAGTTAAATAGCTTTCAAAGAATAACCTAGAAACCCTATTACCTTATCTAAATTTGCTAAAATTGACAAATTATTATTTAAAACTAAACTTATCTAAATTTAAATCTCTAAAAAAAATCAGATAACTCCTAAAAATCCGAGATCAAATCGGATTCAAATTCTTTCCTAATTTAGCATATAAAATTTTACCAAAAATAGAAAAAAGACCGAAAACCCTAATTCGTCGGATAAAATATTTCTAAAAATAAAATAAAATAATTAAAATTCTCTCAAATATGACGTCCCCATGTTGTGTGCACCGCAAAGAGCTTTTCGAATTGGGGTCGAACGGACAATTCTGATATCAGTAGCCAAAATTATGGCCAAAATACCGAACCACACCCAAAACCAACCCAATCTGCTTGGAACTTACTTGATAACTTTTCGTAAAGACGTTGATTTTGGCGATATTTGACTCGAGCCTCCTACATCAAATAACAAGAAGAATAAGAACATATTGTCAAATCTTAAAACAAGAAATTATCAAATATGAGATGTGAACCATACCAAATACAGTAGCTCCGCAGCGGCACAAGAAGAGAGTGCATGCAAGATGTGGACAGGAGGTGGTTGTTGCGAGGCCGAGAGAGATCAGAAAGGGGAGGGCTCCAACTTCATCACTGCATGCGGTGGCTCTAGCCAAGCAGCTCCGCAGCGACGCACGAAGTTAGTGCACACAAGAAGTGTATAGGAGCCGGTTGTTGCGAGGATGAGAGAGATCGGGAAGGGGACGATGGGAGAGAGATCGGGAAGACTGTCAATAACTTTCAAAATGTCTTTTTCTTTTGATCCCCAAAAGATAATTTTCCTATATAATGGGAGGATTTTATAAAAATTTCACACTCAAAAAATTATGTAATAATATAACACTCCAAAATATTTTTTTTTCATAAAATCTCAAATTATGTAATAATATACGGATTCCAATGGCTATCCAAGGGGTGAATTCTAAGATACCTTGGGGTTACCCCCAAGGTATCCTTCCTTGGGGTGTTGTGACCGGTATTGACCGGTAACAAAAAAAAATTAGTTTAAATTCTCCCAACCCTCTCTTCGTCGTCTTGAATCCCCACGAAGTACTGTTCTCACACCATCCTCGTCGTCTCTCCAGGCTCGGCAAGCTCCTCTAATGGCGTCTCTTTCACAGGAAGACTACACTACAACTCCCCTCTCCGATCCTCCTCGTCCCTCTCCGCGCAGGACCCCTTGACTTCTCCTTCTCCTTACATTCATCTCCTTCTTCTCATCCTTAGCTTTCGCCTTCATCTTCTTATCATCCTCATCTACCACACAATCTCTTGCACGCCGCTCCTCCTCCGTCCTCTGACGACTCACCGTGATCCTCATCTCCTCCGATGGCGTCCGCTATGGCTACCAATTCAAGTGTCCCACCCCAAACATCCACCGCCTCATCTCCAATGGCACCGAGGCGGTCCCCGTCCTCGTCCCCGTCTTCCCCACTCTCACCTTTCCCAACCACTACTCCATCGCCACCAGTCTCTACCCCGTATCCCACGGCATCATCAACAACTCCTTCATCGATCCCATCTCCGGCGACGCCTTCTCCAAGTGCCGCCACGAACCTCGCTGGTGGCTCGGCGAGCCACTCTGGGATACAGTCTCCAACCAAGGGTTCAAGGCCGCCGCCTACTTCTGGGCCGGCTCCGAGGTAAGCAAAGGTTCTTGGGATTGCCCTCCTGAGTTTTGCCCTAAATATCATTCCTCCGTCCCTTTTTGAAAAGCGAGTGGATGATGTCTTGAGCTACTTCGATCTACCCATCGATGAGATCCCCCTCTTCGTTGCCATCTACTTCGAGGAACCAGACTCCAAGGGCCATGGGTTCGGCCCTGACCATCGGGAGATCACCAAGGCGGTGGCTCGGACTGATACCATGATTGGCAGACTGATTGCAAGCCTTGAAAGCAGAGGCATCTTCGAGGATGTGTGCATCATCTTCGTGGGGCATCATGGAATGGTTGGCACTTGTGATCAAAGGCTGATCTTTCTCGACGATCTATCACCATGGATCAAACTCCAAGAGAATTGGGTGCATTGTTACAGTCCATTGCTGGCGATTCAGCCTCTGACCAACATCTATGTGGCTGCAGTGGTGGCGGCTCTGAATCAGGGATTGAGCTCCGGGAAGGTGGAGAATGGTCAACACTTGATAGTTTATCTGAAGGAGGACCTCCCTGAGAGACTGCATTATTCATCAAGCTATCGGATTCCTACTGTCATTGGCATGCTGGATGAGGGGTAGAAAGTTGTGCAGAAGAGACCGATGAGCAATGTGTGTGGAGGAGACCATGGCTATGACAATGCATTGCTCTCCATAAGAAGCATCTTCGTGGCGCACGGGCCTCAATTTGAGAGAGGGAGGAAAGTTCAACCATTTGAGAATGTTCAGATATACAATTTGATCAGCTCCATACTTGGCCTCAAAGGAGCTCCAAATAATGGTCCTTCTACTTTTCCAGATTACATTCTTTTCTCAGACAATTGACTTTTGACATGAATCTGGTGATTGCTCTGGTGATTGCTTCTAGCTTTACTTGATTTCTTTAGACGCATTCAATTATTTTCTCCCCCTTGGAAGTAATATAGTTGAGATTTTTTCAGGTTTTAGTGTCTTGAAACCTGTGGAAGGTGTCAATTGGAGTTGTTGGTATTTCTCTGCAGCATAATGTGGTACTTGTAGATTTAATTAATTTTCCGATCTTTGTTGTATAACTATTAGAGACTAATTTAAGCTTGGTTATTGTTTTTTTTTGTGCTTTAAACTTCAATAGCATGGAATTCTTGCTCTACATTTCCCTATTCCTTTCTTCTATTTAGAACTTGCTTACAAGTTGATCTGATAATGGCTTTTAGTCTATTTTGTAGATGCATTACTTATTGATGCACCGTGGAGTAATATTTTTGACAAAAAAGGAAAACTCATGTTGTAGTGTCCTGAAACTTGATGAAGTTATCAATGAGAGTGTTTTTTTCTCTCGAACATCATGTGATACTTCTAGATTTATATTTCGTATAGGATATTTATTTTGTTACTTTTAACACTAATTTAAATTTGGTTACTGCTATTTTATTTTTGGTCCTTTATACTTCAATAGCATAATAGCATGAAATTGTTGCTCTACATATCCCCATTACATTCTTCACTTAGATACTTGCTTACAAGATGATTTGATAATGGCTTTTAGTCTATTTCTTAGAGGCATTCCATTATTGATGCACTGTGGAGTAATATATTGTTGAGGATGCCTTCCTGGGCAAGGTTTATTGAAGTTGGTAGAGTTGCTTGATTTTATTACTGATTTGATTTCAGTATTTTGGAAAGTCCTTGTGGTTTGAGTTTTTTATTTATTTTTTATGTTACCTAATTAGAAGGATTTTATTTCAGTATTTTTGGAAGTTCCTTATGGGTTAAGTTTTCTATTTTTATTGTGATTATGTTACTTAATTAAGAGTCCTAATTAGTGCGGTCATTGTATCCCTTGAAGTCTATGTAAAGGGTGGTCATCATCAATAAAGAGGCAATCAAAGGTTTATAAGAAAAAGGTAGTCTTGGTTGAGACTCGTAGATCTACGTTTCTTGTAGGATATTTATCATTCTACTTTTAGGCACTAATAGGATATTTATCATATTTAATTTAAGTTTGGTCACTTATCTATTTTTTTAAAATTTTATTTATTGTGCTTTATACTTCAATATCATTCAATTATTCTCCTAGACGCCCGTGAGAGGATCTGTTGATGGTGAATTCTAAGATACCTTGGGGGTACCCCCAAGGTATCCTTCCTTTGGGTGTTGCGACCGGTATTAACCGGTAACAAAAAAAAAAACTTAGTTTAAATTCTCCTAAATTAAAAAGGATTTCTTCCACGGTTCCACGCTCTCGTCCTTAGTCTTTCTCGGCCGAAATTTTGGAGATCTCTCTGGCGAGGGCCTACTTCCTTAGTCACACGGAAGCAGCGCCTACTTCCTCCCGACATTCACCCACCGATCCCTTCTCCTCTTCATACTTCTCTTTCTCTCGATCCAAGATCACCATAGCTGGGACGGGAATCCGATCGATCTCCCTCTCCTTTGACCCAAGTAAGCTTCCCGATTGTTATCGTTCCCTTGACCTCTGTTGAATTATTGAGATTTGAGGAGTTTTCGTTTTGATCCATGGGTTGTGTGGTTCATTCGAGTTATAGGGTTTCGTTTCTAGATTTGGTGGTGTTTGTTGATGGATGGTGGATCTGGTGGTGTTTGTTGATGGATGGTTGAAGTTAGGATTGTTGTGGTGTTAGATGGATTTTTTTTTCTTGAGATTTGTTTGGATATATTCATTTTGGTGCATTTTGATGGATTTGAATGTATTTGGGTGATTGGGACCTTTGGTTTGGTTATATATAATCTCTTGTTTTCGACGAAGTTTGCTCCAATGATTGCTCCTGCTAAGTTGGAATTATTGTAGTTTTTCATTGACATTTTGTTTTGTCCAACTCTTATTTTTTTATTTATTTATTCCCTGTGATTTGATTTGGATGGATTTGAATAAATAGGATGATAGGAACTTTTGGGAAGATGAAAATCTCATCTCTGTCTTACACCTTTAAGTTTTTTGGTTGAGACGTCTTTGTAACTGGTTGTCATTTTGTGGCAGCTGTGGGAGGCTCTTGTTCACAAGGCAAAGGGGGAAGGGTTGGATGTTATACAAACTTATGTTTATTGGAATGGTCATGAGCCATCTCCTTGAAATGTATCCTACTAACCTTTTTCTTGCTCGCATTGGTGTTTTTTTTTATGTGGAGTTGTTTGTTGTTGTCCATAAATGATTGGTTAAATTTTTTGTTGCAGTATAATTTTGAGGGGAGGTATGACTTGGTTAGCTTTGTCAAGACTGTGTAGAAGTTTGGGATCTATGTTCATCTTCGCATTGGGCCTTATGCTTATGCTAAATGGAATTTTTGGTACTTTTCTTCTTCTCCTCGTTCTATGTCCCCTATTTTCAGGAGCTATGCTGGACATTTTTATGAATTTTATCAGATGATCTTTGAAAAAGGTTTACTTTATATCATGGCAGGTCTAATTTTTCTTCCCTTGTGTTTTGTTCTTGTGGATTTCCTAGCAAATGTTCTCAATTTCTCTTTTTGCACACCATTATTTTTGCAAAATCAACTTTAGATCACCAACTTTAAGAAAATTCATAGATGAGTTTACCATTTTGATATGCCCCATTGATTTATGTTAAATGTGCAGATTATGAAATTCAAGGATGCCTAGCCAGCACAACATACAATTGCTTGGATGAATCAGAAATTAGAGCTCATGAACTTTTGCTTCCAATAAAGATTTTTAGCCTATGGTCCTTATGTTCCTTTATTTTCAGATTTATAGTATTGAAATAGTGAAAATCCTTATGAAGCATTTTTTTATGTATTGTGAATTTGTCACCTGTGATTAAATTAAACATGGAGTAGTTCTTCTCATTTTATAATTAAATGCATAATTTTGTTTGTTGTGTTAAACCTTCAATATTGTTTGTCTTGTTAAATAATCATTAATTGGTAAATCCAATTGGTAAAATATTGTTCTCATTTTCAATTTAATTTTAATAATCAAAGGATGAGAAGAACGGAATGATTATTTGTGGGCAGTCAATTATCAAAGGAGAGATACTAAATTCAATTACCTTCTTTGTGGGCAGTCAACCTTTTATACACTCATAAAACCTTTTTCCATAAGGTGGATAAATTACTTGAAAAAAGTATCGGTTAAAAGGTACAACTACATTAGTAATAGTGTCAAACAACTTTATGGCACACGTTTTGCTTTCCCTTTCCTGGGGTACCTCACGTATGGGCTCCTCTTTTTCGCTCCCGGAATCGTTTGATCTGCACTCCGCAAAGTATCACGCCTACTCGCAACCAAAGACTGTTGCAAAGGATAATTTACGGAGGAGTCGATGCTCGGTGTTATAACACACATTTGTTGCTCCTACATAAAAATTTGAAAACACCATCTTAGTATGTACCATAACCAGTACTAGTGCTCGCACACATTCCTTATCGAGTTCAAAAAAAAAAATGTGCCAAAGGATTATATGTCGTGTGCACATATATGTTTTTTACCTCTACTATCTTTACTTTAACCGTTTCTTTTTTCCTCCGAGTAGCCTGAGGCACTTGCAAGACTTGCATATCTTGTGTTAGCCCCATTTCATCGACTAGTGCTGCTTCAGAGTCCATATTTGTAGATGAAATGAAGACTGGACTGACAGCTACCTTAACGGGCTCCTCTAATACGTCGTTGGCTTCCTTTTTCTGAGTGTCCTCTGGTGCCCCCACACCGGATTTTGTGCCATTACCGGCACGGGCTATGAAATCCTCCAGCATCTGTCGTATACAAGCTATCTCTTTCCCTTGGGATTCCAAATTTGCGCGCACTCCGGCCAATGTCCTATCAACCATATCGGTCATTTCGCGGCGTACATCGACAAGTGACAATGTTACATGACTCTTCAGAATGATAACTTCGCGTCGTAGAGCATCCAACTGACTCTTGAGGTCATTAACGTCCTGCCCCTGTTATCATCATTAGGTCTATATGAATTCAGCTTAACAAACTTTCCACCTGGTCGTCGTATAACTATCTTCACCTGTTCTTTCCTTCACACTCATGAACCTTATTACTCAACTTTCGATGTGTTTAGGATTTCATCATCCGTCGTCGGATGACTAAACAATTGATTTGCCAGTTGGGCCTTTAATTCAGCGTTCTTCATCATGTCACATGTTTACAATTATTTTACCTCATGAGGTCAGTAGCATCCACCAGGACTCATTAGGCACCCGGGTTTATAACCATGGATTTCGAAAGGAGTATCACTTAGGAACGACTTATTACTCAGGCTTAAAAGAAAAAAAAGTAAAACCAATAAGATTTTGGATGTGTTTCAAAGAGAACAAGAGACAAAACCAACGAAGGTTGGGCTTATGGCCGAGGTGTTGAAAGATGACGGCAAACAACTGAGGGGATGAACATCTACCCTAGTGAGGACATACAAATAACCCACCAGTCCCTGCCAAACCTTAGTTGACGCAATGATTTGTTTTAAAAATTCTAAAAAAATCCATAATTTTTTACAGACTTTATAATTTTAATTCAATTTTTTTAATGGCTTCAAAATTAAAATTAGAAACTTTTTCAATTTAGGGATACATCCTTTACATATCCAAATTTATTTTTCAAATTTAAAAAATTTAAACTTTTGTTAAAATTATAAATTGTCAACTTAAGTTTTTATATTTTTTAATGAAATTTATCTGTAAATTTATATTAAAACTAAAAATACGACATATAGATAGAATGAATTTTTAAAATTATAATAATTTAAGTTTATTAACAAATAAAAATTTCAATCCTTATTAACACATGAAATGGCAATAATACCCCGGTAGTATATTGGAGCCGTAAATCCAATGGAGGGCATTATCGAAATTTCATTTACCTTTCCGATTTCCCAAACCGCTAAAATCCATAAAATTCATGTCCGAACACAAAAACCAAGGTGAAAATTTGCGTGAATTCAAAACAAGCGCTGCTCCCTCTCGCGCCTTTCACCATTTTAGGGTTTCCGAACGCCGCTCCGTATTGGGTAGTGGCAGTAGTGGCTCTTCTAGAAGGCATTCCCTACGACGGAGTTTGTGATCTTGTATGAGTAGGGGTGGGGTATCCACAGCCCTGTCGGGTAGAAGATGGCCCTGGTTACACCAAAAAAGGTAAGGCCCTCTCCAACGAATTTCTTTAATTTCTTTTTGTTTTGTTGCTCGTTTGGTTCTCTTGATCACAAAATGCCTTGTGAGGGATTCAATTACATGTTGTGAGGTTTGCAACCTTAGATGTATGCTAATTGGGATTCGAGTTGTGAGTAGTGTGGATTCTCCTTCACACGTTTTGTTTGTTTTCGTGAATAAATGTTTGTGTCTTTTAATTACTCGGCGACTGAGAATTACTGTAATTATTTGACTTTTACTGTTGGTACTATCTACAATCTTTACTTCTCATTTTGGGATTGACTTTGATAAATGGTCAGTCGAGGAAGAACTATGGCCCGATTAGTCCCGGGGCTGTTTCTAACGATTTTCTGCTTATGTGCATTTAGTGTTTTATGTTGTCTTGCAGATCAATTCTATAATAATACCAACACTGATTTCAGATTTATACCCCTGTCTACCTTTTTGTAAAAAATTCGTCGTTGTCATCTAAATTCAGACGGACGGTTTCCTTTTCATTTAGTTTATCTTTATGTTCTTACTATTCTACAACTCTTATCCTTATTATTATTATTCGTGTGGGCAAATGTATCTTCTCATTGATCATATTGTATATTAAAAGAAACACATTGTCAAAGTTTTAACTATAAATCTTGTTGCAGCTTGGAATGTGATTCTTGCAAGACTGACCTGCTTTCAACCATCTTCTTTTGTGCACCCCGGTTTGCTGTGAACCTTCTCCTTAAATACTGGAATGGCCCAGTTGAATTATTAAATGTGTACCTAATATATCATTACCTGCAGATCGTGGATTTGTTGTATATTAAAATGTTTGCGAGAGACAAAAGTGTCATTGAAGAACCAGTCCTCACGGACAGCCAAGTTGATGATGTCAGTACTGCTGGCTACTCTTCGGATACTTCATATGACTATTGTAATGAACATAAAGTGGCAAGCGCAGAAGACCTGCCCTCGGTTGAAGGAGAGCCAGATACAAATGCAGATGTTGCAGAACATGGTGTAAATGCAGCTATTGTGAAGACCATGATCTTCGATACTTGGGAAGAGGCTGAGTCATTCTACAGTTCATTCAGCAAACAGATGGGTTTTGGTATCCGTAGGCGAGACTGTAGGAAATCAGCGAAAGGCAATGTGTTGATGTATAAATGGGTGTGTTCCAAGGAGGGTGTTCGCCATCGTTCATACGTCGATAATGTCGATCGAAAAAGGCCTCCAAGAGCAGAAACTCGGGAAGGTTGTCGGGCCATGTTCCAAGTTAATTTCGATTGCAATACCGTAAAGTATTTTGTGAGGCATTTCATATCAAAACACAACCACAGCCTTGTCCCTTTATATCGGGTCCAATACATTCCATCTCACAGGTTTGTGAGGGATATTGATGGGATGGATGTCAACGCTTTAAGAAGAGTAGGTGTGAAGACCTCCCAAGCTTTTGATTACATTGCCTTGCAAAGCGGTGGTTACGAGAATGTGGGCTTCACGAGGAAAGACATGTACAATCACGTTGAGAAACAACGATCGAAATTGGTTCACAATGGTGACGCGAAGTCAACCCTTGGCTACTTTGCCGGATTGAAGAGGGGCGACCCGTCATTTTATTTTGACTATTCATTGGATAGTGACCATCGGTTGAGCCGGTTGTTTTGGTCTGATTCGACGTGCCAATCGGACTATAGTTTTTTCGGTGATGCCATCGCATTTGATGCGACTTACCAACGCAACGCCTACCACTTTCCACTAGTGATGATCATTGGCATGAACCATCATCATCAGAGCATTATTTTCGGTTGTGCCTTGCTTGACAGCGAGACGATTGATGCTTATACATGGCTTTTGGACACGTTCATTAAGTGTATGTGTTCGAAGACCCCAGTTTCAGTAGTAACCGACGGAGACAAGGCTATGCGGGCCGCAATCACAGCTATAATACCACAAGCAAAACATCGCCTGTGTGCGTGGCATTTAGAAAGGAATGCCATGTGCGAGGTGAAGGACCCACACTTCCTGGTTGATTTCAAAAGATTTCTGATGGATCGATGGGAGGTTGACGACTTCGAGCGGCGCTGGACAGTTTTGATTGACAAGTACAATCTGCACAACAGTACTTGGGCATCAAAGATGTACGATACGCGACACAGCTGGGCAGAGACGTATTTGAAGGGTTTCTTTTTCGGCGGGTTGAGGAGTACATCTAGATGTGAGGCGATGCATTCTTTCATTAACCATTTCGTTAACAGAAAACTGAAATTGTTTGAGTTTGTTGATAAATTCGAGCGTGCTTTGAGTAGAATACGAAACTGTGAGAACGAGGCTGACCATAAGTCACTATACTCCAGTCCAGTTTGTGTGCATGCTCTCCGAAACTACGAAGCGAAAGCTGCAGAACTGTACACCGCTACATCTTTCCAAATATTCCAGAGAGAGCTATACAAGGAGTCCGCCTACATACTTTCAGGGAGTGTCTTAATCGAAGATGACAATGAGATATACAATATGTGCAAATGGAGTAGTAGGTCGCGCACCACCAAAGTTATTTTCAACAGAGGGACATCAAATATGAAGTGTTCGTGCTTAATGATGGAGTCGTGTGGTTTTCCTTGCAGACATCTATTGTCAGTGTGCAAACTTGCTGGGTTGCCATGTATACCGAATTATTTCATTTTAGAGAGGTGGTCGAAGCAGGCAAAGACATCCGTTCATGTGAACATTAGCCATCCAGGAGTAACAGCTGAGATGGCGAAGATGGTCCGTTGTGGCTCACTTACGACTAAGTGCAGGAGCATTATTGAGCTAGCTTCAAGAAGTGATGAGGGCTTCCAGTTATTAAACACCTACATCCATCGCATCAAGGACGAACTACAACAATTGCAACCAGCTTCAGTTCATAACCTGATCGACAACCCATACGCAGCTGTGCGTGATCCCATAGTTCCGAAGAAAGCCACAACCAATATCCAAGAAAAACGTAAATCATCCGCTCGGCGGTGCGGTAATTGTCGTGAATTGGGACATATCAGGACCAAATGTCCGCGCCAATGTGTCGATATGCACTCAGACATCCATATCTCCCCCAACGCATGTGGGCACGAGAAATTGGTCGATGTGGACCTAAGCGAAGGTTTTGGTGTAAACAAGGTCAGTTTCCTTCTTAATGTGAAGTATGTCACATGTATGTATATATATTTTATACATCACCAATCATCATGCTACATGTGATGTGTTGCCTGTCACATATTTGTTTAGATGGACACGCGAATTCACGGTTCTGACCAATCCAAAGAGGGAGGTACATGCTTCCCTATCTGATGATGTGGTATGTTTCCTTTAGTTATAATTAGAAATTCATTCTAATCCCCAAAAAACGTACTTAAATACTATGATTTCTTATTTACATTTCCTCTTCGTAAAACGGCAGACATCAGCTGAACGGAGTCATCCGGAAGGTTCGGATAGGGAGATGAAGTCAACATGTATGAGCTAATCTAATATATGACAGTGTTTGATAACTTATATTACGCTATCTACTTTTACACACACACTTGTACCAACGCAATAGATGTTTACTGTCTGCATTTTGGTATTTTGCGTTTGTAACTCCAAATTCAACCTCATATAGTAATTGGTAATTAAAATTGGCCTGCTTCTTATGGGTATTTGGTGCGAATTGTATAGAATGTGTAATGTTTTAATTTTTTTTTTTTTTATTATGTAGGCGGGCCCGTCTATACCAAAGTGTGCCCGCCCTGATCATTGATCAAATACTATCTATGATACACTCTATGCATGCGGGCCAGTTTGATGGAACAGATGGGCCCGTCACTCTCTCAAGTTTCCCTTGGATTTCTGAATGCATGTCCATAGGCGGGCCCGCCTACATTTAAGTCGGCCCGCCTGTTTCGCTGTCTAATTTCATGCTCTAATGGCCCATAGACACGCGGGCCCGTTTGTTTCGATACGGGCCCGCCCATCTTGCGTGTTTCAGTTACTCTTTCAAAATACAGCCAACAACAGTAAGTCTATTGGGGTATCTCACACATCATCCGTTTAACGAAATTAACACTTAATGCATATGAGTTGCTCACATTTTGTTGCGTTTATATCAAAATAAGATTGACATTTAGTTGAATGTTTGTATGAAATGTGTATTATAACAAAACAGAAGCAAACATTCCTACAACTTATATTTCTCATAGACCTCAAATAAAGAAAGACAAAAACTCACTACTCAATAAGTTATATACTTCTATTGGGTTTAGAAGTACGTCTTCACAATGACGTACAACAAAATGATGACGCTAGAAGGTCCTCACTATTGCATTCTCTCGTCATCCGGTGCATGATGTGGTGTAATAACTGGTGCACGTGGTACAGGAATCGCTGAACTAGGAGGTGCAAGTGTTGGAGGTGCTACTGAGGAGGATGATGACGGGGCACAGGCTGGAGTAGGAATGCCACCCATGCGCAGTAGCTGGTGGAGATCTGCACTCATTCTCTCCTGTTCTCGACTCATGGTCTGCAGAATATCGAGAATGTATTGCTGGGTAGCTCGAATTTCAGCAATCTCGTGCTCGAGGTGGATGGTGACCGGTGGGGGGGGGAGCAGAAACGCTTTCCGGGGCTGCTGTGGGGGGGTGTCTGCTTCTCCCGCAGGTGGTGTGTGACGAGCTGCTGCCTCGCCTTCGAGTAGCTCCACGTAAGTAGTGTGACGGATGAGAGCGTATGTGTTGCCACATCTCTGAATCAGGCCCATCTGCACCAGTGTAGCCACACCTAGAGGCTCGATAGTGTGTATCCGCCTTAACCGGTCAAGTTGAAGTGGTACCCCAAGTCCGCGGAGCATGTTGGTGATGAAAGGACCCGCATTAATTGCAGCAAGCCGCCTGTGCTGTCCCTGGTGTACAAGGTACCTGGCAACCACATAGCCCAGGTTGAGCGGCACGCGCTCGATGATGCTGTATAGGCAGAAAAGATCTGTGCTCGTGATGTTTCCAGTGCCGTCCTCCCTTCCAGTTATGGTCCGAGTAATGAGGCCGTGTATGTATCGGTGGACGGGTTCGTCCAAAAGGGACGCCTTCTTCGAGCTTGGAGGCCCGGAAGAGATGGAAGCTCTGTATGCAGATTCTGAGATGATATGGGCAGGCATACGGTCTGATGCCACGTACTCTGGGGTCATAGTGAACTCTTGGTTGTAATATGTCATGCATATGGCAAACTGGGTGATCGTCAAAGTTCTCATTTGCCCGTAAAGCTGGAAAGTGATGACTTCAGATTGTGGAGTCAGGTCCGGGCTTTGCTCAATCTCGATACTGCTCAGTATCTCCAGAGTCTCATCCATGAAAACTGGACAATTCATGGTGAATATGTCTTCCCAACCACCAGCGGAAATTAGATCTCGTACTTGCTGATCGATACGGAGCTCCCTAAGAACATCCCAATCAATTCTTGCTGTACGGCCGAATTTTCTTTTCGATAGGAGCTTGTATCTCTCGTGGAAACGTTCCTCCTCGAAATGTGGTGCTCCAGACGATGACCCCCCGTCCTTCTTCCGTTTCTTGCCCTTATCACCGATGTTCTTGGTCCTCGGCATGGCTGCATGAGATACAAATTCAGAAAATATACGTTATAATCAACATAAGAACCGATGCTAATCTTGACAAAATATAATATGCCTGTTTGTTAACCATGATGACAAATGCATAATGGCTTTTAATGTTTGAAATTAAATTGGTAACATCAAATATCAATGAATCTCTTAGATCCTTTTCACATTTATTATTATAATTATTATTTCTTAGATCCTTATCATCTTGTTAGATTGATTGTCTACCTATTTTGTACACACGAGAAAGGGGAGAAAAGATCCATGGAACAAGTGCAGAAAACATAGAAGTAGACAAGCCAGTCTACATTCCAGACAAGCCTGTTTGCAAGCAAGCGAGAGAGAAGCAAGCAGGGCCGCCCGGTCTGACGGGCCCGCCTACACGATGTCTGCGAGGCGTTGAGGGATCTGAGAGAAGCATACTGAGCCGCTTGATTCCAAACAAGCCCGTTCACCTCTCTGTTAGCTCATAGGTGAAGAAGTTCCCGAAATTTGCTGACAACTACAATATTAACTTCTTTTAAATTATCTTTATCATTTCCATAATTCTAAATTCAATATCGTGAAGATTAAGAACAGCAATCAAATATTTCATCAATTAACTAGATCATCCATAATAGACCTTTTCCTCAATCAAGCATTCTTTCAATATTTGTGTCCAATTTTCCTGATTCTTGGATGAGGACTTGCACCTGACCTCATCTTTTGTTTTTTTCTTTTTTCTTTTTTTGGAATTCTAACTATCAAGTTGATTAGGCTAAGTACAAATCCAGCATCTTGACAGCATTGGCTTGCATACATATCACAAAGTGAAATCGTGCTTCGATAACATGCATGCTACAATATACGTTCTCATCAAAACTTTGTTAAAAACAACCATAGCCTAAATTCCATCATAAACAACTAGGGAAAAGCAAAAAAACAAACCTATCATGCACAAATGTAAGTATGCACGCATAATCTCTAGTATGGGACCTTACCTCCCCGAACAAATGGAGAAAATTTGTTGATTAGGGTTTGCGCAGTTCGTTTGTGGCCTTGGGTGGTGTTCGGCTAGGTAGGGTTGGGTGAAGGATGATGGCGACGGTGCAGCTGCGGTGGAATATCAACCGGTTTGAGACATCTACGGCTAAATAGTTGTGCAGCGGGCTCGTCCTAATAAAAATGATGTTGGTCGCTTGTTAGTGGACGGGCTCGATTAGTTGTGAGCGGGCCTGTTTGGTTTGGGGTATGTCAAGGGACGCACAGAATAGTGAGTCTGCCGGGGTCTATTGATAACGTATTGGCCCGCTCGATATGGCGCCATATAATGAAAATCGCAATCACATCCGAATGTCAACTTGTGTCGAAACTGGGTCAGAATCGCGCCAGTATGAGGGTTAGATACGCCATTCGAGAATTAGGCGGTCTCGCTAAATACCATGGCGGGCTCGTCTCGCTCTCTGTCGTGGGTAAAATGGGACATTAGACTAGTAGGCGGTCCCGCATAGTGCTGCGGCGGTCCCGCATAGTGCTGCGGCGGGCCCGTTTTGATCTCTTCCTTGTTAGACGCTCCACGGGCGAAACAAGCGGTCCCGCTTAGGACTATAGCGGGCCCGTCGCGTTCTCTGTCGTGGGTAAGTGGGCCATTAGAGTAGTTGGCGGTCCCGCACAATACTATGGCGGGCCCGTCTCCCTTTCTGTCGTGGGTAGGATGGGCCATTAGAATAGTAGGCGGTCCCGCATAGTATTGTGGCGGGCCCGTCTCGATCGTGAGCTTGTTAGATGCGCCATTGGAGAAACAAGCGGTCCCGCTTAGTACTATGGCGGGCCCGTCTCGGTCTCTGTCGTGGGTAACATGGGCCATTATCGTAGTAGGCGGTCCCGCATAATACTATAGCGGGCCCGTATCGATCTCTTGTTCGTTTGATGCACCATGGGAGAAACCAGCGGTCCCGCTGACTATTCTATTGGGCCCGTTCCGATCTCTGCTATGGGTTTCGAGTCACGCGTCAGGGTGGAAACGAAAGTTGTACTTTGCCGGATTTTCTGAATGTGTAAGACACACGCGACGTGACATTGGTCGTGTTCACCGTCACCTGTCACTTCACATAAATACCATGAAGCTCTCTTTTTCCTCAGAAAATTGAAATAAGGGAACTCTTTTTCTTCTCAATCTACTGGCTTCCCCCTTCATCACCACCTTCGTAGGTCGGGTGAATAAGCTGGGAAGCAGCTCGTTCTTTATCAAGAACCATATCCGTAGCTCGGGTGAAAAATCAGCTCGCCCGTGCATCTCCAGCTTCTTCATCCCGGCGTCGTCGTCATTACATGAAGCATCTACAAACTTCTTTGGCGAAGCAGTAGTATGATTTATCTACTTTTCGCTCATCCCTGCATTGATAAACTTGTTATTTTTTTTTTTTTTTTGGGGTAAATAGAGAGCTACTTAGCTAACTTATAATACTGTGTTATAAAAGAAATCATAAATCTATTCAAGGGGCTGGTAAACTTTGTAAACTTGGGAATAAGACTTCATTAGCTCATAATGTTGTGTATCTTTTGCAATAATCATCGCAGTTATTCTCCATTAGCTCCATCCAGTCCATTGTAATTCTTGAATTTTTCAGTCTATATGAGTCACAGATTGTGGGTTTATAGATCTGCCATTACCTCCTTCATTCCAACTCCGTATATTTGTTTCTACTGTTCTAAATGGTAGCGTATGTGAGATCATAGTCCATATTAAGAATGAAGGTTTGAACAATTTAAAGCGCAAATACTTGACCCACAATTTATCTGAATTGTTGATTTGCTCTAGGGCATGTTTATATAGTCGTGTTGTTTTCATCAGTTTAAAATCTTTTAACCCTAAACCTCTCTCAGTTTTGTGGTTGCTGATAGTTTTCCAACCTATGAGATGGATACCATTGCTACCTTGGCTTTCCCAAATGAATCAAATCATTAGCTTAGACATCCTTTCAACTATAGAATAAGGGAAGGCATACGTATTCAGCCCATACATTGGTAAGGATATAATGATAGAAATCTTACGGGTTAGCCTTCCTGCCATAGAAAGGTACATAGAAATCCAGTGAGCTAGTTTGTTTTCTGTCGTGTTTATTGTAGGCTGGAATTGGTTGATAGGTAGTTTGGAGTGTGAAATCTAATCTTGCATCCGCCGATGGTCGTGTCTGTGGGGTATGCCAGTTCATGCTATCTTTGAGTTAGACGTTTCCAATATATTGTCGTGTATTAATGCTGTTACAGGTTGAGGTGCTTATTTGGTGTAGACGTTCTGCACAGACACTATGTTAAACGACGACGACGACCAGGTGGAGATCCCCTCGGGTAATGGTGAACCCGCCAATCATGTGTGTATCTTATTTACCATCTAAACTTTTAAATTTCAACGACAGTTTTTTGACTCTATTGTTATTCCACTAAATATGTCTCTCGAAACACCGGTTTGTAGTTCCCCCTGCGGTCACGTTGTATGGTCCACAAACTTGGTGCCCTGTTGAAGTTGCTTAGCGAAGATAAGAAAGCAGCGATAACATCTTTTGGTTTCGGAGGCCTATGGAGGCCGCTACATACTCATTGAGGATGAAAATGATGGAGGATTTGATATCTTGTTTCGACGTAGACACAGGGGAGTTGTCGGTCCACGGACGCAGACTACATATGACCCACTCGCACGCGGGTTCCTTACTTGGATTACCCAGTCGTGGGCGAGATGTGGATGGTTTAATCAGCCAAGCTGTTGCACATGAGAACTTCGGCATCGCGCGTACTTCTTTGACGCCCAGTGCGCTGTATGCTGAGTTGATTCAGATGCCTGATGGCGAAGACTTCAAGCGGAGGTTGTTGCTCTACATCGTTGGCAGTATCATAAGGCCAACTGGCAATGTGCACATATCAACTTCATATCTGTCATTGCTGCACCGTTTGGATGAGATCAAAGATATGAATTGGGCAAAGTTTGCATTTGAGGGAGTTCTTGCAGCAGTGAGGACATACAAGATTGCTCGTGCACGAGGGTTACCAAATAAATGTATTGGTGGCTGCATATGGTTGCTACAGGTATGTTTAGACGTTGACAGCAAAAATATACGCCAAAAATTAATCAATACGATCAATGTTTACTTATTAGTTTTTCATCCTTGCATATGATTATTGACCTTTTAGTTACGTTTTCAAATTTAACGGATCATTCTTATTCGAATGCCACGTATGGTGCAGTTATTCTACCTTGAGCACCTGGCGATTGGAATTATCCATCAACCGATTATTGATCGCGGGACTCCCCGCGTTTCCTTCTGGACAGACGCACGCATAACTCGTGCTATGAAGCACGTCATTCATCGTGGGGGTGTAAGGGCACACACGGTGGACATGTTTACTCCATCAGATCACACTGATCGTGTTGAGGTACATGTTTGGTTGTGCTATTATGATGAAACACATTTTAATCAGAATTCATATAGACCTAATGACGATAACAGGGGCAGGACGTTAATGACCTCAAGAGTCAGTTGGATGCTCTACAACGTGAAGTTATCATTCTGAAGAGTCATGTAACATTGTCACTTGTTGATGTACGCCGCTAAATGACCGATATGGTTGATGGGGCATTGGCCGGAGTGCGTGCAGATTTGGAATCCCAAGGGAAAGAGATAGCTTGTATACGACAGATGCTGGAGGATTTCATAGCCCGTGCCGGAAATGGCACGAAATCCGGTGTGGGGGCACCAGAGGACACTCAGAAAAAGGAAGCAAACGACGTATTAGAGGAGCCCGTTAAGGTAGCTGTCAGTCCAGTTGTCATTTCATCTACAAATATGGAATCTGAAGCAGCACCAGTCGTTGAAATGGGACTAACACAAGATATGCAAGTCTTGCAAGTGCCTCAGGCTACTCGGAGGAAAAAAGAAACGGTAAAAGTAAAGATAGTAGAGGTAAAAAACATATATGTGCACACGACATATAATCCTTTGGCACTATTTTTTTTTTTTTTCAACTCGATAAGGAATGTGTGCGATCACTAGTACTGGTTATGGTACATACTAAGATGGTGTTTTCAACTTTTTATGTAGGAACCACAAATGCGTGTTATAACACCGAGCATTGACTCCTCCGTAAATTATCCTTTGCAACAGTCTTTGGTTGCGAGTAGGCGTGATACTCTGCGGAGTGCAGATCAAAGGATTCCGGGAGCGAAAAAGAGGAGCCCATACGTGAGGTACCCCAGGAAAGAGAAAGCAAAACAGGTGAAAATAGCAGATGCCACAGTTGAGGTAAATGTGAAATACATGGTTCTTCGTGGTCTCAGCATTACTTACATCATTTCGACATACCTTGTGTAAAATTTACATGCTGGATTACCTAATTTTATGTGCAGGGGCGGGAAGTTGCAATTGAAGCATCAGATGCAGACCACGTAGGGAAAAATTTACACGATGGATTACCTAATTTTATAAGAGATGCCAAGGATGGCTTGGAGTAAGACGTCATATATCTATTTATTTGGAAAAATTTAACTCTTACATTGTATTTGAATTACCTTTGATGGAATTTCATAACAATTATTGACTTATGTGAATGCAAACATATGTAGAAGGATGTCAAAGTGAACTCACTCTGGAATAAATGAATCTTTTCCACATCTTCATGTTTCATATGACCAATATTGATTGGATTGTACAATCGTTAGAATTAATTTCTTTGCTTCACACGTGTAATGCAATGTTTGTTTGATACCTTTGTATATTATATTGTTTATTGAACTACTCATTACGTATGTTTAGTTTTCGTCTTCTAAGGCGAACCAACGATAATATGTACTAAACATGTGTGTAAACATATTATTGCAGGCTTCCGATTGTTTCATTCGGAACAGATCATGCTAGTCTGGGTGAGATGCAATATTTAAGACCACGATGCATGTTGTCTTCCCCGGTTTACCACGAATTCCTTTTTCTTTAAATTCGTTTCCTTTACACCGATTCTACTCGATATATGGCTATATGGGAGAGTTAAGCTTCTCATTCCCCCACAGATTATTGACGTCGTCGCGGGTGCGTTAACGTGCGAGGCGATGGAAGCGCGTAAGGAGTGCCATCGATGGTACTTTCCATCCCGCTTCTCGGTTAGTAATAACTGTTCTTGTATAAGTATAAAATAAGATAGTGTTTGGTACATGGTAAGTGATTATGATAACGTTCGTTTAACAAGGGAACCTTGATTTAACAATGTATTGTAGCGCACGATCTTAATTTCATACTCACAAAGCATTGACGTGTATGTTGATATATTTGCAAGGAAGTATCCCTTCATGGGTGATGCGTGTAACGTGCGACAAGTATGCCATTTTCAGATTGTGCGCTTATTCCCCCGGAGGCTTTTTTTTTTCACTAACAATCTTTTGGTGTGATTTATAATTGTAGATCTTTGTGCCCGTGAACGATAGAAACTTCCATTGGTTCTTGGTGGTAATGGACGTACCAACCAAGAAGACGTATATAGTGGATAGTCTCCCATCGGTAGATCAAACTTTGCGCGAGGATATGGCCACAAGAATAGTGAGTTTGATTAGATCGATGTTTGAATGTTAAGCTAATTGAGTTAATTCCTCAGTACATGATGTTCTTATATTGGTCTACCTTCTCATGAGGGGAGGCATGGCACAACGGTAAAGTCTTTGACGCCTCTTCAAAAAAAATAAAAAAAATAAAAAAAGAAAAAAAAAGGAATAGGGCTGCGTACAGTAGACCCAAAGTGGTCCGACCCTTCCCCAGAACCCGCGCGCATGCGGGTGCTTTGTTCCACCGGGCTGCCCTTTTTTCTATTATCACACCCTCTCATATATGGTTTTCTGGTAGGTCGGAGTAATCGAAGCGATGTGCAAGCATATTGCAGCTACGAACGCGATGGACTATGATCCAAGTTGGCCACACTCTTGGCCAATAGAACATTTGCCCGTGAGGAGACAACCCAATCTGTAAGTATTATAGTGTAAATGCTTACCAACCCCTTCGTTGGACAGTTACTACACTAAATTCACACTTCTACGAGATCTCATATTACAATAAACATTGATAGGTACGACTGCGGGCTATATGTAATAGCCTACCAACGCGATTGGGACTTACTGCTAGAAAACCCTGTGAGATGTCATTACTTGTAATTTATTTTGACATTTGTTACGATATACAACTTCAACTCATGTGTGTTTGGATTGCACAGGCCGCATTCGGGTTGGACCGCAATTATCGCAGACACGTGTTGTCGTGGTTATGCTTACACAAGGATAACCTTGATCGGGATGAGATCATACAGGCCTTAAAACTGTATCATACCAAAAACCGTCGTATGAGTTGACGACCTGTTTATATGATGTTTTTTGCTACCAGGATTTTTGTCAGCTCGGTTCACAACACAATACACGTAAGTATACACATTTGAACTTGCAAAGTTTGCTAGTACTGACTATTTTTGTAATGCGGTTGTTGATAATTTATTTCGTTCGTTCATGACTTTGTATTTATTGTGACACTAATGGAAAATGGCTACGGTGTTCTTGGAATGGCAGGTGAACGGTGAATTCTCCTTATATGGCAAGTATCAAAAGAACGGACATTTTTTGGCTAATGCTCGTTGATCATCTCACTTGTAATGTATTTCTCATGAAGCACATGATATTGGGATGTATATACTGATCCTACACATTATAATTTTTTATTTTAAATACATTCTCATTTTTTGATCAATCGTCACCATACATGGAATGTCCAAACCAAGGACTTAAAGAATTTATTATCGTGATGAAGCACCAATATGCCACTGAATTGGGTGTGATCTCATGTGTTTGGATAAGATAGTAAACTATCAGTTTTAAAGATAAAAACCCTTCATCCCTGTCCTCATTGATGATGTAGGTACCCAGCAGCGTATTGCGTAACTACCTATTTATATTACGACTACTTTACCTTATTGCCAACAGGGAGCAATTAGAATAATGACTAAAGTAGACAACTGTGTTGGAAAGTGTTGGGTTGGGTCAGCCCTATTTGGGTTAGACTCAACATCCTTAGTGTGGGCCTCCACCACATTAAGAGAGCTATGTGGTTAGGTTGAACCATAAGTTGGAGGACTCTTTCAACAAGTGGGATATATTGAGAATTGGTGGTGGCTAGGGTTGGACAACAAGAAAGCAAGCAAGAGAGAGAGGAAGACATTCATACAAGAAGAAGAGAGGAGAAGAAGAAGGAGAAGCTAGGGCTTACAAGAAGATTGGCAAGTTGGTGCCGGACTTCATTCAAGATTGGGTGAAGAGTTCCTTGTGAGGGTTTCTCCGAAGTTGTAGGGTTTGATCTCTATTTACCCTCTTCTCTTTGTTGTTATCGTCATCCATGTATTGATGGCATGTGTAGCTTGAGAAAGCTTGTTTCTCTTGTATGTGTTGATGTCCCTTGCCTTGTATTCCTCTAGTTAGCTAGAGAAGACCAACTCAATATAGTTGAAAGGGTTTAAGAGGCTCTAAGGAGTCCCGTGGTTTTTCCCCTCGATTGGAAGGGGTTTCCACGCTAAAATTGTGTGTGTGTTTTTGATTATCATCTTGTTAGATTGATTGTCTACCCATTTTGTACACAAGAGAAAGGGGAGAAAAGATCCAGGGAACAAGTGCAGAAAACAGAGAAGTAGACAAGCCAGTCTACATTTCAGACAAGCCTGTTTGCAAGCAAACAGAGAACCAAACGGGCCCGCCCAGATCCAGACGGGCCCGCCTACCTGAAGTCTGCAGAAGCGTTCAGGAATACAGAGAAGCAAACAGGCCCGCCCAGTTTCAAACAGGCCCGTTCACCTCTCTGTTAGAAGCCACCTGCAGTGTGTGATTTTCAGGTTTGATTAATTGACAGTTTTACCCCCAACAGAAAGTTTATTAACCAATTGTATTGATGAGCAATTGATGAGAAATAATATACACTCAATTGAACAGTAACTTAGTTTATTAACCAATTAAGACAAATTTCAATGTGTTGGAAAGTTTGTTAATATAATTTATCCTTTAAATTTACATCAAAGACGTCTCAATGCTCAGCACTAAGTGTCATGGAATGTTATAGATGTTAGGGAGGAACCGGTTAAACAAACAACCCTCAAAAACAACACTGGACATGCTTCAGAACAGAAAAGTGAACGGGCTCGTTTGCATGTGGGCGGGCCCATTTGCATGTGGACGGGCCTATTTGCTCATACGTATGGATCTGGGCGGGACCGTTTGTATGTGGGCGGGCCCGTTTGCATGTGGGCGGGCCTCTCCGCAGAAACATGCATCAAGTGGGCGGGCCCGTATGGATCTGGGCGGGACCGTTTGGTATTTTTTGTTTGTCTAAATGCAAAATGGCTTGTTTAATTCTCTGTCTCTGCACTTTAGTTTATTATCTTTTATTTTTAAAAGTTAGATAATAAAAGATACATAATTGACTACGTATTAAATTTAAAAAATATTAAATAACCGTAAATTTCAAGGCAAAATGTACCAGGAGGCCTCCAATAGATATTAAATTAAAATTTTTAAATATTAATTTATCATAAAAATAATTATTATAACTATAATAATAAGCTTTTAAAAAAAATTTAAGGTTTAAATTTTATATGTGGCCTCCAGTAGATTTTAAAATTTAAGTTAAAATTTTAAAAATATCAATATATTATAATAAACTATTATTATATATTGTATTGTAAGAGGCCTGTTTTTAAAAAATTTTACGGTTTAAATTTTATATGAGGCCTCCTATAGATATTAAAATTTAAATTAAAAATTTTTAGGCGTGGATATGTTATAATAATCTAATATTACAGTCATTATTAAAAAAATTTTAAAAAAATAATCTTAAAAGATAACAAAAAAATATGAGGGTTTAAAAATTTGAAGGCCTAAAGCGATTGCTTCACTCGCTTTACCCTTAAGCTGCCCCTGGATGGGGAAACAACAGCCTTGGCACTACTCATATTGAACCTCTCAAGAACTTTCTCAATGTAGCTTTCTTGAGGTAACATTAGCTTCCCGCAAATCAAGGATGCTTTAATCTCGCGCACAATCGGAACGTTCTCGCACACAATATCTAGGCGCGCGCACACGGAAAATAAAAATTTGTGCGCGAGACTTCACAGATTGTGTGCGAGGCTTAACAGATTGTGCGCGGTGGCCCGCAAATCAAGGAGGCTTTAATCTCGCGCTGACCAGCGTTCGCACACAATATCTAGGCGCTACACGGAAAATAAAATTTGTGCGCGAGACTTAGCGATTGTAATGCGAGGCTTAATAGATTGTCGCGGTGGCCCGCAAATCAAGGAGGCTTTAATCTCGCGCTGTCGGGCGTTCGCACACAATATCTAGGCGCGCCTGCGGAAAATAAAAATTTGTGCGCGAGACTTCACGGATTGTGTCGCGAGGCTTAACTGGGTAATGCGGCCCGCATAATCAAGGAGGCTTTAATTCAAGCGCTGTAATCGGAACGCTTCGCACACAATATCTGGCTGGCGCGCCGCGGAAAATAAAAATTTGTGCGCGAGACTTCCGGTGTAATGCTGGCGTGACAGGTATGCTTAGCGCGCCCGCAAATCAAGGAGGCTTTAATCGCGCTGTCGGAACGTTCGCACACAATATCTAGGCGCTACGGAAAATAAAAATTTGCGCGCGAGACTTCACGCATTGTGTGCGGCGTGCATAGACAGATTGTGCGCGGTGGCCCGCAAATCAAGGAGGCTTTAATCTCGCGCACAATCGGAAGGTTCTCGCACACAATATCTAGGCGCGCGCACACGGAAAATAAAAATTTGTGCGCGAGCCTTCACAGATTGTGTGCGAGGCTTAACAGATTGTGCGCGGTGGCCCGCAAATCAAGGAGGCTTTAATCTCGCGCACAATCGGAAGGTTCTCGCACACAATATCTAGGCGCGCGCACACGGAAAATAAAAATTTGTGCGCGAGCCTTCACGGTAATGCGGCGAAAGGCATAGATTGTGCGCGGTGGCCCGCAAATCAAGGAGGCTTTAATCTCAGGCGTTCTGAACGCTTCGCACAATATCTAGGCGCGCGCACACGGAAAATAAAAATTTGTGCGCGAGACTTCACAGATTGTGTGCGAGGCTTAACAGATTGTGCGCGGTGGCCCGCAAATCAAGGAGGCTTTAATCTCGCGCACAATCGGAACGTTCTCGCACACAATATCTAGGCGCGCGCACACGGAAAATAAAAATTTGTGCGCGAGACTTCACAGATTGTGTGCGAGGCTTAACAGATTGTGCGCGGTGGCCCGCAAATCAAGGAGGCTTTAATCTCGCGCACAATCGGAACGTTCTCGCACACAATATCTAGGCGCGCGCACACGGAAAATAAAAATTTCTGCGCGAGCCTTCACAGATTGTGTGCGAGCGTGTACAGATTGTGCGCGGTGGCCCGCAAATCAAGGAGGCTTTAATCTCGCCAAGACAATCGGAACGCTTCTCAAGACACAATATCTAGGCGCCACGCGAAAAAATAAAAATTTCGCATGAGCCTTCACAGGTGTGCGAGGCTAACAGATCAGGCGCTGCACAGAAATCAAGGAGGCTTTAATCTCAAGACAATCGGAACGCTCTCAAGACACAATATCTAGGCGCGCATTACGGAAAATAAAATTTACTGCCTTGAGCCTTCACAGATTGTGTCGCGAGGCTTAACAGATCATGCGCGGTGGCCCAGAAATCAAGGAGGCTTTGATCTCACAAGACAATCGGAACGTTCTCAAGACACAATATCTAGCTACAAGCACGGAAAATAAAAATTTCTGCGCGAGGCTTCACAGATTGTGTGCGAGCGTGTATATTCCAAAATATTTAAATATCATTTAATATAAAAAAATATTTAATATCATATATTAATTTTAATCTAATAATAACAATATGTAAACAAATGTTAACTTCTATATGGTTTATAATTAAAAAAATTTATCAACTTTGAAAATATTATATTAACATTTTAATAAAAAAAAAGTAGTGTAAAAGTATTGTGACCGGCATTGGCCGGTCACAACACACCAAGGAAGGATACCTTGGGGGTACCCCCAAGGTATCTTAGAACGCACCCTATCCAAGGAGGCCCTTAGAAATGAGAGATTTTCAAGTTCTATCTCTTTAAAACTAATTACTAAAATTTAAATTTAAATTTAAATTTTTTCCTTTTGATATTGAGAGGGTTATTTTTGTCATTTGTTCAGCTGCTAAACCCTAACTATAATCGTCTTCTCGCTTCTCGCTTCTCGCTTCTCGCGGGAAGTGGGGTGAAGAAAAAAAAATATTGATAGGAGTTGAGAAAAGGATTCACCAAATCATCCAATTGAAAGCCGAATTCCAAAATTTCCGCCATTTTTGATCCTGTTTTTCCTGATTTTTCGTAAACCCTACTAATCTCTAACCCCAAACAATCTAATCCTAGAGAATGTCAGCGAAATGGCGAGCTTTGCAACACCGCCATCGTTACACCTACACCTCCATCGTTTTCCCCCAATCCTTCGTCCAAACCCTGGACGAAATCCCTCCGGAGAAGCTCCCATCCTCCGATTTCTCCTCCAACTTGAGAAATTTGATTTCTTTGACTTCCACCTACTCTCAAATCTCTACCGCAAAGGACCTCGCCGCGTCTTTCACCCGCCTCCTCGCAGCTGCAGCCCCCGATCTCCCCTACGTGGCTGTTCGCCTGTACCTCGAGATCCTCTTCCTCGAGAACTCGCTCCCGCTCCACCGGACTTTGATCTCAGCGCTTGCCAAGACGAGAAAGTCTCTTCCTTTGATCGAAAGTTGCTTCCTTTCTTTGTGTCGGGAATATGGCGCCATGGGAAAAAGTGGAAAAAAACGGTTTTTGGTATCCCGGGCTGCGCTCTCGTTGATTGGGTATCCGAAGTTGGGTGTTCTGAGCGATGCTTTGAGGGATTGTGCTGAATTAGTGGCTTTGGATATTGCTACAGGGTTGGCAGGCGTGATTTCAGATATTAATGAAGGATCTCGGCCTTCACCCGTGGTCATGGAGCAGTGCCAGGAGGCAATGTCGTGTTTATACTACTTGCTTCAAAGGTTTTCTTCTAACTTTGTGGGGTTGGAGGAGGACTCGAATGTTTTTCAGAGCGTTTTGAAGACCGTTTTGAGTGTTTTGCAGTCTTCTGGTGCATTTTCGAGGGATTGCTTGGTAGCTTCTGGTGTGAGCTTTTGCGCGGCAGTGCAGGCTTTTATGAGCCACAAAGAACTGTGTGGTTTCATATCAAGAGGGCTGTTTGGCGTTTGTGATGTTGGTGTAGGAAATGGAGATTTGGCTGTGAAGAAGGTCATGCCTGATGGCGATCTGTATTTAGAGATCAGGGATTTATCGAGTTTGAGCAGGCTTTGCTTGTTGAGAGGGATACTGACAGCAATTCCGAGGACTGTGCTTAATGCTTTTGTGTTAAATAATGGGTCTATATGGACTATTTTGTATGATGGGATTCTTCCGGAGCTATGCAAGCATTGCGAGAACCCAATTGACAGTCATTTCAATTTCCATGCACTGACTGTGATGCAGATTTGTTTCCAGCAGATAAAGACATCCATGTTGGCGGAACTTGCTGATTTTTCAGGGGATTATGATGCCATTCCTGAAGAAATGTCGAACCGTGTATTAAGAATTATTTGGAATAATCTTGAGGACCCATTGAGTCAGACAGTCAAGCAAGTACATCTCATCTTTGATCTTTTGTTAGATGTGAAGTCATCTCTATATTCAAGGGAGGGTTCTGAGAGGTTTAAGTTGTTCCTATGCAAGATTGCTGTTGATCTTCTAAAGTTAGGGCCTCGCTGCAAGGGCAGGTATGTTCCTTTGGCTTCTCTTACCAAACGCTTGGGTGCAAAGTCTCTTCTTGAATTGAATAATAAGCTACTTTTGAGACAGCCTATGCTTATGTAGATGATGATGTTTGTTGTTCTGCCACATCATTTTTGAAATGCTTCCTTGAGTGCTTGCGGGATGAGTGCTGGAGCCTTGATGGTATTGAGAATGGATATGATACTTTTAGAGGACTGTGCTTACCTCCTATATTGCGTGGCCTTGTGTCTGGCAATTCAAAACTTCGAACTAACTTGAACACTTATGCTCTTCCTGTTGTCCTCAATGTTGATATGGATGGCATATTCTCAATGCTTGGCTTTATTTCTGTTGGGCCCAACGGAGAAGAGAGCAAGTTCAGTGCAGATCTAAACACTGATCAGCGTGTAGCTGCACTTGTCTCTTTACTCAAAGTTTCTCGCTCTCTCGCTCTTATGGATGGGGACATTGATTTAGACCAGGAATCCTTACTACAAGAGGATATATCTTGTCATGTTGCTGTTGTGTGTGTGAAGGGAGTTAATGTTAGACTTCCTGTTGAGTGGTTCATATTAGCACTGACACATGCTGATGACAGTCTACGCATAGATGCTGCTGAATCTCTCTTTTTGAATCCCAAGACAGCTAGTCTTCCATCTTCCTTGGAGCTCAGCTTGATGAAAGGAGCAATGCCATTGAATATGCGCTGTTCTTCAACAGCTTTTCAGATGAAGTGGACAAGCCTGTTCAGGAAGTTCTTCTCTAGGGTCCGGACAGCACTGGAGAGACAAGTGAAACAAGGCTCATGGTTGCCTATCGAGTCTTGTAATGGTAATGGTGATGGTTATGACAATGTCACTAAGGATCTTGTGGCCTGTGGGGCGGAGAACCTTTTTCATTTTATGAAGTGGCTGAGTTGCTTCCTCTTCTACTCTTGTTATCCTTCTGCTCCCTATGAGAGGAAAACTATGGCCATGGAACTTATTCTTATAATGATGGATGTGTGGCCTCCAATCCCTCTATCTCAAGGTAATCACTGTCTTTATCCTTATAAGGAAGAGTTTACTTCAGCAGATTCAACATTGTTACTAGTAGGATCCATAATTGATAGTTGGGATCGATTAAGAGAAAGCTCTTTTCGCATTCTCTTATGCTTTCCAAACCCTCTTCCTGGAATTTCCTCTCAGGATACATTACTTGAATTGATTAGATGGGCAAAGAAATTGGTATGTAGTCCACGCGTGAGAGAAAGTGATGCTGGTGCCTTGACCTTTCGCCTCATACTTAGGAAGTATGTAATTCAACTTGGATGGCAAGTTGGGGTTTCAGATAAAATCTGCCTAGATTCTAAGAAGATGCTAAGAAATGGGGAAAAGCGAGGATGTTATAATTAAGGCTCCTGTTGTAGAATACATTTCATCACTTATTCAGTGGCTGCGTGTTGTGGTTGAGGAAGGTGAAAGAGATCTTTCTGAAGCATGTAGAAACAGTTTTGTTCATGGAGTATTGCTCACACTCAGATACACTTTTGAGGAATTGGATTGGAACTCTGAAATTGTCCTGTCAAGCAGCTCTGAGATGAAGTGTTTACTAGAGGAGCTCCTTGATCTAGTTATGCGAATAACATCATTAGCTCTTTGGGTAGTTTCTGCAGATGCATTGTCAATCCCTTATGACATGGACGATATGGTTGAGGGTGATGGTTTTCTTTCAGAATTGCCAGTGGAAATGAATGGGCCTGAATCCCTGTCAGAGCCAGTAGATGCAATTAAAAAAGCAGAGGATGCCGTCAGACCAGCAGAACAAGTTGTTATGGTTGGCTGTTGGCTTGCCATGAAGGAGGTATTTTAGTTGTCTCCATTCATCACTCCTTTTTTTTGCATTCCTGTAGTAGGAAGCATCAAGCTATTATTTTCATTTCCTGTTGTTTTTCTCATTTAGTTCTCTCTTATGTATTCGTAGCATGACAGGCATGTTGAATTTTATGAATGATTCAATTTTCCAATTTTTTGTACCAGAGGAGGATATAATAAAACCAATATTTGGCCATACTTCTGTATGTTATAACAAAAAGGCATAAGCTCATTTAATGCTCTATCTTAATTTCTCATTGAGTCTCCTGGTCAAATTCAAATTGTAATTTAACTTTATTAATGATAAGTTATTTTATTGTGATTTGACATAAGATATACAGAATCATGCTTTCTAAGATTTGAACGAATGGCATCAGAGGTTTTCGTGATCTGTGTTCCTTACAAACCTTTTCTTCACTTTTATAATGATTAATATGATTATGCATTTGTTTCTCCTTCTATCAAGTGGAGCCTGTGTGTGTGCCTGATTTTCATTATGATTTTGCATTGTATTTATTTAGTTGGGCTGGACAGAACCAATGTTAGCAATGTTATTTACCATGTTCAAGTTTTTATTATTTAATTTAGGTGTCCATTAGTACTTTCAATCATACCTGCTGACATAATCATTCTTGTTTCAGGTTAGTCTTTTGCTTGGGACTATCATCAGAAAAATTCCACTGCCAAGCTCCTCCCAGGCAGATATATCAAACTCTGATTTTTGTCATAGCAATGATGATGCAGCACATATGATTTCAGCGCCTGAACCAATACTTGATTTGAAACAATTGGAGACCATTGGGAACCATTTTCTCCAGGTCCTTCTGAAAATGAAGCATAATGGTGCAATTGATAAGACAAGAGCGGGCTTCACTGCCCTTTGCAATCGTCTGCTGTGCTCTAATGATCCAAGGTGCATTTTTTCCCAAGTCTATTGAAATACTGGTGTTTGATTGATTTGGTATCTCTATGAATGTTGACTGCCTAGTGACATTTGGTAGAATGATTTCTTTCTTTCTATATTTTTAATTGTTCAGGAAAGCATATGCATTATTTACTTACACAAGAAAATCTCTGGGACAGTTTTCATGGTGCTTTGCCGAACTGATGGTAATTTACCAATTTTCTTTTCACCAGGCTTTGCAAAATGACAGAAACTTGGATGGAACAGTTGATGGACAGGACAATTGCAAAAGGGCAGACTGTGGATGATCTGTTGAGGAGGAGTGCAGGAATACCTGCTGCTTTTATTGCTTTTTTTCTTTCGGAGCCAGAGGGGACACCAAAGAAACTGCTTCCATGGGCGTTACGGTTTCTCATAGATATTGCCAGCAAGTCAGTCTGCACCATGTGTGAAGATGGTAAGCGGAATGGCAAAGTGCTGCTTGAAGACTATATACAAAATCTTGATGGGACACCATCAGAGACAATAACTAAGGAGGTCGATGTTAGCTGCAGATCCTCTAAGAGCCGGGATGAGGGTGTGGTGCCCACCGTACATGCATTCAATGTGCTTAGAGCTGCTTTCAATGATACAAACTTAGCAACTGATACATCAGGTTTCTGTGCGGAAGCTCTGATCATTTCAATAGGGGCTTTCTCTTCTCCTTATTGGGAGATCCGAAACAGTGCTTGTCTTGCCTACACTGCTTTAGTTAAGCCAGTATGATTGGATTCCTTAATGTACAAAAACGTGAATCAGCACGTCGTGCATTGACGGGGCTTGAATTCTTCCATCGGTAATTCTCTCTCAACTGTTAATTTTGAGTTTTTCCACACTTACTACATTTCTTCGATGACTCCTTTGGTTGCCCATTTTTTAGCCTTTCTCTAGTTCAAGCCCTCTTATGGGTCTTTATACTAGTTCTGCTTTGACAGACGTGGATCTTGTCTTATAATCTGGCATGTAGTTGTATTCCATGGCCGGTCATGAAATTTCTTGTTATGAAGTTGAAGCTGTTTCCTTTGATTTCAGTTTTTAACCATTTTTTTTTTCATTAGAAACTAGAAGAGAACACTTGCCTGCCTTTGATTTTTAGGGCTTTGGCATAATGTTGACCAGTTTTCTCTTGACATTTTAACAAACCCATCAAACTGTATCTTGTAGGTATCCAGCTCTACATCCTTTCCTGTTAAGTGAATTGAAGATTGTGACTGAAATGCTTGGGGATGGGCTCTCCAGGCCGGTTGAATACATAACAAAAGCCATCCACCCAAGCTTGTGCCCAATTTTGATTCTTTTGTCTAGACTTAAGCCTTCTCTTATCAGCTCTGAAACACAGGATGCATTGGATCCGTTTCTGTTGGTGCCTTTTATCCAGATGTGTGCGACTCAAAGCAATTTCAGAGTTCGGGTCTTGGCATCAAGGGCTTTAACCGGTTTGGTATCTAATGAAAAATTGGTCTCTGTTCTTAGTGAGATAGTCCATTGTTTGCCAAATGGACGAAATCAGATGAATATGGCAGCAGATGTTTCAGTTATTCCAGCATCAGTTAGCAGTAAATTTGATGGAGGTGAAACAAAAACTTCTCGCCCTATTTCTTTCAACTCAGTTCATGGAGCTCTCTTGCAGCTATCTTCGCTTCTGGATATCAACTGCAGAAGTTTGCCCGATACCACCAAGAAAGATCAGATTCTTGGTGATTTGGTACAGGTTCTCTTGAAGTGTGCATGGATCGGTAGCATGAAAACATGCCCTTGCCCTACTCTAAATGCCTCATATCTACATGTTTTAGATCAAATGCATGGGATTGCGAGGTCATATGTTGGTAGCCAACATATTACTGCCATCAGAATATTGTTACTTGAGTTATCATCTGAATACTTGGGCATGGAAAAATCTCATGGTCTTGCTTGGCACGATCCAACTAAAGATGATCTAAGAAGAGATGCAGTTGCATCATATTTCTCTTGCAGATTTGGAGAAAATGTGGAGGACCTGGAAGAAGGTTTCCACTACTTTCAAAGATCTCAGCTCCTTCCTTCCATATCTGAGATGCCTATGAATGAGATCTCTGTTTCTGCCCTTCAGGAGCAAGTGATGTTCTGCATTTCTGATGCCACTTATGAGGTCAGAACTGCAATATTGAAAAAGCTTTTTCACTTGGTGCAACGTTTGAAACCTGTTGTTGCAAATGATGTTATCTACATCTGGGCTGAGAACCATCTTCAATCAACAGTAATGAAGCTTTTGGATGTGGAAGAAAATCCTAAATGTCTTTATTACTGTCTGAAGATTATTTTTTCATGGAATGTCCTCCAGCTTGAAAAATCCAACGTTCTGCAATGTCGAAAGACCACATATGATTTTGAGTCTGTTTCTTGCTTCTGGAACAGATTGGTTCATTTGAACAGCACTGTGAAGCGAATGAAGCCAAGAGAGACCCTTCTGTGTTGCATGGGGTATGTGTTAAGCAGTTTTCTGCATTGCTCAAGAACTCAGTATTCATTAACCATGGAACAAATGGAGTGTTTGTTCGTGATAGCGGCAGAGAAGACAAATCAACAAAAGAGCTTGAAGCCTATAAATGCATTGAATCTTTCATTATTCTGGTTAAGCAACGCAGCTTGCCATCGGAGCCGGTGAACATGAGGAAGGCAGCAGCAGAATCAATAATAGCATCTGGGTTGCTTGAAGAAGCCGTTTCAGTTGCCTCATTAGTTTCAAACAACCAAATTCTGGATGAAGAATCACATGTTTTTGATATAGAAGAGGTGAGCTCCGAATTTGAGGTGTCAGATTTGCCTAATCTCTATGGTTGCAGGATACTGGACTTGTGGTTCACTTGTATCCGGCTGTTGGAGGATGAGGACGTTGTGCTTAGAGAAAGGCTTGCCAAGAATGTCCAAACATGCATAATGAACTCGAGGGGACTGAGCAGAAACCATTGCGGTGGCAGTGTGCCTAGTCAAGTGGCAAGAGTGATTGAATTGAGCTTCGAGTTTCTCTCTTCCACTTTTGGCCACTGGCTGAAGTACTTAGATTTCCTGTTGTTGTGGGTCTTTGACACTGCCAGTACAGTGAACTCCCTGGGGGATCTTGTTCGGCAGATCTTCGACAAAGAGATTGATAACCATCATGAAGAGAAGTTGTTGATATGTCAAATTTGTTGTGCCCAGCTGGAGAAACTCTTGGATGCGAAGTCCTTGTCAGTTGGCCCATCTTCTGAAATCTGCAGTAAAGACAACATCGACATGTTCTTGCAGCAGTGGAGGCTGAAGCTCATAAACCAATTAACATCATTTGCACGCAACTATTTTGAAACTGAGAGGACTGATTGGATTGGTGGCATAGGTAACCATAAGGATACATTTACATCACTATATGCAAATTTGCTTGGCCTTTACGCCCTTGCAAATGGTTCATCTAAGATCTGCCATTTACCAGAAGAACAATCTTATTCTGATCATAACCTTTATCTATCGGAATTTGCTGACCTGAGAAGCATTATGGGACCATATCTTCGAAATCCTCTGATCTACAACCTGTATTCCTTGGTGATCAAAACACACGAGAAAGTTTTTGGTGTTTTAGCAGACCAAGAAGAATCTAATGAATGCTCGGCATTGGAAAACTTCGACCCTTACTTTCTTCTTAGATGAGACTCAGTATACTTGATAACAAGTATCCAGCTTGTGTAATTTGGATGATGTAGAATAGTTCTTTGGGCCATTCAATTGAGAAGTGGTCCTCAAAATTTCAGAAACTTATAAGTTGTCTCAAGGATCTCAGTAATATTGTCATTGATTTCTTTGGAAATTTTGTACCTGTGATGAACTAATTGATTTAGAGGCTCTCTCAAGCACCTATATTCATTGGTTTTGTATATAATAAAACACCCCAATTACATAATTTTGACCCATCTATCTTATGTATTTGTGGTGATTTTGAAGTCATATTTTCAAATTTTAATAAAAACACCTCTCGTTATCTATTTTCATTGCAAATGACCTTGGTTTTTCCAACCAAAGCCCCAAACTGTCCGAAACCTTTTTTCTTTATTCTTTCTTTTAATGTATCTCCTATTTCACTCTCTTCTAACCTATGGGCCACTGCCATCTGTCTATTTTCCTCCCCTCCATCCGTTGAGCTCTTTCAAATTCTTTATGTAATGACCATTTCTTTCTTAAGACTTGGATTTTATAGGGGGTTTAGTGTGACAGAAATAAATAAATAAATAAAATAAAAATAGAAAACCCTAGCTGCTGTGACTTGGTGGCTGTGAGAGCTGAGAGTGAGGGAGAAGGGTGGTGCCTTTGACTATAAAATGGCCAGCTTTCTTTTGGTGGAGCTCTTGTTAAAGTTGCTGGTTTGATCTATAAGGGAGTGTGGTATTCTAGTTTTACAAGTTTGGAGTCTTGTTTTGTCTTGTTCTTTATGCAAATAGTTTGAATCTATGGCTTTTGTTGAACTCTTCCAGATTGGGTGAAGAGAGTGGATTTGTGTTTTGCTTGGGAGCATGATGTCCTTTGTTCTATGGAATTAATGTTGAGAGAAATTGGAGTTTAAAGTTTTGTAGCTTTACTGAGATAATGCCAAAGCTCATATTCTAAATCAAAATAAACTACCAATGGCTTCTTAGCTTATTGATATTAGGTCCTTTGCGTAGAGTTTTGTTGGTTGGGACTATCTCAGATTCGAACCCTCACGACCATAAGGTGAGGGCACATGCGCACAGATACCACATTATCCGCTCTTGATGTCAAAAAATAAATCAAAATGAACTTCATATTTTTCGTGATAGATGTGTTCCATTGGATCAGAGAATGGCTTCTTTGTGGATATCCATATAATTTAAACTTTGTTTCGTTGTTATAGTTTCCTTACAACAGGGTTGAATATTATTTTATTTTATTTATTTATTTTGTATATGTGGGACTAAAGTTTTGTCCTACCATTCAATATGATCTCAAGCCTAGGTTCACATGATGGTTTGGATACCATAATGCTTAATTTACGGAGCATGTTTGAATTTATGGAATTATTTTGGATTAGGAATGTCATGTCAGGGTATTATAGAATCTTTTTTGGCATAAATATTCTAGAAAATTAAATATTTTTTATTTGATTATTTTGGATTCATTTAGAGGCACATGAGATGAGGAGTATTCTAATTAGGCTGTTTTGGAGAGAAGATGAGTTTCTTTATGCCTTCTACTATTTATTTTTTTTTTTATAAAAAATCAAGATTTGTATATAATCTTATATGTTGTATACAAATTTAGATCAAACTCATATATTTGACAAATTATTGATTAAACACTAGCTACTTTAATGACATGTTTTGGAAATTATTAGATGTATGAATATTGGATTTTTGCATACTATTGTTTTGATACCGAAGTGACTTATATTATTAAATTTTTTTAGAAAAGTGCATAAATCAAATTTATTGAATAGTAAAAATATACATGGTACAAAGATATGATCCTCTATCGGATCTGGTATATAGGATATGATGACCACCTATAATAAGCTCCCTCCATTAACTCTTGGGTGTCATCGAAATCCATCCCTTGGGGATACTTTGGTGGTTCTTAATGTGTGAACATCAAACTCCTCTTGATGATGAATTTCATTGTGATCAACTTCGACCTTTTGGACGCATGAGTGACATCAAACCAAGAAAGTGTTAGGAAGTCGATATTTCAAATTATTTTCATGTAAACGCGTAGTTTGTTTTGAAAACATTTTCTATTCTGATTCAAGCATACGTTCGAGGCTATGGTACTACAAGAAAACAGCTAAATAGCGACGAAAATTAGCGAGGGAAAAAATTCATTGCAAATCAGCTAGAACTTTGCGATACAGTTGCGCGCCAAGGTGTTGCATTTAGCGACGGCCCATTAGCGTGGAGTCTGCTCCCTAGCTAATTAGCTAGGCAAAAATCCTTCACGTATTTGAGGAGAGATAATTGGGAAATTACATAATGAGTGTAGCGATGGAAAAATCCATTGTTAACGTCATTATATAATTATATATAAGATTAGCAACGGAATTTTCAGTCGCTACTTAGCTAGGGAATAATACGTCACTAAGGGGTCGTTTGGTTTACGGGGGGAATCGGAATAGGAATGAGTCGGATTGGGAATGGTATGGGAATGAAAACTGTGTTTGGTTGGAAGGAATAAGAAAGGGTAATGTATTGGGAATGAGAAAAGTAAAAGGAGGGATGGTATAAAATGACTTTTATGCCCCTTATACAAATAATAATGTTATATATAATAATGATGTGTGGTAAATGATAACTAATATTTAAATATTTAAGTATTATAATTAAGTAATAATTATAAATAAATATTTAAATAAATATTTTTTAATATTATTAAAATTAAATCAATAACTTTATTAGAATATTATTGAATCAATTCTATTCTAATATTATTGAATCAATAATTATGTTTTATTAGAATATTAAAGAAGAGAGATTTGATATGTTTTTTCTTCTGATCAGGAGCTCCATGGCTAAGGTACTCCTTCTATTCTAATATTATTGAATCAATAATTATGTTTTATTAGAATATTAAAGAAGAGAGATTTGATCTGTTTTTTCTTCTGATCAGGAGCTCCATGGCTAAGGTACTCCTGAAGACTTGGCTTATTACCATTGTGAAACCACTCTGCTTCTACTAAGAAGGCTTTGCATTGATCTGTCCACTGTAGCATGCACATACAAGAAAATAAAAAATAAAAATAGAAAATCACAATAATGATCACAAGCTCTCTGCATTATTATTGAGTATTACAAGAAGAAATCAAAGATTAATTTACCGCTTTTTGAATGTAAGGCATAACATATAATATGCAGAATACTTCCACATATAACAAGCAACAGTTTTCCTACATCTTAGGATCAAGAGCCATTGTATATCTGCTTCTCCAATGCAAACCTTCTCTATCAATCTTTCTACTGACACTATAGTCACCATACTTGATCCATATTTAGGAAATCCAAATAAAATCAGGAGATTTCTATTGTTCCAAACACTATGGCTATCCTGACTACCATCTGTAGGCTTGAATCTCAGCATCCCTTGAGCTGCTGCCACCAAGCCTTTAGAACTCAGATTGACTGTCACATATAACACTTTGCAATTGTTTATGCAACAAACAAGATTTTAAAATGAAGCACGGTAAATATGAATTTCACCTAACATTCGGTTCTGAGCAAGAGATAACAGTAAATCATGTTAGTCAAGAAAAACGCATAAATTAGATTCTGATAGTAATGAATGAAACATGATAGTAGCTTGAAACGGAATACAAACAGTAAATCAACAAAATACTGAAACAACAGTAAATCAACAAAATACAAACTTCAACAAACAAACTTCAGATTACATATCAGTTGGGACAAATATATATGGATCTTGATAAAATTAGACGACAGAAACGTAACTTCTTGTCCTCAGGCAAGTCCAAAAAAATTTGTAGTTGATCATCATCTTTGGAAAAAAACTGCAGCATGAACAATGCCTCATCATCAGAAAGACCTTCAATCTCAAAAATTACCCGTCCAAGTAATTTTTTCCTTTCTTCACGGGCCTTATCACGATCTGTCTCGCGAGCCGAAGACTCAGCTAGTGCCTTAAATCCTGGACCAACCATTTTCCACAAACGTGAGAAAATGTTGGGATATTTTCTCCATTGACGGATCCACAAGACTCTTCCTCTTTCCACGTGCTCTTGAGGTACCTATCTCCGATCCCATAGGCGATGGAGCTTGAATGGGTTGCTGTGTAGACATATTCTCATCATCTGCCATTTGAAATAAGGGTGTATCATCATCCAAAGTTATGTTCTCATTTAAATATTGCTCCGCATCATCTCCGATGTCCCCCCTTGCATTGCCATGCGCTCTATCCCTTGCGAAGACCGGGGCAAGCTCATTAAAGAAAGGGAAAGATTTTCAATAAAGACCAGCTACTTCCTTATGGTTCTGCATTGCATAAAAAAAATACAGTTAATAAGACAAAAATCACATACAAGTCATTGCATAATTACCAAATAAATTATGTATACCTTTACATATTCATCATATGCACTTTTTTCGCATTCAACAGTACAACTCTCGTTGTTCCAAACAAAGCCATTGATTTGTAGTATATCGGCTATTGCAGTAGTCTTGTTCCTAAGTAATTTAACTCGAGACACAATATTGGGCACGACTTTCAATGCGGTTGTCGGAATCTTTTCCTTCACCATTTTTTCCAACCGAAGAACGTATCCATTTCTAAACCCATTTTCTGCCCGCCACATTGAATTTGCAGATAACTCAACTAAGGCGTCGATGAGGGCTTTATCTTCTTCAACGGTCCAATAATGTTTGTTTAGGCCCCTGCCCCGTGTTTGTGAGTCTGTTTCCATGCTACATAAAGAAAGGGAAATTAAAAAAAAATAGAATTGTCAAACATGCAAAATTGTCAAGTAGCTTGAAATATATATTTTTAACATAATAAATTCATACTTCAACATTGAAATATAAGGTTTCAGACAAGATCATCAAAAAAAAAAAAAAAAAACAAACACAGTCAACATATGTATAAGCACTAATCAAAATATCGTTTCCAAATAACACAATCAACTTGACCGCCAAGTGTTAAACATGTTTTCGGTCTTGTCAAGTCTAAATTGTGTCCACTCATCCGTCAGATCAACAACTGTAATATTTTCGATATCATCTTGTGGGCTTTCCTCTTGGCTTTCATTGTCAACATCATCTTCTGCAGGGTCTTCTGCCATCTCCCTTCTGATAAAGTTATGGAGCAGCCAACATGCATTAATAATACGACGTTGAGTGCTTATGTTGTAAAAACTAGGGCTAGATTTGTAGTATATCCAACGACTTTTTAATAGACCGAATATCCTCTCGATCACATTTCTGGCACTAGCATGTTTCACGTTGAAAAATTCTTGAGGTGTAAGTGGTTGATACCCATCAACCCAAGAACTTAAGTGATAGCGTTGTCCTCGAAAAGGCGCAAGAAAGCCAGGGCAATTCGCATACCCGACATCCACTAGGTAGTAGAAACCTGGTAGATCATCAAATATTTCATAATAAGTTAATAGTTTATGGGTCATTTATTCGTAAGAACTAGAAAGCAATCAAAACACTTATTTTTTTTTTACCTTCAGGAACCCTCAATCCATTAGGTTTTGTTACAGCATCCCTAAGAACTCGACCGTCATGAGCTGAACCTTCCCAGCCAGACAAAACATAAGTAAATTGCATGTCTTAACTGCAGACGGCGAGAACATTGGTAGTTATTTCAGATTTTCTTGATCTATATCTTGGTCGATCAACTATGGGTACATTCACACGAATATGTGTTCCATCTAATGCTCCAAGACAATTCTACATGGAAGAAAAAATAAAATTTTAAGTTATGTTATTTAAGTGTATGACTAACGAAGCATATGGACCGAGTTTATTACCGTAAACCACTTCCACCTATAGTCATTTGAATTTTCAAGTACAGCTTCTGGTTTTTTCAATAGAATAGAATGACACAGAATAACTGGCTTTAATACTGCATGGAAATGCCGACTAGCTGTCTCGCCTAATCTGAGAAAGTCAAACTTAATTACTCTATTCTTGCCATGATGTGCTAGAATGTTTAAAAACATTGTGGTCATCTCCTCGACTCCAACATTTTTGGTTCCTCGTAAACCACCAGTTGTAGTTAAGAATTTGCATAAACAATGAAAACACCGTCGATCCATGCGTAGTTTGTCAATGCATCCAACATCACTTTCATAAACTAAGCGGTGGAGGTATTCATGTTGTTTGCGGCGTCTTACAGATGTTGACACAATCTCATGTTGAATCATTCTTCTTTTAATTTTACGTTGCTTCGTTGCACATGCATTGATCATCATAATTACTAAGTAAAAGTAGCACACCATCATTGTACAATATAGTCGAAGTTGTTCAATCTTCTTCATATTACCAAAATCTGAATAAACAATAACTTATGTCATTAACTTGTTATTTCTCACTAGAAATAGTGGATTTAGCACCAACATGATCCCTGAAAAACAAAGACTAGTATTGATCACTGAAAAATAAGAATAATCATGTTCAATAATTATTCCGAAGCTTTTCATCCTTATCTTGTAATTGATGGCATATCCTGTAATATACTATATAAAAACTATATTAATGGAGTGTTTCTAGTGGTTTATGATGGTTATGAACAAAAATTATTCTAAGTTAATTTGTGCTCCAGCTGTAGTTATTTCTAAAAAATTATCAAGATATAAAGAATTTAAAATTTTCTAGATATAAAGAATTGTCTTCCATATGGACATGTTTTGAGTGTTCCCACTTCCCATTTGCTCACTTTAAACCCATTCTCCACTGTTTTGAGTGTTCCCACTTCCCATTTGCTCACTTTAAGACTTCTACCTGAGTACAAGAAACTTGATCATATGCTTCTCAAGTGTTTTTTCACACGGACATGATGGAGTTTGACAGTTAACAATGAAAAGAAAACAATATTCTTCAGTGGGCATCTCCAATAAAGTTAATTTGGATTAGATAAATGCTTTATGTCTAAAACATGCCTATTTGAGAAAGAAACCAACCATGTCCATACCCAAAACTGGAGAGACTACAAAACACTTATAGGCATCTAAAAAACCTAATTGATTTCAATATATATGCTAGTCTGAGACACGAGCGAGATTCATTTTAATACTTCCATCACCAAGAACCATCCAAAGCCTAACTGGAAATCATCATATAAAAGTAAGGAGGTAGAACATGCACGCAGCAAATTAATGTTTGGATGAAATATACAAAGATATGATCACTTCGCACAGAGTCCTATTTTTCATTAAAAGGCCTTAGTTAGAATTCTGATGTCTGTTTATCACAACAAATACCACAGTTTCTTATTTGCAGTGATCAAATTAACATCCAGTTAAAGATCTAGACAACAAAAAACAAAGTCTAATAATGTAAACTTCAAAGGTTGAACCGGATATTAAAGAATATTTGAATTCCTATACACAACATAAGATATGGTGAACAAAAAGGTCTGGTAGGAAAACATTTGCAAGGACACTACAACAGCTGGAGATGCATAACTAATCATGTTTGACACATAACTCTTGTGGCCCTGAAGAGAAACATCAGGCAAGAAATTTCATTTGTCAATGAATAAAAACAGTAAACACATGCCAATACATGTAACACACATTTATTGTTGTAAATGCAATAAACACATTCAAACCTGATCCTAGTCAAATTTGGCTAGAAATTCTAAACTACTGGCTCAACTCGAGCTCCTCCAAATTCATCAGGCCCTGCTCCACTGACCATAGAAAGCATGGGTTCTGCTAGATCATCTTAAAGGCAGACATCCAATCCATTGTCTCAAAATTCCAATCGACTAACTCAAATTTTGAAGGAAGCTGAACTACACTGCTCCATTTCAGAACAATTCAAATTTTGAATTCAATCACAAAAGAAACAGGCCCATTCAACTACAGAGTTCCAAGCCAAAGCAAGAAAATGAATAAAAAAAACACAAGAATTTTCTGCTGCTTCTCACCCACAAAACAATACTATCAAAGAACATCCCATTCTACAAAACCAATAAAATATCTCAAAAGATATAAAACATTAACCAAAAAGACAAATCAATCATCAATAAACAACATATTTAAACCAAATAAAAAGAAAATGCACATCATTTAGAGTATATATTAACACTTTCTTATATATTCTCCTGAACCTTCGCTCAGGGGAATAATATGGCCAGCATTCAAGGAAAAAAAACAACAACATGAGCCAAATAAAAAGAAGAAAAAGAACTGCATACCTGAGAGAAAAGGGAACTGAAGGGCTGGCGAGGGGTGGAGGAGGAGAAGCGGTGCTTTCGCCGGAAGGAATAGCCTGTGAGGGCCTCGGCCAAGGCCAAGTGATCGTGAGTAGACCTAGGGCTGGAGGATTGGAGGAATATGATGATTTGAGTTCGAGGCAAATGGGTAATTCTCCAAACCATGAATCAGTATCCGAGCAAAACGAGCAGAATGAAATCTCCAAGTTTTCGGTGGCTGATTTCTCCTCCATTCCCGCGGATTCCTCTTCCTAGATATCCAAATAGGGGAATGGGAATGATCCCAGCCCATTCCATTCCCATTCCCCCTAACCAAACGCCCCCTAATATCAATGTGTAACATTGTGAATTATATATGAGATTAGCGACGGATTTTCCACGACTAATCTCATTTTCCATAACAACATCCGCCGCTTCAACCTCTCAGGCATGGGCTGTAGCACCGGCCTCATCTCCGTCGACCTTGCCCATGACCTCCTCCAGGTCCACCCAAACTCCAACACGCTTGCCGTCTCTACAGAGATCATCTTGTTGAGGATCAGATGTGTATAGATTGGATGATGATAATTAGTTCAGTGGAAAGGGATTGCAGGAAGCTACAGAAAAATGACACAGAACAAGCAATTTCATTAACTAGAGAAGAAGAACCAATACAACTACCACATAGCCATTCTCACAGGCTTATAGAGAGGAACTGACTCCTGATAACTAGGTGCACTATCTCCACTACATTACACTGACTCACTGACCAGTCATAAGATAACTGAAATACTAACTCAACTAACAACATAATACATGAAATATAAACTCAGTCATACATTGCAAACAAGTGTATGACTGCCAGTGCTATAGCTTTAATAACTTCAACACTCCCCCTTAATTAAAGCTGCACACACCTAGCATTGCTCTAGATTGACAATGCTTCTGACTGGGAAGTGCTTTAGTAAAAACATCTGCCATTTGATCATCAGTATTGCAGTATTTCAGAACTATTGATCCATCTGCCAACAGGACCCTGATGAAATGAAAACAGATGCCAATGTGCTTTGTTCTCCAATGGAAAAAGAGGGTTCTTAGTGCTTGCAATGGCTAAACGATTATCACAATACACCTCTATTGCTTGTGTTTGAGATTGACCAAAATCATGGAGCAATCTTCTAAGCCAAACTGCCTGACATGCTGTCGATGTTGCAGCAACGTACTTGACTTCGGTAGTTGACAGAGCAGTGATCTCCTGCTTCTTGGAGCTCCATGTGATAGTTGCTAGGTAAAAACATTCCTAGATTTTGATCGCCTGTCATCTAGTGATCCACCCCAATCACTGTCAGTGTATCCAACCAATTTGAAGTTAGACACCTTACTGTAATGCAATCCATAATCCAAAGTTCCTGCTATGTATCTGAGAACTCTCTTGCCTGCACCAAAGTGAAGCTTGGATGGAGAACTCATGAATCTAGATAAGACTCCCACAGTGTACATGATATCTGGTCGAGTGTGAGTGAGGTAAATCAAGACACCAACCAGGCTCCTATACTTTCTTGCATCTGTATTCCCTTAACCATCATTCAGTTGAAATTTCTCATTTGTATTCATTGGTGTCGCTCCTCTCTTACATCCCAACATGCAGAATTTCTTAAGCAAATCCAGCATATTTCTTCTGAGTAACATGAATTCCCTCCATCCCTTGTTTGATTTCTAAGCCAAGGAAGTAGTGCAGTACTCCTAAATCAGTCATTTCAAATACTTTCGTCATTCCAACTTTAAAATCTTCAACAAGACTTTGTGATGATCTCATGTAGATAATATCATCTACATATATGCAAACCACCATCAATTCATCATCCTTCATCTTCTTATATAGAGTAGGCTCACTGTCACACTTGGCAAAACCATTCTTCATGAAATTCTCATCAATTTTACTGAACCAAGCTCGAGGAGCTTGTTTCAGCCCATACAGGGCCTTCCACAACCTCTAAACCTTGGCTTCACTTCCTTGTATGATAAATCCTTCAGGCTGAACTACATACACCTCCTCTGAAAGGTCTCCATTCAGAAATGCAGATTTGACGTCGAGTTGATAAATAGGCCACTTCATTTGAACTACTAGTGCTATGAAGGTTCTCACTGTCTCAAAGCGAACCACAGGTGAGAAGGTCTCCTCATAATCTATGCCTGCTTGTTGTGCATACCCTTTCGCAACCAGGCGTTCTTTGTGCTTTTGAATGCTTCCATCTACATTGTATTTAGTCTTGAACACCCATTTCAAACCAATTGGCTTCTTCCCTTGTGGTAGTTCAACAAGTTCCCATGTCTTGTTCTTGTGAATAGCTGCAATCTCTTCTTGCATTGCAACTTGCCACCTTGGATCTTCTGCTGCTTCTTCATACATCACTTGGTTTGAGACACTTAACACAAAGCTGCAAGATTCATAGATCTCTCGCAGTGATTTGACCCTTCTTGGAGGTCCTCTTTTTGGAGGTGCTTCTCTTGGAGATGCTTCTGATGTGGAGTCACTGCTTGCATTGCTTTCACTTGATCTTTGTTCTGTAGACCAATTAATTGAGGAACTTCCTGCATTTTCTTGATTGGATGAGGAGCTTCCTGTACTTCCTTGAGTGGACATAGAAGTAGTAGCTCCATCAGTTGTTATAGGATCATTGATGACTATTAATGGAAGAGATAATTGCTTACATGCCCCTACAAAATATCAAAATTGCTTATTTACCCTTACAAAAGTGATAATTACTTGCATACCCCTACAAAACAACAATAATTGCTTATATGCCCCCACTGTTACCTATTGTTAGTCATTGTTGGTGGGTTTGTAGGGGTATACAAGCAATTATAAGGGGCATATAAGCAATTATTGTTGTTTCGTAGGGGTATGTAAGCAATTATCACTTTGTAAGGGTAAATAAGCAATTTTGATGTTTTGTAGGGGCATGCAAGCAAAAAACCCTTAATGGAATTGTCTGCTGAGTTGGTTCATTTCCATGTTCATTGCCACACCAATCCCACTGAGCTTCTTCATTGAACATTACATTTCTACTAACCAATGTTTTCCCACTAACAAGATCAAAGAGTCTATATGCTTTTGATTCATTGCAGTAACCCACAAATATGCATTTCAGTGATTTCTCATCTAGCTTTTGACGCATATGTGAGGGAATTAGAGTATATGCAATGCTGCCAAAAACTTTGAGATGAGTTACAGTTGGCTTCATACCTTGCCAAGCTTCAAATGGGGTTTGATTGAAGACAGCTCTTGTTGGTGAAATATTCAGGAGATAGACAGCCGTTGATACACCTTCTGCCTAGAAATTATTTAGAAGACATTTCTCCTTCAACAAGCTTCAAGCCATCTCCACGACAGTACGATTATTCCTTTTTGCAACGCCGTTCTGCTCAGGTGTGTATGGTGCTATGAGCTCCCTGTGTATGCCATGGTTTTCACAAAACCTCTTGAAATTGTTTGATAGAAACTCCCCTCCACGATTAGTACGCAGGACTTTGATGAAGTTGCCACTTTGCCTCTCTACTAGAGCTTTGAATGTCCTGAAGTATTCAAATGCTTGTGCCTTTGATTCAAGAAAATATACCCAACTATATCGAGTATAATCATTTGTGAATAATAGGAAATAAGTACTTCCACCAAGAGACTTGGTCTGCATGGGTCCACATAGGTCTGCATGGATGAGTTCAAGTGATGTAGATGCTCTCCATGCTCTGCTAGAGGGAAATGAATTTCTTGACTGCTTGCCAAGGATGCACGAGGCTTCTGATTTCAAATTGAGTGATGTTTGGAAGGCCTTGAACCATATGTTTGTGGTATAATAGCTTCATACCTTTGAAATTTAAATGTCCATACCTTAGATGCCATTTCATTGAGTTTTTCAGGTCTACAGATTTTTTGTTCAGCTGCAGGTTTGTGTTCATCTCCTCAATGCCTTCTGTAATCAAACTGTGACTCTCCATCTTTGAGACTTCTAATGGAAACATGTTTTTGGTTATGTGAACACTTGCCAGTTCCAAACAAATAGCCTTATCTTTGATAATGCATGCACTGTTATCAAATAGGATGTAATAACCATTTGACAGCAATTGATCCACACTTAACAGATTGTGTGCAATGCTTGGCACATACTGTACACCATGCAACAACTTCACCTTGTTTGAGGTTGTCTTGATGGCCACCACACCTTTGCCTTCAACTTGTACCTCTTTGTTATCTCCTAATTTCACTGTTTGTTTCTGAGATCCATCAAGCTCCTTGAACAAAGTCCTGACTCCTGTCATATGATTTGAACAGCCACTATCCACAATCCATATGCTATCATCTCCATCTCCTGCATCATGGTGAGTCATGAAGAGATTGCTTACAATGGTGTCTTCTGCCATATTCACACCTCCTTTGTCTTTAAACCAACAATCTGCCTTCATATGTCCAAATCTTTTATAGATATGACACTGAATGTTGCCTCTTTGCCCTCCCTGCTCATTTTTGTTGTGGCCTCTTTGATCATTGTAAGATTGCTATCTTGTATCTGAGCTTCTCTCTCTTCCTCTACCACGAAATCTCCCTCTAAATCCACCTCGGCCTCGTCCTCTGCCTGAGTGTTTTTCAGCCTCTCTAGTTGATGAACTTTCATCCTTCACTGCAAATACCTTCTCCTCTAATTTCTCCACTGATTTGTTGATTCGTGCTTCATGAGCTTGCAAGGATCCACTCAATTCATCAAGAGTGAGCACACTGAGGTCCTTGGACTCCTCGATCGTAGTCACCATGTACATGATCAAATTTAGGTGTGAGGCTTCTCAACACCATGGCCACAATTACTTTATCTGTCATCTGTTCACCATACACTCTAATTTTGTTGACAGTGCTGACTATTCTTGTGAGATATTCCTACACACCTTCACCTGCCTTCATATAGGAGGTCTCAAACTCATGCCGGAGAAGCTTCACTTCCATCACTTTAGAAGAGCCTTGAAATTCAGTCTTGAGGATCATCCATGCTTCTTTGGATGTCTCTGCAGCTGCAATTCGAGAGAAGATTGGCATATCCACGGCCTGTTGAATGAAGAACAACGCCTTCAAGTCACGTTTGCGGTTCTCCTTCATCTGGGCATCATCAACATCTGGATCAGCATACCCTTGATCTACAAGGTCCCACAGATCTTGTGATTTGAACAATGTCTTCATTTGCTTGCACCAGTACTCAAAGCAGTCACCTTTAAAGATAGGTAATGAAGGCTGGGACACACTGAGAGAGTTCCTATTTGCTGCTATTGCTTCTCACCCCTTAACCTAGCTCTGATACCACAAATGTTGAGGATCGGGTGTGTATAGATTGGATGATGATAATTAGTTTAATGGAAAAGGATTGCAGGAAGCTACAGAAAAATGACACAGAACAAGCAATTTCATTAACTAGAGAAGAAGAACCAATACAACTACCACATAGCCATTCTCACAGGCTTATAGGGAGGATTTGACTCATGATAACTAGGTGCACTATCTCCACTACATTACACTGACTCATTGGCCAGTCATAAGATAACTGAAATACTAATTCAACTAACAACATAATACATGAAATATAAACCCATGAAATATAAACTCAGTCATACAATGCAGACAAGTGTATGACTGCCACTACAGCTTTAATAACTTCAACACATCACACCCAACTACTATAAGCCGGCGAAAAGCATGCCATGTTCCTCCCCAAATGCCTCTTTCGCATGGGCGCCGCAGCAGTGCTCTTCTCTAAACGCCGCCGTGATGCGCGCCGCACCAAGTACCACCTCCTCCACATCGTCCGCACATACAAGGGCGCTGACGACAAGGCTTATCGTTGCGTCTATGAGGAACAAGACTCTGATGGAAACGTTGGCATTTCTCTATCTAAAGACCTCATGGCTATCCCCTTGGACACGCTTAAGGCCAACATCACCACCATCGGGCTAGTCTTCTTGCCAGCTTCTAAGTAGCTCTTGTTCCTCTTCGGGCGCAAGCTCCTCAATCCCAAGTGAAGACCTTACATCCCTGACTTCAAGCAAGCGTTCGAGCACTTCTGTATCCACGCCGAGGGCCGCGCCGTCATCGATAAGCTCCAGAAGAACCTGCAGCTCTCGGCGGAGCACGTAGAGGCCTCTCGCATGACCCTGCACTTGTTCGGTAACACATCCAGATGCAGCTCCCTCTAGTACGAGCTCAACTACATCGAGTCCAAAGGGAGGATGCGCCGCAGCAACAGCGTCCGGATGATTGGCTTCCGCAGCTGTTTCAAGTGCAACAATGTCTTCTGGAAGTGGTTGCGCACCATCAAGACCCCGTAATGGCCCCTGGTGCAACTACATTCACAGGTATCCTGTCTCCATCCCTAAAGTCGTCAAGCTCTTTTGATCTCTGTCTCTTTGTCTCTCTGTCTCTCTATCTCTCTATCTCTCTCTCCTTCTATGATCTCAGTACTTTCATGGTGTGTGAGGAAAAGAAGAACAGGGCTTCAAAATCCCCTACTTCTCTCTCCGTCTCTAGATATCTTGTGGTAGCTAGTGTAGTGTGGTGAAGGAGGAAAAGGTGTATGATAGTGAACATATGAATGCGATGTTAATGCAACGTGGAATCATGTGAAGTTTTTTTAATAAAAAAATCAATGGGATCCACATGTTCAACAAACAATGCATGCATATGCCTATTTTGATAAATAATGGATATAATGCGCATTTCCGTTAATAAAACAAATTTATAATATTCCCAAAAAAAAATTGTTTTTCCCTAGCTAATTTGCGAGGGTATCCCTCGCTAATTGTTTGTATATGAATTATTATTTCATAATGAATTATTTATAACAATCATTTCAAAATATACTATACAATATATCTTGATTAGTGAGGGAATAATCCCCTCGCTAAATAATTTCAAATGTTTTTTTTTTTTTTTGAATGTTGCCGATTTTTTTTTTTTAATTCGCGCCATTGAATCAACGGATTTATTTTCGCAGCCCTAACCCTCATCTTATCCTCTCTCCCTCTCGAATCCATCCTCGTCGCTGCTTTTGTCCCGGCCGGTCACCGCCACTATGCGTCGCCGCTCACTCTTCTCCGACCTCGTCCTCAGCGGTGGAAGCTGATATCCAAGAATCCATTCAGATCGAGGACTTCTCATCGGAGAGCTCTTCATCGGAGGTATTCTCATGGAGGGATTACTGGTACCCAGCTTGTTGGGGAGTTGGGGGAGCTCCATCCCAAGATTATGCTTGACTCTCTACGCTCTTCTCCTCGATCTCAGGTCCTCTGCCTCTTCTGGAAAAGCTCCGATTCAGAGAAGGAGAGGTGCAAAGAAGCCTTCACGCGGAGGATGGCCATGGTCGGCTTAAAACCGCACCATCGAATTGGTGAGCTTGTTGTCTTTTTCTTATTAATTCGATGGTTTTTAAGTAAGGATTTGTGCTTTTGTAGCTTTGGGGGTTTCTGGTCTTTATATTATTCCCAAATTTACGACACTGGATATTTAACAAGATTAATAAAGAGTTTATGTTCAATTCTATTGCTGATGACTTAGATGTAGAGTTTTTCATACTATGAACTTGACGCATGATGTGTATGACATTTGATTCATATATTCATCATTTTTAAAGAGTTCACTTTATATTTTTGTAGGGTTACTTCATTAAATGCTCCGATCGACCAAAGTGAATGACTCTAAGACAACATGTAAGGTATCATCCACATTACATTCAGGCATCTGAGAAGGATATGCTTTCTCAAAGTGAAATGTTAAGCATGGATGTTCATCTTAATTTATATTCTTCTGAAATGCACTAATTGTTTATCAATCTTTGTAGTTGTTGCAGAGCACATGTTTGTTTTTTTACTTGGTTACAAATTGTTGAAGATTACTTGTAGCTTTGGTGAGTGCCTAATTATATCTCCACCTTCAAATGGAAATCTTTCTATAATCTATTGCGATCTTAGGAAATTTTAAAATTTCACAAAGTACATCTAGTCATTTCATAAGTCATAAGAGTCGAGTTCACGAACTACATCAAGAAAAACAAATTTTCATTCAGAATTAACATCGATAGATGCACTTCCATTTTCTTAGTACTCCCAATTCCATAGTTTTGAATATCTTCATCTCTAGTGCACATCAATAGTTCATCTAATCAACTGTTGATAAAAATCCGTCACATGTAGAGCACAAATCTCACAAGTTTTAGAATCATGACATGTCTTGATTTTAAGATTGGTTCATGCCAATTGATTTAACTCTCAATTTTCTGGTTTACTTTTATTTTTTATGTTGGCTCTGAAGTTAGCTTATTGACCAATTGCAACTCTTTATTTACTATCTCTTATATTGAACTAATTTGCATGTTGTGTGTTCTTATAGTTTTGTTCTTATGGCTTTATTACTTAAGATACTTATTATGGACAAAGTTACTGTCAAATTTATGTCTTATGCTTGCAAGATGGCAAATGTCACCGATGTAGGAATTTCCTGTAAGTTTAAGATACTTTTTGATAATCTTAGACTTCTCCTTGATAGCAATACTTTCACAACACTAACTAGATCACTCATCCAACTGCTCTGGTAGTTGTACCCTGTCAAGTTTCGGTTTATTGTTTTAATTAAATCCTCATTGTGAATAAGGGAGCTTAATTGAGGCAGCCAAAAGAGCAGTCTCATTCGCAGTTGACATAACATTTTTCTTTTTGGTTTTGCTTGTTTTGTTAGATTTAATAAAATGCTAACCCTCTCATCTTTGTTCACTGTTTTTATCTTATTTATTACATAGTCCTCATTAACTATATCCCCAAACATTATGATTGTCATTGTGAAATTACAAGCTCAAATATTGCTTTTGTAAATCCTCAAGCTACAACATCTTTACTGTTCTGTTCTTTACTTGTAGATCTTTTTCTTAACTTTCCTTCTTAGAAAGACAACAGTTTATTTTCCTTTTTTTTTTTTTGTATAGTCAGAGAGTATATCTGTTTTGTGCTTCTTTAATAGCTTGTGTTTATGTTTTTCAGTGGTTGAAGATCTTTCCAAGAGAAGACAACCATTACCTTCGATGGATGCTATATATTTTATCCAACCTTCAAAAGAAAAGTAAAGTGCTCCTCTTGATTTTGTTTATTTGCTCTCACAAACAGTTTCATCATCTCGTACTTGCATCATGTTTGACATTATGGATGATGCACTAAAGATCTATAGAACAGAAGTTTTGAATTTGGGAAATCTGATAAATAGTGTATTGAGCTATGAAGTCCATGTACACAAAATCCTACCAGAAACATCTACCTGACAAACTGCTGAGAAAAAGTGTAGTATTAAAGATTTTGAATTGATCATTTTTCAACGGTGATATCTTGCACAAAGCTCAGATAACGTTGACGTTGTGACATATTTTGATGTTTTAGAAGTCTATGTATTTATTTTTTGCTTGAGCTTAAACCTTCTATAAATTGTAGAGAGTTTGACATCTACCATTGATTATAGTTCTCTTATTTGGTTGTTTTGAAGGTTGAACTGTATATATCCCTCAGGAATTTCCTTATGTGCGATATCATGCTTCCAAGTCAGATTCAGATACTTCTACCATGATAAAATGTCATGATTTAGTCCCAACAAAGCTTGCTGCTAAAGTTTGGAATTGCCTTTCTAAGTACAAAACCATAGTTCCTAATTTTCCCCAGAAAGAGACAAGTGAGTTGCTTATTGTAGACCATTCAAAAGACCAGGTAAGAGCTTTAATTAATTAATTAATTTATTTGGCATTCTCTGATCTGCTTGTTGTGTTGAATTACTAATTAATTCTGAAGAGCCACACCCAAAATTTCACTATTGCGACAGATTGCTCCTGTTGTTCATGAATGGACCTATGATGCTATGTGCCATGATTTGGTAAATATGGAGGGAAACAAATATGTGCAGGAGGTGAGCCTGTTGTCTTCTGTTTATAACTTTTTTTTTCCCTCATGAGACTAGGTCTTATGGGGCATAATGCATTGCTTCTAATGTATTAAAAGATGAATACATATTCATGATATAGAATCATTGTCCAAACAATGCTAGTATGCCCTCAACTTAATTTCAAAAATCCAAGTAAACACGAGTGTTAAATACGCCTAAATTTCAAAAATCAAGATATGTGAATATGGGGGCATATATTTGGATGTTTTGTCTATGTGCTTACATCGTATAGTTGAGCTTTTGTCTTTTAAGTATTGAATACCTCATTCTTATTTGGAAAAATGGTAATATAACAAAGAAAAAAAAATCTTTTTTATATAACAATTTAACTGTTAGATTGGCCTAAAATAGATTTTGATTGTAAACCTTTTTGTTATTATTGTGAAATTTCTCTTTATATTAACTTCCTTCTTGGCTATCTCCATCTATGTTGTAGATGTTAAGTTCAAAACAGGAATCAAGCCATATAATTAGAGGTACCATGGAAAATTCTTCCACTTGTTTGACTTTGTGGAATTTGATGTTTTCTCTACTTATTATTTTTCTATTTAAGTTCAGTGTTATTTAATTGTTAGGACACTAAATCAATAAAGAAATCACTTGCATAGCCTACATTTTGTTGGAATAATGATGGTTCAAAGGCCAAAAGTTGCAACGATGTATTCCTTCACATATGTGATTCTTTTAGTTGGATTTTGGGCCATATAATTTGGCAGCAACTTCATCAATCATTCTACTAATCTAAACTCTGGGTTCCTTTAGTTTTTTATGATTTCAATTTTGTTATGCAAACTGATTTGTGGATGCCAGTTGTATGTAGAAGACAACATGCTTGTAACAATGGAATTGTGTTTATTTATTTATTTATTTATACTTAAAATCTTTCTCTAGGATATTGTATCAGCTATTCATAGACTGCAGTTGTGTGAACTAGCATGTAAAAGTTCTTCTTTTGTAATGGTAGATCCATGGGAGGTATTTCTAATGGCTTGTGAAGTTGTTTTAATTGGTTTATTTTCTATTGACTTCAAAGCATCCATTAACTTTATCATGTTTGTTGATCATGTTCAGCATTGTTATGGAGCACTTCTAAATTTTTATGATGTGACGAGGTAGTTCTTACATATTCAGTAAGGGGTTCTGGAATGTGTTGTGAGGGGTTCTAGAATGAAGATTAGACAAAGTTGAGTCAGCAAAGGGTTAGTTTACTGAATTGAATATTTGTGAAGTTTACCCTATACTTGGAACTGGAAATTGTATTTTTTTCACCAGCCAGCAAAGAATGTGGTGAATGATCAAACAATGCAAAGATGGCATTGTAAGGAGAACCGGATGAGAATCTTATGTAATATGAATTTCATTTCTTGTATTAATTGTATTTTCTTATATATGTTTATGTTGAATATTTAAGCTTAAATTTTATTCCTATGTTGGGAGCTAAATTAGTATTATAGGGGACCAATAAATAAAAATTTATATTGCTGGTAAATGTAATTATTAGTGAGGGAATAGCTACGGAATAGCGAGGCAATGAATTAAAAAAAAAAATCAACATTTAGAGAGGGAAGATAGCTAAGGAATAGCAAGGGAATAAGTTCCCTCACAAAATAGCTACAATGGATCCCTCGTCAAGTCCCTGCAAATTATTGAATGGAGAGGGCTCTTAGGAGAGAGTTTCGCGAGAACTAACGAGGGAATTCACTAAGGTGGCGTTTGGTTAAAAGTAGTTTCAAATCCATGGCTTTTGAGTTATATTGTAGTTGTAAATCCTTGTATTTTAAAATACAGGAGAGTTAAATCCAGTGTTTGGTTGGATGTATTTTGGAGTGCTGGATTTAGAAAGTATGTGTTTGGTTTGATGTATTTGGAGTGTTGGATTATGGAATCCTTGTATATGGTTACTCATGGTGAAGTTACCCCCATCCTAGGCTATTAGTAGATTTTATTAATAATAAAAGCCTCATAATTTTTTTTAATTAATATATAATTATATATATATATATATAATTATTTTTAATAATTATTTTCTTAAAAAATTTATATTATTATTATATATAATATAATTTCTTAAGAAAATAATTATAATAATATTTACACGTTATAATACTTGATTATTATGAATGTATTTAACATAATATTGATTTTTAATAATTATGGATGTATTTTTTATTATATGAATAATTTATATTATTGTAAATAAATTTAAAAGATTATTTTCTTATATATATATATATATATATATATATATATATATGTGTGTGAGGATTACTGTGCATTCCCACTCGCCTCCCGTTTGGCCCCTGAAGCATGTTTGAAGGATTTCCAACCGTACGGATGGGAAGATCATCGAAAAATAAGCTAGCATGTTCATTTTCATATAATTTGGTAACTGTTTGGTTCTCCCACTTAACGGTTCTTATTTTATAAAAATCTGAACGGTCCAGAATTTCAACCATTAAGTGGGAGGACCAAACGATTACCAAATTATATGAAAATCGACATCCTAGCTTATTTTTCGATGATCTTTCCATCCGTATGGTTGGAAATCCTTAAAACACTCTTCAAGTAGTCAAATAGGAGACAACTATATTTACATAGTGATATATAAAAAACAAAATATTATGTTAAAATCGCTTCTCCACACCCCCACTAATTCCGCTGACCGTGAAGTAAATCCCTCATGTGGCACGTCAGGATTTGAAAGCGGTGGATTTGGTTTTACTGCCGATTTGGCCGTAAAACCAAATCCGCTATCGATCGTATTTTAAAATACACTGGATTTTGAAATGCAGTGAAACAGATACCTGATTTGAAAAGTTACCGGATTTGGAAATCCAAATCCACTCAAATCCCGTCAAACAAACGCCCCCTAAATAGGTAGGGATAGAATCCCTCGCTAATCCGTCACTAATATTTGCTAGGTTTCAAAATAGTGACGGAAAAGATTCCCTTGCTATTCCCTCGCTGAATTATTTTAGCGACGGAAATTTATTATTTAGCGAGGGATTTTTTTTTCTAGCTATTTTCCAGTTTTCTTGTAGTAGAGAAAATGTTATACCCCTTGCGAGCTTTGTTAGCTCTCCAATGAGAGCTAATTTATAGGCCATATGCTTAATATTTAAAGTTAAATGTGGGCATGAGTAGATAAGATAGATGCATGTTTAGCTCTAATTATCATGGATTGGAAATCTTGTTTTGCTCACTCGGATTATGCATATTTAATTTTGTAGAATTATGATAATTATTGACATTAGTCTGAGTTGTTTATAATTGTCTCAAGGAAGGCCGATTTTCAGCCTACTTTAAGAGCCACACAAGAGGAGAAGACCTAGAAGCAATGTTGAATGAGCCGCGATCAGAACGAGTCTTCAACGAGCAGTATCGACAATGTGCGACACGTTCCTCATCAAGAGCAACACATCGCCTATCAGATTGTAGGCGACTGACAAAGGCTGAGATTTTGCAATGGGTCCCCCAAGAACAGCGACGCGTTGCCAACACGCAGCAGCTCCAAAAGATGGCATTTTGTGACACGTCGCAGATTGCGGCTATATAAAGAAACACAACGGCTAGGGTTTCCCTCATCTTAGTATTCCATAACTTCTTTCCAATCTCGGCCTACAAGTGGCGATCCTTGCTGGGGTGGGGAGAAGGGTGTGAGGAAAGCTTCTAGAGAGCATTGCGGACAATCCGGAGAGCTTCGAGCTTATCTTGAAGAAAGGGAAGCTTCTATAGGGACAAACATCCTCATCCTCTTTTATTTTATTTGATCTTTGTCTTTATTTAGTGAACATGGATGCTTTTATGTATGAATGCTTTGAACTTATTGTTATAAATTCCATGATTTTGGGCTAGAATGTCGTTCTAGGGTTGTATGATGATTTAGACATGAAAACCTTAATTATCTTCTAATTATGTGGTTTGTTAGTTGAGCATGGTGTGCTTGTAACATAGGTCTTATGTAATGATTGGACCAGAAGGCAACGACGAACATCTAGATGGACATCATTGGACCGGAAGGCAATGATGGACATCTACACTAGCATTGCATCATTCTATGAATTATTGGACCGGAAGGTAATGGTAGACTATTATGCTTAATTCTCATGTTAATGTTAGGGTAGGAGATCTGTGCATCACAAGGTAGAAGGTCAGGGTGACAAACTGACATGTCTACAGTATAGGAATATGCACGGATGATTCATGGTCAGGACATTGGCTAGGTTAAGTAATGTCTCACTTCACTCTATAGGAATATGTGGTGGAGACCTTAGGCATATTCCTTAAGAATAAAGAATCAACATCTATACTCCATGCATACAAGGTCACCTAGCGTGTCACTGAATATCCCTAGCCATCCAACATGACAAACCACCTCTAATCAGAAGTGAAAAATCAATATCATGTCTAAACATCAAGCAACCCTAGAGTCTTATCACTGATAGTTTCCCCTGCACTTTTCATTACTTAATTAGTTTTCTTTAGGATTAGTTCAACCAACCTTTGACTTAGATTACAAAAGGTTCAGAGTACCTTAGTAGGCTCCTATTCGATTAGCTTCCCACTCCCTGTGGATTTGACCCGGTACTTACCAGTTATTTATTATTTTGATGACACGTGCACTTGCATGAGTATATGTACGCACTCAATAGGCTTCTCTTGGCAATATATTAGTAATAGTATTGCCCCCCGAGAGATCTTGTATCCTTTGGGAGGTGACACCCAGCTAGAAGAGTTGGGTGAATTGCTGCCATACGCTTGTCGTATAGCGACAATAGATAAGGAGGTGTTCTATTGTTCCATCCATTTCTTCGTTCTACTGTTTCATCCATTTCTTCACAAAGGTAGCATAGCGTGCGTGTTCCATTCTATCTACAGTTTCTTAAGTTATCCAACATGAGGATTTTTTTGTCTTGTACAAGCCAAACAAATAGTTTAACTTTGGTAGGGAACGATTGTTTCCAGAAACCTAGTGTCATTGTAGGCTTGGTGCCGCTATCGATCAGGAAGTGGTATAATTACATAACTGACAAGGTTCCTATAGTGGTTTCCACCGCCTTGTGTCCCTTCCTTCTCCATGCCCTTCTTGTATTTTCCTGGTTAATTGCTCAAGCTCAGCCGCTCCAACGGCTAATAGGGGCCCACCGTTGTTAGGGATTCTCTTTATACAAGTTATTGTCGTACTTCCCACACTGTGACCATCGGCTTCCCTACCATTCCATGGAGTGTAGGATAAATCGCATAGGGTGATTGACCCTCAATGCGATTATCGAACCATAACTTGATGGTGTTCCCCCTACCCTGTGTGAAGGTTACGTTGTGCGGGAATGCATCTCATTGTTGGTTAATTCCTTTCCAGAAGAATGTGGCCCTAGCTGGCACTTTCTAGAAGGGATTTAGTCTGTTGCTTCTAAAGTATGAATGTTTTAGTATTTGATAGCATAAGCCTGCCTTCCCTATCAGGAGCCTCCATAACCATTTGTCGAGCATTTATAGGTTAAAGCTATGGAGATTTATTAACTCCCATCCTCCACATTCCTTTAGTCTGCATATCCGTTCCCAGTTCACTAGTCTGTTTGATTTGGCCTCTGTTTATGCTCCTTTTCATAGGAAATCATGTCTCACTGCGTCGATCTTGTTAATCACCCACTTTGGCAGTCGATAAATGAAGATCCAATAGTTTGGGGATTACGAAGATCACTGAGTTCAATAATGTGATTCTCCCCCTTAGTAATAGCAACCTTCCTTTCTATGTGACAATTTTGGCCTTGATTTTTCTATTGAGCATCCTCCAATCCGACTTCCTTAGCTTGGAACCTGATATTGGGAGACCCAAATAGCAGATAGGTAGACTACCTATGCTGCAATCCATGATGCTTCCCAGATCTTATGGGGTATAAGTAATCATCCTGATGGAGATGATTACACTTTTGTGATAGTTTATCCATAACCCAGATAACACCTTGTACAAGTAGAAGATTAGCTTGAGGGTTCTGAAGTGATTTATGTCCCCTGAGCATAGAACCGACAGGTCATCTGCATATTAGAGAGAGGAAATCTTCTCATCCATACCATTTCTGCATTAGACTCCCCTGAATAGGTTTGCTCTTGAGGCATTTGACATCAATGTACTAAATACATCTATAGATGATACAAATAGTAGAAGTGAGAGGGGTCTCTTTGCCATAGTCCCCACTTGTGTTGCACATAACCTATTAAACTTCCATTAAGGAGGAATTAAGCCTTTAAGGAGGAAAGTATCATCTTGATCCATCCAATCCATCTTGGTCTGAATCCCCAAGCCTGGAGTATGTTTAGTAGGAACTCCCAGTCTATCATATCGAAGGCTTTCTCAAAATCTTTCTTTAGTAAGGCTCCATTTGTTTGACTTTTCTTCATTTTAAAATTAATTCCTTTGTAGCTACAATATTGTCTTGAATAAAACGTTCGATGAATGCTGTTTAGGTGTGGTCAACCAGCTTATCGATGACAGTATATAGGCCTATTATAGCCTCTCTAGATTAGCATCTTCTTGATACAACTTGTGAGCGCTGAAACCGGTTCCTCCTTGGGATCAAGACCGGCTCCGGCCAACGGTTAAGATTTGTTTAATTAGTAGGAAGCTGGAAACAGCAGGAGAAAACTACAGACAACTCCTAGTTGTCGGAGTACCTGTGCAGGGAGAGTGGAGATCTGTCGAAGAGGGCCTTATGCTCCGGTTCAGCTCCGACGATCAAGTAAGTGGGCCGAAGCTTAGGGGTGAAGGAAGAGAATTTTTGGTCGGTCTGATTACTTATCTTCTCAAGTGTTTTTTCCCCTTCTTATTCTCTTCTGCCAGGCTCGACGCCTATCCGTTCGACCAGGTTCGGCTCCTGTCCGTTCGGCCGGGTTCGGCGCCTGTCCCTTCAGCCGGATTCAGCCCTTGTCCTCTCCCCTGTCAGGGGCCATGTTCATCATATGTATCTTCTTGCATGATATCTTCTGTGCCTTATCTCTTTGCCATTCCTTTTCCCTATGCCTTGATTTCGAAGCTATTCTTCTGTCCAAAGGGGCGTCCAAGGTGGAGATCTGGACCGGTCAGATATGTGCCCGAGATGTTGCCATATGTCTGTTTTGGGCCGGTCGGATGGACGCTCAGGATGTCACTATGTGTCTGACTTGGGTCAGCCAGATGGAAACTTGGGATGTCACCATGTATCCGACCAGATATATCCATATCAAGCTCATTAAAGATTTTCATTATCTCTTCCTTTATGAAGTTCCATCCCTGTTGGTATATGGTCATTGGTAACCCATCCGGACCAGGTGCTTTATCAGAGCATAGTTCCTTAACCGTCACCTTAGCTCCTTCGTCGTGAACGGGTTATCCAATTGTTCCAAGGTAATTCACTCTCTGTGAGAGAATAACTTGTTCCAATTTGTAGTGTATTTTCTTTCTCTTTTGGTATCGAAGAGTTTCATGAAGTATGCGGTAATCTCTTCTTAGATATTGTTATACCCCTCTTTTGTTGGATAAAGCTTGGAAGAATTTTGAGTTATATCACCCTTCCTCAGCCAAGTTATACAGTAATATTGTCTTCGGTGTGCCTGTTCTGTTATAATAATTTCTTCGTATTCCCTGAGGCGGGACGATCACTCTTGCTCCTCCTCTGAATTCAAGGCTCCTAATTGTGTTTGTATGTCTAGTCTTTGAAGTGTGTGCATAATATCCTTTTTCCTAGCTAGAGCCTTCTTTTTTTGTTGGCAGCTACCACTTCCTGAGTCTCTTTCATATTTGAGGGATCGAAAATACGCGCCTGGCATCGTGTGACACCAGACGATATATCGAAGCACAAATATCGTATTTTTTATTGTGTGGGTTCTTTTATTCCTAATAGAGGCAAGCCTCTATTATTAATTACCCCGAATAAGATTGCGGGAACCTCCGATTAAGGGCAAAAGTACAAGTAGAGAGAATGAGAAAGAATAATTTATTTTATTGCAATATAATGTGATTTGTTATATCATCATATATTTATATATATATATATATATATTTATTTATTTATTTCATGACGCCGCCCTCCGTCTCGGAATTTGTGCCCCGCCATGTGGAATCTATACTCCGCTGGTAGCCTTGTGTTATTGTGCCATTCTAGAGGAATTTGTAGCCAAAACATATCGACTATGCCTCCAATTAGCTCCACTTTTTATCAAAACTGTACTAATGGGCCGCTGATAAGAGTTGTATCATACATGGTTGGAAACATCTGCAAATCTAGTTACTAGTGCCACAAATTTCGTCTCAATCAGAATTTTCTATCAAAAGTTATTGCCATTTGAATGAAGGGTGGTCAAACAGACAAAACTGCATAAACTTGGCTTCTCTTCCCATCAAAACTGTACCAACTGGGCAGCTGATAGAAGTTATACTATACATGGTTGGAAAGCTCTGGAAGACTAGTTTCCGACGCCGCAAATTTCAACTCGATTGGAGTTCTCTAGCAAAAGTTATCCGCGTTTGACTGAGAAGTGGTCGAACTGGCAAAACTACAGAGATTGACTTTTATTCCATCAAAAACTGTTCCCAATTGGGCCATTGGCAGTGAGTGTACCATATATGGTTGGAAAGGTCCTGAAGTCTAGTTTCCGATGCCGCAGATTTCTCCTTGATTGGAGCTCTCTAGCAAGAGTTATCGACATTTGAGTGAAGGGTAGTCAAGCTAACCAGGCTGCAAGGAGTAGTTTCTTTCTCCACCAAAATATGCATTGACCGAGTTACCAAAAGGGTTTGTGCTGTATATAACTATTGAAGATTTAGATATCTAGTTTCTCACGTCATGAATTTCACCTCCATTGGAGTTTTCTGACGAAAGTTATCGAATTTTGAAAATGGGTGATCAGATTGACAGAATTGCTGGAATTGACCCTTTTACTTATCAAAATCTGCGCCGATTGGGTCACCAAAAGGAGCTGCGCTGTACACAACTAGAGAAGATCCAGATATCTAATTTCCAACGCCGTAGATTTCACTTCAATCAGAGTTCTCGGGCAGGAGTTATCAGGGTTTGAAAGTGGGTTTTTATAACAACCATTTCTGCAGCAATCTGCAGCATTGTTTTAGCAATTTTCCACAGCAATTTTCAGCAGTATGAATAATTGGCTTTTGTATGAGGTTGCAATAATCAAGAGCCTTTACAGCAACTTCTCCCTTCTTTCTTTTTTTGAAGAAATTTTGACAGAACCTCCTTTGTATTTGGAACTTCAATTTTTATACAAACATTCACACACGTCCATTTGTAATTTTAATAGCATCAGATCTTCTAGCTTCAGCTTCAATCTTCATTCAGCAACCAGTCTTCATTGAATCAGCAACCGTGCTTTAATCGAAGCAGCAACCATGCTTCCATCGAATCATCAACCATGTCCAGGTTTCGAGACAGCATCCATGCTTCAACCTACAACCAAGCTCCAACCAGTTTTTTTTAGACAGCATCTAGTGCAGCAACTAAGCAGCAACCAAGCAACCATTCTTCAGCAAATTTTAGCAGCGATAGTCCCTTCATCTTTGCAGCAAATTTCAGCAGCGACACCTTCTTATTTGTAGCAAATTTCAGCAACGACATCTTCTTATTTGCAGCAAATATCAGCAACCATTCAGCAACCAAGGTTGACGATCAACGATCTTTAGAAAATAGCAACCAAGCAGCAACAATCCCTTCATCTTTGCAGCAAATTTCAACAGCGACACCTTCTTATTTGCAGCAAATTTCAAGGGTTGAGCAGCAGTTTGAGGTCGACCGTGATCGCAAAGCCGGGGCGTAACTTCAAATCCTGGTGAGGAGCTTTGGCACTTCAAGGGGGGCGTGATGGTGTGGCTGCAGAGGAGGAAAGTTGTCGACAAAGGGGGGGAAAGCACAGCTTGAGTGCATCTGGGCGGATCTGCAGGCCTGGGGGTGTTGGCGGTACTCAAGGGCGGACAGGGGTCGCATGGGGACAACCCCTCGTCTGGGCGGGACAGGCCGGGGCAAGCCACTGGTCATGACAACACGCACGGAGCAAAGCGGGCGCCGGTCCGGGCCGGAGCAGGCAGTGGCTTGTGTGTGGTCGCCGGATCTCAGGCGGCAGTAGTCGGAGGAGTAGGTCTAGCTGGCTTCAGCTTTGGGGCTAAGGAGAAGGGTGAGTACTATACCTTTGACTTTGATCCTTCCTTTCCTTCTTTCTCTCTCCTTTTTTTCTTCTTTTTTTTTTTTTGGAGGGCTCCCCCTTTTATAAAGACTCCTTCTCTTTTTTAAAAATAAATTTGTTCTTATCCGATCTTTACCAAATCCTACCTTTAAACTTTTTTTCATAGAATAAGTTAAATAAAGGGATAAGAACAAACTTTATCTTCTTTTTATTGATTTTCTTCACTCCTTTTTTATGTTATTATTTTCCTTATTTTTCTCGCTTGGGATATGTGTTCGCATGCTATCTCAAAAATTTAGAACTGCCTCTAGATTTGTTCTCTAACAGTCATCGAATATCCCTTATTTGTTTTGGAATATATTTTATCTTTTATTAAATCCTGATTTGGCCAAGATTATGATAAATTAAATTTATTAGGATTAGAATTTTAATCCTTATAGAATTGAAACATGTATTATTATTTTTTTTTATATAAACAAATTGCCCCCTTCATACTTCTCTCACGAAGTTTTTTTTTTTGCCAAATTGAGTGAGAGAAGTAGGAATTCTTGAATTTCTTCTCCGCGATGGCCAACAATCCTCAATTTGAGCCTTTTTGGGATGTCAATCAAGATCATCGCGAAATTCTAAAAGGTCAAATTTTTCCTCGTTACAATCCTATTTTCGGTCTCGGGTCTGAGCTTGCAGTCAGATACGAAGGAAAGGAACACTGGGAGTGGGTGGAGCGCCCTCCATCTCGTATGGCTACAGCCCGACTGTCTTCAAATCGTTGTAATGAAGGTAGCACAATCAATGTAATTTATTTGAAACCCGAAGGGGCAATTAGAGATTTGAGTGTGTTTCAAACGCTAGGTCATAAGATTTTCAACCATCACCCAGGGTGGAGGGCTAGAAATCCTGTTAGAAGTGAATTAATAGATATCCCTCGTTATTCTGATTGGGCTAAGTATGTTGTTAGCGAATATTCTGAAAATTTATCCCGAGTAGATTTGATTGGGGGAATTGTGGCCTCAGTTGGTCGCTATGACCTAGATTTGAATTTTTTCAAAGCATTGGTAGAGTTTTGGTGTCCGGAGACAAATACTTTCCACTTTTTGCATGGGGAAGTAGGGATTTCATTATGGGAGGTCAAAAGTCTTGGAGGGGTTTCGATAGTTGGTGATGCGTATGATGAAGTAATTTCACCTAATAGTATATTATGCAATAGAGAAAATTCAGAATTTTCTGTGTTAAGGAGTCTTTTCGACATCTTTCAATGGCTTGCAAGGCGGAATGCCAGCAAGAGCGTACTTTTCTTAGATTGGGTGGATTTCTTTAGGAAATCAAAATCCAATTCCCATTATGATTCGAGTTCTGATCCTCCTCCGAAGCCCGTTTCAAACACAAATTTGGCCGCCTTTATATCATTGTGGATTTGCTCCTTTATTATGCCAGATAATCATAAGGTGATTAGAGCCGGGGTTTTTATGATGGCGTGTAACCTTGTGCGTGGAAGGCCAGTAGCTTTTGCTCCCGCGGTATTGGCACCCTTATACTTAGGATTAAACTTTATGGTTAATCATAGGAAAGGGCCCGGACATTCTACTGTAGTCTTTCCTTCCCACTTTTGGTATGCTTGGGCTAGTTGCCATTTTCATGGCATATGTCTTCGGAGGAAAATTGATGCAAGCACACATACAATCCCCGGGCTCTTAAGGGTACCGGAGATGTTATATTATATGAATTGCTCCGCCTCGCCTTTTACTCCTTTGGAAGCTAGGAAATTCCTTAAGTTTGAAGCCAACTTTAAATGGCGTCCTTTTCCCTATCTTCTTCATAATGATGAGACGGTGCGGGATACTAGCCATTTTGCGCGGCCCGATGTGCTGGATCTTCAGACCATGGAGTATGTGATAGGCCTTCCCTGCGGTATCCTTCCTCTTCGGTGTGGTGGAGAGTTCTATGCAGAGCCCTACAATCCTCACCGTTTTGGGTGCCAGTTTGGTTACGACCAACAATGTCCGGCGTATATTGATGTCCCGAGAAGAGCTTCCTCTGCCCGGGTACTTGCAGGTTATTGGCGTCACTTTTCGCGCCGGAGGACCTCCAGCTCGTTCTATATTCCTGAAAAAGATCGAAGCGGGGAGCTCATGTTCTTTTATGCACGGAAGTGGTTTGAAAACGTGCGAGCTTTCTTCCAACAGGACATCGCATTATTAGTCCAAGAGGATTATGGTGATAAGAGGGATACTAGTAGGATCCAGGAACAGGGTCAATCTTCAAAAAGGCCCCGATTCATCAATGAAAGTATTTTCATTAGTCAAAAACGAGGTCTTTCTCCTGCGAGTCCTTCTGTTCCAGTGAAGCGATAACGAACCCAAGGTATATCAGACTCAAAGTCTAAATTAGTTTTTAATTATTATTTTTTTTAATTTTTTTTTAATTTTTTTTAATTAATTAATTAATTAAATTATTTTTTTTTTAGACTTCGGCTTTTATTTGACTCAAAGTCTCAATTTAATTCAAAGTCTGAATTTTCGTTTGATTCAAAATCTGAATTCTCATTTGATTCGAAGTCTGAATTTTTACTTTGATTCAAAGTCTGAATTTTTGTTTGGTTTAAAGTTTGAACTTTTGTTTGATTCAACGCCTGAACTTTTTTTTGATTCAAAATCTTTGGTCAACAGGTATACAAATTCATGAAGCCCCATTGGCCAATGTCGGGGTTGTTTGCAATTCGCCAATTGGTAAGAGGATAATGCCCCCTTTCTTCTTCTTTTGTTTCTCTTTCCTCGATTTGACCTTTTCAAATTTTTTTTAACACAGCTCCAAGAATTGGTGATACTCTTTCATCGAATCCGGGGATGCCTGTAGAGTCTCAAGTTGGTAAGAAAATACTTCCTTCACTCATACATCTTTAACAGTTTTAATCAAGGATTTTGATTTCAGGTTCAGTGAATCCACAAGATTTTAATGCTGGAGCTAAGAGAAATGTTGGGATTGAAGAAACTCTTCCTAATCCTGCGCGAGGTAATATTCCCCTCTTCTCTTTTTTTTTGTACATATATACTTTTATTTACTTTCAATTTCTTGTTAGAAGATATATCAATCGCGGAGAGTGCGGCACCCTTTAACTTGCCCGTAAATCAAGAGGGCGAAGAGCGTACTTTATCTTTTAACAATATTCCTTCTGCAAATTTTATAAGAGATGGTCCCTCCTCAATGGAAAAATTGGAGATTGGTGGCGGCAACGCTAATGTTGAAAGTGCACCTTCTTTAGTTGTGCAAGATCCAACGGAGGGAGCAGAAAGTAGTGGCTCCAATGCTAATGCCGAAATCTCAGTTTCTCTAAAGCCAAACCAAGGTCCCTCTTCTTTTTTTATATATATTTTATCATAGGAGACATAATATTGACGACTCCCCTCTCTCTTTTTTTTTTTTTGAAACTCAGTTACCCAAAAAGGTGACGAACCTCTGTCTTTGGGGCAAGGTCTTTCAAAGGACATTATTGAGGATACTCTTGCTCCAATTCCCATGGAAGGTGACGGTGTCAATACTGATGTTGGACCTACAACTTCGTCCAAGCAAGGACAAGGTTTTGAATCTTGAATCTTGAATCTTTGAATCTTGAATCTTGAGTTTCAAATTTTATATCTTGAATTTCATTTATATATCCTTTTTATAGGTCCGAGGAATATACCAAGTATGGTATCACGTCTGCGAGCCGAAGTGATTAGAAGTATCAAGTCTCTCAACTATGACAACTGCCAAAGCGTCATCAATAAAGTGAAGGAGTCAAATTCACTCCTTGAACCTTTCAATGTTGGATTGACTAATCTTGAACCTTTCATAGAGAGGATAACTCGGTGCGCGGCCCATGCCAAAGAAGCCTCAGAGGATCCCAGCGTCCAAGCATATATTCATAACCAACAAGCCAAGGCGTATGTGCATGAGAAGGCTTTGGCCCTTGAACGCCTTAGCAAAAGCAGGGAGGGCTGGGCTAACGACATCAACATGAACAAGGAGAAGCTTCAGAGACTTGCGAAAAGGCATCAGAAACTTCAAGCAGAACTTTGCGAGATTCAAGATACAATGAAGACTTTGAATGAGAAGATAGCAACTTCAACGAGCTTCTTTCAGGCTTTTGAGCCTACACAAACAGATCTTCAAGCCGAGTTGGATAAGGCAAAGGCACAAGTTATTGAGGACCAAGGAGATTATTCAAATGCTAGTCTCATGGCTATTTTTACAAAATGGCTTGATGAGTTGGAAGAAGCAAAGGAGTCGTTGATGAAGCATGCTGGGCATTGAAGGGCCCCTTTTTTTTATGCTTTGGTAGTTGACTTTGAGACATTTGTTATGAACATTAGACTTGAATAAATTTTGGTTCTTTTCATCCCCCCCCCCCTTCCTTTTTTTTAAGTGGAAAATAAGGGGTCGATGTGTTTGCCTCAAGAAGCATATTTAATAATTATGCGTGACCGATCTGCCCCCAATTAGGAGTCGGACGTTCCATCGTAGACAAACACATGCTTCTTTATTTCATTGTATTTCATTGAGTGAATTCGATACAAAAGTACATAAAATTAATGTTTTGCCTCGGGAAGCACATTATATTGTACATAACTAGTCGACCCCTATAAGGGACCAGACGTTCCGTCATAGGCAAACATTTTTACATTATGCATAGTATTTTTTTAGGAAACGACCATTGATGGGCGGCATCGGTCTTTCTCCGTTGGCATCAATGAGCTGATACGCGCCTCCTTCGTAGACGATTTCCACCACATAGGGCCCTTCCCAATTTGCTTTGAATTTGCCCCGGCCTTTTTGTTGGTGATGATGGGTCTTCTGAGGACGAGAACCATCTCTCCTTTGGTAAAGGTCCGAAATCGAGCCATCTTGTTGTAGGCTTGTGACATTTTGACTTTGTAGACTTCAAGATTCTGTTGCACTCCCAACCTTTTCTCGTCGAGAGAGTCCAATTCATCCAAGCGAAGCCGAACATTATCTTCATTTGAAATTTCATTTTGCACTGCCATTCTCAGTGAGGGTATCTGGATTTCGAGGGGTAAGACCGCTTCAGTTCCAAAGACCAAAGAGTACGGCGTGCATTGTGTTGGAGTCCTATAGGTGGTACGATAAGCCCATAGCATCTCCGGGAGTCTTTCATGCCAATCCTTTTTATTCTTGGACACTGCTTTCTTCAACAGCTTTGAGAGGGTCTTGTTGAATGCTTCTGCCAACCCATTCGCTCTAGCATTGTAGATGGGAGTGTATCTCCAGTCTATTTTATGGTGCTGCGCAAATCTCCCAATTTTGAAGCTTCTGAATGCGGGGCCGTTATCTGAGATGATTCTCCTTGGAGTCCCAAATCTGTATAGGATGTTCTCCCTGAAGAATTTGATGACATTTTCGATCTTCACTTTTCTCAGTGGAATAGCTTCTGACAACTTGGAGAAGTAGTCTGTTGCGGCCAGTATGAATCGGTGTCCCAAAGATGATGGAGGTTCAATGGGACTGACTACATCTGTTCCCCATATCTCAAAGGGCCATGAAGAGACTGTGGGGTGTAGAGGATTTGGATGTTGGTGAATGAAGTCACCATGTATTTGGCATAGATGACATCTTCTGGCATAATTGATGTAATCTCCAACCATGGTTGTCCAGTAATATCCCAAGCGCTTGATCTTGAGTCGCATTTTGGGTCCGGATTGGTGTGCACCACATATCCCGAAATTGTTCCTGGGCTGGAATGTATGAAATTCCTCCATGCTCTACTGGCCTAAAGGTTTCTCTTGGATGAGGAGTTGGACTTCTTGACCTCTGCATCTGTCTGAGTTGATTCTCCATAGGAAACTGTGGGGTTACCCCTTGCTCAACCGGCTTAAGAGTCACTCTCAGCCGTCGGGTTGGACTCCTCGACCTCCGTACTTGTTCCGGTCGGTCTTCCATTAGGGCGTTAATTTGCTTCTGCATTTGCAACATTGACTCCATTAACACCGCTATGTTGTCATTGAGTCTTCTGTATTCATCATCTCGGTTTTCTTTTTGAGGGACAAAAACAAGTTCATCCTCATTATCATCATTTGGGGGATTTACTTCCTTGTGCCTTCTTGACGTGTGGAGTGGTGGAAGACTAGTCCCTATCCCCTGTTCTTCATGCGGCACGTGGCTAGAACCTTCTTCTCCATTTAGAGAGTCCGCCGCTCTCCAACGGGATCTTGTAACATGTCCCATTTGTTCCTATTCGGGTGCTGGCTCTCCTCGAGCTTCAGTGACCATCCGATAAGTGTGTATTTCGACATTCATGTCAGACATTTCTTCATCATCTTTCACTCCTCCCCTCTTTTGAAATTTAGAGCGAGAGGTCGTGACTAGATTTCTTGCTGAAGTAATTTGATTAAACACCGTCTTTCGCGCGTTTGATATTAACTGCTTTTTCTTCTGGTAGAATTCCTCGGGTGTCATTTTCTCTGATCGTAGCTTCTTTGATGCCTCGTAGGTCTTGTAGAGATTTTGGCCAAAAGAGTCCCTATGATGGGACCTTGGGGGCCTACCGCTTTTGTTCTTATTCAGCTGAACACGCAGATCTGCTGTGGTTGCGTTTTTCTTTACCAATTTAAGTGGTTCAAATGAGTTGTTGAAAGAACCCATTTAGTCAGTCTTATGCCCTTGGAATGACACAAAATTCAGTTTCTTCTTTGGACTCTTGATCTTCCTTGGTGTGAGTCTTGAGAATACACTTCTCCTTGGGGTATCCTTATCAGATGATTGGAAGATCCCATTCTCCCGCCCTTTTGTAGTAACAGTGAAGGCAGGTTCATCGTCTTCATCAGCCAAAGAGATTGCCCTTTTGGGATGGGATAGCCTCTTGAAAGCAGATATCCTCTGTGGTTCTTCAGCAACAACGTCTTCACTAGTCGCAGGGATGATCACATTCGGACGACGCCCCCTAGATAGAAGACGCGGGACTGTCGGTTCCGTTTCCATTGGTGCAGGCCTCTTCACGAACTGTACCGACTCGGAGATTGTGCCGAATCTCAGCTCAGCTCCAGCGGCTCCGGTGTTGAAGGTGCAGTTCGGCAATTGAACTTCAGCTCCTTCCCCAAGGAATATGGTGAGCTTCGGGCTTCTTGGTGGAGTTGAACTCTTGAATGCCATTTCTTCTACAATAAGGAGATCAACAACGTCAGTTTTCTTTTACAGGATGTAAAAAAAAATATTATCTCTACTTGTACTTTTGTCTCAAAGATGGGAAGAGGAATATGGTCCCCACCGGGCGTGCCAGAATTTGTGGGATCGAAAATACGCTACCGCATCGTGTGTGACACCGCATCTATATATCGAAGCACAAATATCGTATTTTTTATTGTGTGGGTTCTTTTATTCCTAATAGAGGCAAGCCTCTATTATTAATTACCCCAAATAAGATTGCGGGAACCTCCGATTAAGGGCAAAAGTACAAGTAGAGAGAATGAGAAAGAATAATTTATTTTATTGCAATATAATGTGATTTGTTACACATCAGCATATATATATATATATATATATATATATATATATATATATATATATATTTATTTATTTATTTATTTATTTATTTATTTATTTATTTCATGACGCCGCCCTCCATCTCGGAATTTGTGCCCCGCCATGTGGGATCTATAATCCGCTGGTAGCGTTGTGTTATTGTGCCATTCTAGAAGAATTTGTAGCCAAAACGTATCGACTATGCCGCCAATTAGCTTCCCTTTTTATCAAAACTGTACTAAATGAGCCACCGATAAGAGTTGTATCATACATGGTTGGAAACATATGGAAATCTAGTTACCAGTGCCGCAAATTTCGTCTCATCAGAATTTTCTATCAAAAGTTATTGCCATTTGAATGAAGGGTGGTCAAACAGACAAAACTGCAGAAACTTGGCTTCACTTCCCATCAAAACTGTACCAAGTGGGCAGCTGTTAGAAGTTATACTATACATGGTTGGAAAGCTCTGGAAGTCTAGTTTCCAACGCCGCAAATTTCAACTCGATTGGAGTTCTCTAGCAAAAGTTATCCGCGTTTGACTGAGAAGTGGTCGAACTGGCAAACTGCAGAGATTGACTTTTATTCCATCAAGAACTGCTCCCAATTGGGCCATTGGCAGTGAGTGTACCATATATGGTTGGAAAGGTCCCGAAGTCTAGTTTCCGATGCCTCAGATTTCTCCTTGATTGGAGTTCTCTAGCAAGAGTTATCGACATTTGAGTGAAGGGTAGTCAAGCTAGCCAGGCTGCAAGGACTAGTTTATTTCTCCACCAAAATATGCATTGACCGAGTTACCAAAAGGGTCTGTGCTGTATATGACTATTGAAGATCTAGATATCTAGTTTCTCACGTCATGAATTTCACCTCCATTGGATTTTTCTGGCGAAAGTTATCGAATTTTGAAAATGGGTGATCAGATTGACAGAATTGCTGGTGGCAGAATTGCTGGAATTGACCCTTTTACTTATCAAAATCTACGCCGATTTGGCCACCAAAAGGAGCTGCACTGTACACAACTAGAGAAGATCCAGATATCTAATTTCCAACGCAGCAGATTTCACCTCAATCAGAGTTCTTGGGCAGGAGTTATCAGGGTTTGAAAGTGGGTTTTTATAACAACCATTTCTGCAGCAATCTGCAGCATTGTTTTAGCAATTTTCCACAGCAATTTTCAGCAGTATGAATAATTGGCTTTTGTATGAGGTTGCAATAATCAAGAGCCTTTACAGCAACTTCTCCCTTCTTTCTTTTTTTGAAGAAATTTTGACAGAACCTCCTTTGTATTTGGAACTTAAATTTTTATACAAACATTCACACACGTCCATTTGTAATTTTAATAGTATCAGATCTTCTAGCTTCAGCTTCAATCTTCATTCAGCAACCAGTCTTCATTGAATCAGCAACCGTGCTTTTATCGAAGCAGTAACCATGCTTTCATCGAATCATCAACCATGTCCAGGTTTCGAGACAGCATCCATGCTTCAACCTACAACCAGGATCCAACCAGTTTTTTTTAGACAACATCTAGTGTAGCAACCAAGCAGCAACCAAGCAACCATTCTTCAGCAAATTTCAGTAGCGATAGTCCCTTCATCTTTGCAGCAAATTTCAGCAGCGACATCTTCTTATTTGCAGCAAATTTCAGCAACCATTTAGCAACCAAGGTTGACGATCAACGATCTTTAGAAAATAAAGAACCAAGCAAAGAATAGCCCCTTCATCTTTGCAAAGAAATTTCAAAGAAATACACCTTCTTATCTGCAGCAAATTTCGAGGGTTAAGCTCAGTTTGAGGCTGACTGCATCGCAAAGCGGCTGGGGCAGAACTTCAAATCTGTTGGGCAGAGGAGCTTTGGCACTTCAAGGGGGGCGTGATGGTGTGGCTGCAGAGGAGGAAAGTTGTCGACAAAGGGGGGGAAAGCACAACTTGCGTGCATCTAGGCGGATCTGCAGGCCTGGGGGCGTTGGCAGTGCTCAAGGGCGGACAAGGGTCGGGACTGACTCCCCATGCAGGGGCCGGGACAGGCGGGGCGGACACCGGCTGGGGGCGGATAGGGGGGGCCGGGCGACTGCGGGCCCGGCTGCCGCGCGACCTGCACGCGTGGCCTATGCGGGAGGCGCCGGGTCCGGGCTGGAGCAGCAGGGGCAGGGCTTCAGGTGTGGTCGCCGGATCTCAGGCGGCAGCAGTCGGAGGAGTAGGTCTGGCAGGCTTCAGCTTTGGGGCTAAGGTGAAGGGAAGGGCAGCCAAAAAGGAGAAGGGTGAGTACTATACCTTTGACTTTGATCCTTCCTTTCCTTCTTTCTCTCTTCTTTTCTTCTTCTTTTTTTTTTGGAGGGCTCCCTCTTTTATAAAGACTCCCCCTCTTTTTTAAAAATAAATTTGTTCTTATCCGATCTTTACCAAATCCTAACTTTAAAATTTTTTTCATAGAATAAGTTAAATAAAGGGATAAGAACAAACTTTATCTTCTTTTTATTGATTTTCTTCACTTTCTCCTTTTTTTATATTATTATTTTTCTTATTTTTCTGCCTCGGGATATGTGTTCACAGGCTATCTCAAAAATTTAGAACTGCTTCGAGATTTGTTCTCTAACAGTCATAGAATATCCCTTATTTGTTTTGAAATATATTTTATCTTTTATTAAATCCTGATTAGGCAAGATTATGATAAATTAAATTTATTATGATTAGAATTTTAATCCTCATAGAATTGAAACATGTATTTTTTTTTTTTTATATAAACAGTATTAGGGTAATCTTCTTTGATACAGTGAAGGCACCACTACCGATGAAGTTTGCGCCCTCCCAACAACTTTATAGAATTCCCCAGAAACCCCCTGTGTTGGCCCAGGCTCTATTGAAGTGGAATTGGCCTTAATGAAAGTCATGCGGGCCGCATTCTAGTGAATAGGAAGTCATGCGGGCCGCATTCCAGTGGCCTTGATGGTATTGTTGTCTGATAAACTCATGGGAATTCTGTAGACCAATTGGAAGCTAATAGGAAGTTGTCAAGTCTTATCAACTTAGGGTTGCCTTGCCATCAGATCATGTGTATTTGTGTCCTAGTAGGGAAGGGCCCACAGCTGAAGATCATCGATTAAATTGTTGAATTCTCTCATGCTTAGTGTGTTTTGTACCTCTCTATTGTTGTCCTCACAAGAATGAATTTTATTAAAGTGATCACCCCCCCCCCCCTTTGATCTGTAGCCCCTTCCATCGGGACATGACTAAGTGTATCTCATCCAAAAGGCTTGTTTGTGGTTTATGTCGGATGATCCATAGTGTTAGAAGTGGTGCCATTCAAAGCCATGATATTGATTTTTGAGACATTATTTGTGAATCTTATTTTATGCATATACAAGGTTTATTTTTCTAACTGATATTCACTAGTATGAGATGACTAGTTGTATGAGATACAAAAGGATCCAAAATTATCTTGTAGGGTATTCAGAGAGTCATGTGGGATGACTGTGGGAGAACTGAATGGCCAGCTCCTGACATCTTAAACTTGTCACAACTTCGAGTAAACTTGGACGGTTAGCTAACATGGTTGTTATAATAATAATAGAGGACCATTAAATGGTGATAACCTTTCTCGGTTATAACATGTGGATGCACTCTATTGTTTGGGTCTGTACTATACATTGACAGGCCAACCAAGAGAGCATGTCGTTGAAACACATTGTCAGGGTAATGATGATTCTCTCTTAGTACAAACACTTTACCTGAGGAGGTCCATATCTATCTAGCATTGCTATCAAGTACTTCCCTTGGGTGCTTGTGATCAATGTTGAGATAATATAGGATGCTTAACAAGGGTTCTACTGTCTCAATTGAGGAGAACATCTAGAGTGAAAAATAGACATTGTGATTGAGATAAAACCCAACTAGTTTTATGCCAAATGAGATTTAAAAATATATGTTGGTGATAGAATAACACCAATACTTTGATCGGGTCTGATTCACTATATGAGTACTGGTTATAAGTTTTGACAATATTATTTTTTCTCTACGATCAATACATTAATGTTGATATAGTAGAGGGCGCTGCACACAAGACAGGGAGATGATCTATAGTACTTCATATTTGTGGAGAGTTACTTAGATGTTATACTTAGTTCCCAGGTCACTGACATTTTTAATTATGTTGTATATGATTCCCTTACTTGACCTACTTGACATTCTAATATACTACATATATAGAGGAATTTACTTGGGTTTATGAGATGTTACTTAGCTAAGACCTGAGTGCAATATAAACCTAAGACCAAATTGATTAAGGCAAATTGGTTGGACCTAATTGAGAGAACATAATTGTGGTTTAATGTGATTGAACCCACATGATCTAATTCATTATGTCATCTGACTTGAGTTAACCTTGTAGGATTGGTATGAGATAAAAAAGAGATAATTATAATTTGATTATGATTTGATCTTTGAATTTGAATTCGGTCAAGATTTATATCATAAAGATAATTATAAATTGTTTATGATTCATCTCTATCTCGAATATTGATTAGAGTGAGACTGGGACACTCATCTATTTAAAGAGAGGCAAAATGAGAGAATAGACAAGCAATTGTGTGAGATAAATTAAGTGATCTCTTATGAGGGTCCTTTTCTTTCTGGGCTTTGTCTTTAGTGAGAATTAGTCCAAGTATTAAGAGAAGGAGGTTGTACACTTGTGCAACTTGAAGATCATCGTTGATTTCAAAGAAGGTTTTCAGGAGAAGAAGTGAATCCAAGTAAGTATTCTCTAGTTTATTTAACCAAACAATATATATATGATATATATTGGGACATATAAAATAGGTTAAGAAAATTTTTGAAACCTAATCCTAAGGTCCCACTCCTTATTCCGCTATGCATGTGGGTTACTGTGTTTTAACCCACTACTTCCAACACATAGACCATGGTGCACATCCACTTTTTGAGGTTAGTGCAATCCTCGAGGATAGTTGAGATATTGAAGGTATCGATATAGCTATTGATGAGGTTGAAACGGTTGTTGCTCCATCCAATGCAACATCCACCTCCAGTGCCATCTATTGGGAGAGTGATTCTCACATCATATAATGTGCCCCCTATACTTCTCCAGATTCGGTTATTGATGCTTACCAACTTTGTCTCTTGTAGACAAAATATATCACGTTTTTGCGATTTCAAGTAGTCCCTCACTAGGAAACATTTTTTTTTTTTCGTTTCTTAAGTCCCCTTATATTCCATGATACAAGTTTCACACTAAACTATGGTTGTCCTTACATCTATCTACCGAAAAAGCTTAGTTGCTCTCCTTGGCGCTGTACATGTGTAACCTCTCGGCTTCCATTGATCGCATATATTGCAGGTAGGTGTTGATATTATCTAGTTGTCCTAGATCTCCTCCCATTATTAGGGTGATTGATATGAGGTCCTTATCAGGCAGATCAGATAGGGTGAGAGGAACAGTGGAACGGGAAGAGTTCATATCTTCAGGGTCGATACGCTCCATTCTTCGTTTCAGGTTGTTATTGATGCTTCTTCCTCCTCCGACCATTAGATTGCCAATCTCCTTCCCTGCTTTAGTTTTCTGGTTTGTCCCTTTTTCTTGTGCTCTCAGTGTCCTATCCTTACCCTGTTAGCTCTTTGGCCTGTTGGTTGTTAATGAGGGCCCATGTGGTATCTGATATCAAGTTCCACCTGCAATTGATGTATCTAAGCGATACCTGGATTAGATCTAGTGTTCCCTTAGTTAATTAACTTCAACAAATGAAGGCTTTATGAGTTTAGGTTGTTAGAATTGTAATTAGGTCTTTGTATGTAAGAATGGTTACAAGCAAGCCCTTATGATATGCTTGTACTTGGCTCCAAATCTAGCCCAACCTTGTTGCTAATAGTTGGATCTTCCAGTGAATGGGTTGAAATGGTTGGGCCGCTATCGGGTCCTAGCCAGGTTTGCGAGAGCTTGATGAATCAGCCAAATCCGCCCACTAATAGGCCCAGTAGTCTCGCTCTGCTCCTGTATCCCCATCTCGATTGTTACTTTGTAACGCAATGGACAACTAAGATTTCCTCTATGCGAGTCCCACTCTGCGCCATACGCACCCTAATTCCCTTGGAGTTCCACATCATTACTGACTTGGCTCATTTTTATCTTGCTGGATTAAGAGCAATCGCATTTAGCGCTACCTCGACCTCTATGGTTCCCCTTCATTATCTGAAACATGTCCCCCCTTATCCGCTAGTCATCATGATACAACAACTAACAAACTACCACGACCTGTCTCCTTTGACAAGAGCTGTTGGGACATCGTATGGTTGTCCATTAGGTGCATTCGGGCATCAGACCGGTCCTTCTTAGCTACAATGCTAGTCTGGTCATGTGCTAGTCGTCATGGAGGCCAGGGATGGTTCGCCGCTCGTTAGAGCTCTTCAGTCTGTCCTCCCTTCCTCCATCTTTCCTTTCCCTTTTTCTTTGGTTATAAACCTCCTCATCTTCCCCTGGTTGCTGGATTAGCCCCATCCGCCTTTTCTGCCCTAGCTGTATTAGTCTTTCTTGAGCTTACCCTCTCCATGACAAAAGAGCTTGACCCAGCTCCATGTCAATAAGGATGCAGTGCTTCCTTGATCCAATGCTACATCGTATAACGCATGGGATTGCTCGACCGCAATGGACCCTCATTGCAGCTCGGACATCGTCTATGAACTCGCCTCCCCGCCGGTCGATATAAATTAAGTTCCCCACCAGTTTCAGAATGCAAGTTGCCATATTGCAATGGCAAAAAAACAGCAACGACCGTCTAACCTCCAGCCATTGTATTTCTCCATAGCCGTCTTTGCCTTCCATAGATCTGGGGTCCAGAGCTTGAAGCGGAGTGAGGAGGCTAACATGTGGAGCTCTTCAGCGCGCTCAATCTCTTGCTCTTTCTCTATCGATCTATTGGTGATAATGAAGGGTCGTTGCGAAACTGCTTGTCTTCCAATGCCATTCAACATCCAAAGCATCCTTCATCGCGGCTAATATTGAGTGGTCATCTATGACACCATCCTGGAGCTTGGTGATCGTCACTATAGTGAAGGGCTTTAGCTCATCTTTCCCGCATCATTTGTTGTCAAGTGTGAGCGAAATGTGATGTATTTTTGGTTCCACCGGAGTGACATGTGCAGCGTTCTTCTTTTTCTTCTTGGTTTTCTCAACCATGCTCTTGCCTACGAGCTCCACTACTCAGTAATGCTCCCGATGAATCTTCCTTATCTCTTTGCTTCCTCGTTTCTCTTCGTGTTTACTGTAGTGTGGAGGGGAGAGGGTCGTGCTCCTCAATTGGCAATTGTTTCCGCAGTATCTACCGCTGCCACATCCACGACGTGTCACCGCTCTACTACAATCATCAGCTAGGTGTATTGACCTCAAGCACTGGCTGCAAACCTCTATGACTCCTGTTGGTGTGCATATGCAAGACAGTGAGTGTCGCCTCTGTACCAGAGGTAGAAGTGGAGGGGAGCGGTGTGGTTGTTCTACTGGTCATCTTCATCGTTGAAGGTGGAGATCGGAGGTTCTCTAGGTATCGCCAAGGCTGACATGATGAAGGTCCTCCTTTCTTCTCTGACGACGGCCGCTGCATAGCTAACCCCTTCCCTTCGTGGGCTGAGGTTGCTTATGCTTGCTTTTAGAGCATCTTGTGGACTAGGCATGGCCTTGTTGCTAGCCCTCATCCCCGGAGATGGTTTCCTCTTCCATATGCGCGCCATCGTGAGCTGCTCTCTGATAGTCTATCTCTATTTGCCACCACTCGGAGTGAATCGCTCCACCGTTTTCCTAGGTTTGAAGATGATTTTTAGAGAGACAGAGAGAGAGCGAGAGAGAGATAGAGAGTAGGAGTAGGTGATTTATATTATTGGTTTTCAAATGTTTTCAACTAAAAGAATAATCAGACTATGATGGATGACTTACCAATAGGAATAAACATTGGAATCAATACCTTGCTAATGGGGGTAAACATTGGAATAAACATTGGAATCGAATTGACTAGGTTATAAGTTGAAACGTTGTATTTCTAGCCACATGGAACAATGTGAAGTTAATCTGATCGAGATTTTAGAGAATTGGTGTCCATTTTGAGTGTTTGTTTTATTGGACAAATTTTCAACATATGATCCCAATGTTATTGTTTGAAAATTATATATTATTATCAACATGATTGAAATGACTTTGGTATGTTTTAAAATTGAATTGCCTTCTAAGATCATAACCTCTATTTATTTACATTGAATGTTTTTAACACTTGTTTGATTTAGTTACATAAGTTGGATTTTTACTAACCTAGTGTAGCTCATTGTCTTTTATTTTTTAGTTTAGAATAGAATCCTTGAGCCCCAAAGAAAAAAGGATTTTGGAGGATGTAGTGGATTCCTTTCAATTTTTGTGGTTTGGCGAATATGGTGTTTGGAAATTGGATATCCCACCTTGGGATATCTATAAGTGGGTTATTTTTTGAAAAATTTGAAACCGATTTGGAGGGAACCGGTAGTGATGTATGTTAGGTTTTTAATTAAATTATTATAATTATTTAATGAACATGGATTATGAAATTTACTACATTTCCCCTTTAAAGAATTCAGAGTGACAACCGGAATACAATCCAAGGTAACAAAGGCATTATTGTCTTTTCGTATCCCATGGGTACAATTGGTATGACAACTAATTTAAATGAAATAATAGGTTTAGAAATATTAATGCTCTTTAATGATATTCCAATATATCTCGTCACAGTGTTTAGAAAAGATAGGGGGAGTGGAATTGGGGATTTAAGTTGTATCAATGATATCTTCTTATTCTTAGGTTGACATGATGATGTGACAAACAGTAGTTTTACATTAGATGATGTAAACTGAGTTATTATGAAGTTGATTGAGTATTATTATATGATTTATTGCTATGACAAGTTTTTTTTTTTTTTTGACTAGGGATAAACCCCAACACAAGATGTCAAATGAGCGTGTACAAGGGATCGAACTACAACAGGTTTCACTCAGGGGCACGTCTTTATCGCCCGCGGGATACACTTAGTGCAGACCGTCCGCGGGTTTCACTTGGCGCCCCGTCTTTACTACCTGTGGCTACCAATCCCACATGGGGAATGCCCCCGTGCCTTCACGGGCCACCCCACTAGAGGCCCACACACTTGCACTCTCCCCCCTGCAGCGGGGATTCAAACACGGGACTTCCGTGTTTCGAACACCTTATGAGAGGGACCATTACCGCTCGATCAAAAGGCCTTTGGTATTGCTATGACAAGTTATATATCTATGAAGGCAACCCTACTATTGTATAGGTATACATCATTGTCCAGTGCTTGAGCTCACAAGATTTCAGGCGTGACACTTTTTTTTTTTTTTTTGAAAAAAGTGGATAAACCACATTTATTTATTTATTATCAATATAGTTGGGATACATTTGATCCTAAGATGGATCTAGTGGTTACATTGCCTTTCAGAGAGTATGTGGGTCGTGTCGCTCTCCGCGTTACTCGTCCTCAAAATCGTCCCCTGGGGACGTTGTAGTCATGGTTGTCTTGATCTGGGCCAGACTTTGTTTGATGAGGTGGAGCATTGGTTGAAGCTGCTTTTTCCGGTTAGCATGAGTGCTGTCGTACCAGGCTAGGAAGAGGAAGTCCGCATGGCGGATTAGTTCCTAGTAAACACGTTGTTTAGCGTTGAAACATCTCCTATTCCTTTCTGCCCATAAACTCCAGGTCACTGCCATCACTAGCAGGTTCCACCCCTTGCGGATATCTTTCGCCAGTTGTTTGGCTAGCGTTGAGGGGCCCCACAGATCTTGTATCTGCATGGGGTTTAACCCATTTCCCAGGGTATGCTTGTAATGTAACCACACGTTGGCTGAGTATCGACAGTGGAGGAGAATGTGTTCCGTGGTTTCATCCTCTCTATCACATAGGTAGCATCTCATTCGTTCCCCCGACCATTTCCGTTTTGCCAAGTTTTGTAGCGTGGGAAGCTTGTCCTCCCACGCTAGCCAGGCAAACAGTTTAACTTTCAGGGGGGAGGCTTGTTTCCAAAAGGATGTAGGTAGGGCGCTTCTTATCCCCCCGTCTATTCTGAATTGGTATAGTGACTTGACCGTGAAAGTGTGGTTTGTGGTGAGACGCCATTTCCTTTTGTCTAGCCGGTCCCTCGGGTCCTGATTCAGGTGTGCCTCTATCCCTTGGAATAGCTTAGTTGCTTCTTGGGATAAGGGTCCTGCCCTGAGAATAGGTCTCCCGCTCTGATAATGTTGTCGGGCTTCTTCAATTGTGTGTTCCGCCTTTTCCCATAGAGTTTGGAATTCCGGGCATACGCCCTGCGGGTTACATCCTTCCATCCAATTGTCGAACCAGAGTCTGGTTGTAGCACCATTTCCGGGCTCAGTTACAATGTTGGCCATAGTAAGGTCTCGTTGTTGCGCGATTCCTTTCCAAAAGAAGGATGCTCGGTCGGGTACCTTTTTGAAGGGATTTACCTGTGAACCCCGAAAGTAGGCGTGTGTGATGATCTTTCCGCTGATCCCTGCATCCCCTTTCAGCAGTCGCCACCACCATTTGCCCAGTAGAGCCTCATTGAAGGCTTTTAGGTTCAGGATGCCCCAGCCGCCTAGTTCTTTGGGCTTAGTTAGTCTCTCCCATTGCACTAGGCGGTAAGCTTTGGATTCTGGATTCGCTCCTCTCCAAAGGAAGTCTCTGCGGATTCCTTCGATACGACGTATTGCCCATGGTGGTAGCTTGTACATTATCATCCAATGATTGGGAATTGACGATAAGGCAGAATTGAGTAATGTGATGCGTCCTCCTCTCGACATGAGTCTTCCTTTCCATGTAGATAGTTTCCTTTGTACCTTCTGAATGAGCTTCTCCCAATCTCCTCTCTTTGGTCTGCTTCCGGATAGGGGAATTCCCAGGTAGTTGATTGGGAGGGATCTCATCTGGCATCCCAGAATCGAGGCCCCTGTTCTGGCATTTGTGTGCTCTGTCCCAATAGGCACTATGGCACTTTTGTTGTAGTTTATTCGGAGTCCCGAAGTTCCTTCGAAGAGGTGGAAGAGAAGTTTCAGGGTTCTGAAGTCCTCCTCCTTTCCTGAGCTGAGGATCAGTAGGTCGTCCGCATAGAAGAGAGCCGGTATTTGTTCCCCCCTCCTGTGATCTATTCTATATCCTTCGAAAATGCTCTGTTGGGTTGCTTTTGTTATCATTGTCGTGAATACGTCAGTTACAAGGATGAATAACAATGGGGAGAGCGGGTCTCCTTGTCGTAGTCCCCTTTTGTGTCTGACGAATCCCATTGGTGTCCCATTAATTAGGAAGTTGGATTTTGATGTGTATAGAATCTCTTTGATCCACCCTATCCAGCGATGCCCAAAACCTCGTGCTTGGAGTAATTCTAAGAGAAAATTCCAGTCCACTGAGTCGAACGCTTTTTCAAAATCCACCTTCATGAGCACCCCCCCTTTTGTTTTCATTCCATATATGATCTCCTCTGCCGCAACAATACTGTCATGGATGCATCTCCCCTTGATGAAAGCAGTCTGATTTTCGTTTACCAGGTGAGAGATAACCGCTTGTAGTCTGTTGGCCAGCACCTTTGTTATGATTTTGATGGAACAGTTTAGGAGACTTATTGGGCGATATTCATTGAGTGAGGTTGCCTCTTCAATCTTCGGTATCAGCAGGATGTGTGCCCAGTTGAGTCTTTCTAATTCCGCGGTGCCATTATAGAGTTCCTCGAAGGTTTGGAGGATTTCACCCTTGGTGAAGTTCCAGCATTGTTGATATATTAGCATGGGGAATCCATCTGGTCCAGGTGCCTTTTCCGAGTTGAGTTCTTGTATTGCTGTGTGTATCTCTGATTCTGAGAAGGGGCAATCCAGGTGAGTCAGATCTACATGTTCATGGCCCGTAAATAGTTGCTGCCAGTCCATGGAGTATCTTTCTTCTCGTTGGGTTCCGAAGATCCGGGTGAAGTGGCTCCCCACTGCTTGTAAGATGTCAAGCGGCTCCGTCAGGGTGCGTCCATCCTCCTGGAGTTGATGAATCCAATTTATGTTTTTCCTTTTGTTTGCAATTGCATGGAAGAATTTTGTATTTTGGTCCCCTTCTTTAAGCCAGGTGATTCTTGAGCATTGTCTCCAGTGTTCTTCCTCCGTTCTTATCAAGTGGTCATACTCCGCTCTTTGCACCTGTACCTGTTCTTCTTCCGCGGCTGACAGAGGTTGTTGTTCGCTCTTTATATCTAGTTCTTCAATAGCCTTCATTATTTCTATCTTTCTTCTTCTTTGGGCTTGTAAGTGTTCTTTGTTCCATCGATGTAGTCTTCGTCTGATTAGAGTGAGTTTTTTCCCCCATTTGTAGGCTCCATTCCCTGTGAAGTCACTTTGGGTCCACCATTCCTTTATTGTTTCCCAGAAGCCAGGTATCTTTCCCCAACTTCTGTTGATCGGAAAGGGTATTGTTTTTGCTCCTGTTGTCCACATTCTAGGGCTATGAGTGTATGATCCGAGCGAATGCGTGGTAGTGCGATCTGCCATATTCGTGGAAAGGCTGCCATCCACTCGGGAGATAGTAGGAATCTATCTAATCGAATCATGGTCGGGGTTGCTCTCCCATTTGTCCAGGTAAACTTCCTTCCAGAGAGTGGGGGGTCATATAGTTGTAGTTCTGCAATGAGGTTGTTGAATGCACTCTGCTCTTGGGCATTTCCGGTTCCACAGTTTCTATCTGCCTGAGATCTTGTCGAGTTGAAGTCTCCACCTATCAACCACGGCCCCTTCCACCATTGTCGTATGGTTTTTATTTCCTCCCAGAAAGCCGCCTTTTGCTCCCTTCCACATGGTCCGTAGACTGTGGTCACCATCCACTTAGTTTGGTCCGCTTTGTTTTCGAGAACCACAGTTGCCGAGAAGGTACCCAGATACTCATCTGTTTTTTGGAATTTTGATATTTCCCATCCGATACAGCAGCCTCCTCGTGTATCGTTTGCAGGTAGGATTATTCTTTCTTTGTGTGTGGTTCCCCCTATGGAGTTCCAAATTCTAGGGTCCATAGATGCTAGTTTTGTTTCTTGTAAACAAAACACATCTACTTTCTGTGCTGCAATGAAATCCCTGACTAGGAATCTTTTCTTTTGTTTCCCTAGCCCTCTGACGTTCCAGGTGATGACTTTCATTAGATAACCTGATGAAGCCCTGCTTAAGTGGTACTGGGGGCTTAGTTGCTCCCCTGCACCCCTTCTTTTCCTGTTATCTCTGTGTTCCTCATGTGCCTGAGAATCCGTTTTGCATTTCCTCCCGACTGATCCAAATGGATACCGACTTTTATGGTTCTCGCTATGATTTCTTCCTCTGGCCAATCTGAAAGTGTGATTGGTACTGAGGAGAGGTTGAGTTGGTCGTCCTCCAGTTCCGGGTGTTCCTTTCGCTTACATTTTCTGGTGTATGTCCTTTTCTTTTTGGTCTGGTTGTTGGGCTTGGTATCAACTGCATGAACCTCAGGGGGTTTGGTTTTCTTCGGACGGCCTCGTCCTTTTGGTATAGATGCTTGGGTTAATTTAGGCTTCTTGGTTGTTTTTTGAGGTGATTCCATTTCTGTTATTCCTGGTTTATTCATGTTTTGTTGGGGCTCCATGGGGTTGTTTGTGGGCACATTCCCATTTGTAATTTGTCTCCATGCTTCATCAGTAATCAAGTTCCAAGTGTTGGCTATTAGTTTTAGGGATGTTTTTTCTCGTAAATCGGTTTCTATCTTGCCCACCACAGTTTTGAAGATGTTGTTAAATGGTTGTGTTGGAGCCATTATGTAAGGATAAGTAGTTGGGCTAGCTTCATTCATTGACAAAATCATTACATCAAGCTCTTTTGGGTCAGGTGGTTTCATTGGGCCGGTTTCATTAACAAGATGGGCCATATCCGGATCTACTTGTGACATTGGATATGTTTCCCTTTGGCCCTCATGATTAATCTGATCAACTGCTGCTGTTGTTATGGTTGATGCTTGTTGGGCTGCCATGGCCATGACCTGAAGAAATTCTAAATGGGCTTCACCTTCTGTCAGCCCGCCAGATCCATTGCCATCTCCACATTATAGTTTTGGAGAGGCCCATCCTTCTCCATGTGCTGCATTGGTGCCTCAACTTGTTGCACAACCAGGCTCGGATGACTCAGTGGGATCAGTTTGTCTGGAATCCCACTTGAGCCCTTGCTCTTGCTTTGGGTCAGCGGGCCCGGTTCCTTGGTTTGCATCAGTGTGTCTGAGCTCTTGCTTTGGATCAGCGGGCCCGGTTCCTTGCTTTTCATCAGCGGGCCTGATCTCTTGCTTTGTGTCAGCGGGCCTGATCGCTTGCTTTGGATCAGTGGGCCCGAACTTTTGCTTTGGTTCAGTTGGCCCGGACTCTTGTTTTGAGCCGGCGAGGGTTGCCATGTAGCTGTTAGGTTTCGAACCGTCGCTTCAAAGTCAAATTCCTCCGTTTCCTCCGGAAGTTGACCGTTGACAGTTGAGTGTTCTCTTCCCTGCTGTGCTGCAGAGGCCGCCTTGTCAGGTATGTTCTTTCCCATCCCTTTGACTTCAGCATCCCTTCCATGCCGGGCCGTCACCTCAGTGTTCAAAGTAGATGCTCCGCCCGTCACCGGTGCCGGCGTTGTGCTCCGCCCATCGCCAATCTTCTTCTTCTGGATTTGGCGTTCAGCAGCCTGGCCGTCGCCTCTTTCAAGCTCGTTTCTTTCTCGGATGATGACCCCTCGACCTCTATCAGTAGCGATGCTCACCGGAGGGGGGTGCATGCTCTCCATTGGGGCCTTGCCTTTATCGGGTCTGCTGGGCAGGGTCTTCTCCATACGTTGGTGATCGTTTCCGGCTTGATTTGGTGTCTTGTTTCCTTTCAGGTTCCCGACTTTTCCTTCCCCTGATTGCCGGTGGGGGGACCATGGTAGTTCCGGTTGACCTTCTTCTAGCTCGACGATGTAGGTATGTTGTAATGTTGAGACGCTGCAATGGATTGCACTGGGGAGTCGTCTCGGTCGCCGTATTCGGATGAAGGCTCTGAAGTCCTCCGTGTCGTGTGCTCCTCTTTCTCCGATGAGGACCAGGTCACCGACAGGCTTTAGCATCCGAGCGATGGATTCTAGATCCCGGAAGCACATTGGGAGATTTTTGACTAGTACCCACCTCAGGGCTCCTTCTGCCTTTGCTGGCCTATAGAGAGCTGTCGTCCATGGTGTAAATTCTAGAGTAAACTCCGGCGACTCCATCTTCCCTGCCTTTTCAATCTGTCTTGCAATCACCGCAGATGGGCATTCGATGATGTATCTCCCATCTCTGAGAATTCTTGCATCCCAGTTCCATTGGGCATTTATCCTCCCCTTCAGGAGCTCCTCCACCTTGTGGCCATCCACGATCACACCTCTAGCTTCTGTGATTTTGGCAATGGAGAATCTGCGCATTTTCTCTTTTCCGGCGATCATGTTTGAGTCTTGGGCAAGGGAGATGTAGTGATTTTCATACTCCCCTGCTCTTTCCCCTGTTTGTTTTGCTTTTCCAGTCACTGGTAGTTGGTTGGGTATCTTGACCGGAGCTTCTTTAGGCTTCTCTCCATCTATCTTCTTTCCTTTTGCTGGAGGTTTCTTTTGCTGAATTTTGGTATCCTGGGTTGTGTTTTTTGTGGTGGTGTACAGGATTTTTCGGTGAACCTCCTTGCAAATCACCTCCTTGTGTCCTACGCCACCACATCGCCGGCATGTGACTTCTCTACGGCATTCATCAGCTTTGTGGCCCGGACGCAGACATTGTCCGCAAACCTCAATGGTTCCAGTTGGTGTACGGATCGTAGGTGGTGACCGGCGCTGTAAGGTTGGTTTACCAGCTATCTCCTTTCGTGGCTCTCCACTGATACACCGGAATTTCTTTCGGGTCGCCTTCTCCCAGCCTTCATTGTCTTGTTGTGTCTCCGCTGGCGGCGGGAGCGGGCGATCCTCTGGGGTGTCTCCACGGAGCACATTCACATAGGATAGCTGTCTTCGTCGTTGATTCCTCCCCACTCCCTCCTGAGTCTCCTCTCTTAGGTCCTGTATGTTCCTCGTCGCAGATCGTAGGGATGTCGGAGATGGTTTGCGTTTCCATTCTCGTCGGTTTTCCTTGTCATGTCGGGGTTCCCTGCCATCTCGCCAGGAGTCGTCTCCTCCGCACCGATAGCCTCCACCTTCGCTTCGGTAGGAGTCTCTGTCGTCACGCCGGTAGCCATCTTCTTCTCGCCTGTGTTCTCGACGGTCTTCCCCACCATGCCGGTAGCTGTTATCTCCACCACGCCGGAAATCGCCTTTACGCCGGAAATCGCCTGAGTCCATTTCTCTCAACGCCAATTAACTTTGCTTTTGATTCTACTCTTGAACTTGGAGCTGCGGTCAAGAAGAAGAAAGCTCCCGCCAGGTCCCTTGAGGCTCCCAGTGATCGGAAACCTACACCAGCTAGGCGAGCTTCTGTCTTTCTATTGAATGGAGAGGTTGGGGGCGTGACACTTTCAAATGACTGAATCAAAATAAACCATTTTATAGAAACTAGATTTTTCTTTGTTAAAAAGTTACAATTTAAGTATTTAAAATATTTATATTTTATAAATTAATATAAAAACAGAGAATATTCTCACTATATTATTTTAAATAATAATTAACTATCCATCTTTTGAATAGTGCCCAAATTACCTATAGGTCCTTGGGGTTGATAGAGTGCAGTGTAATAGTATTTTGAGCGTGTGTTATGGGTGAAAAATAGTGTCAAATAGTGCGATAGTTTAATAAGAAATTTGCCCTTGTTTTAAAAACCATATATGAATTTATCACTTTCATAATTTTATTTTGGATTAATTACGCTTTTCGTCCCTGAAAATGGTGTCATTGTTCACTTTTATCCTTGTATTTTAAAAATGTTCAATACAATCCTTTTGTATTGCGTATTTTGTTTTATTTTGGTCCCTAACGCTGATGTGGTGGCCAAGTGGCATACCAATGAAATACAGTTTTTTATTTTATTTTTCTTTTTTCCAGATGCTGACGTGGCATGCCACATCATCATTTTTTTTAATTTTAACAAAAATGGAATTTTGTATTTAAATGCAAAATCCATTTTTTCAAAAAAAAAACTGACATGGCATGCCACGTCAGTATTTTTTTTAATATATATAAAAAATAGATTTTTAAAAAATGGCAAAATAAATTTTTTTTTAAAAAAACCTGACATGGCATGCCACATCAGCATTTATATATATATATATATATATATATATATATATATATATATATATATATATATGGATTTAAAAAAAGAAACAAAAATCCATTTTTCCCAAAAAATGACGTGGCATGCTAACATGGCATGCCACGTCAGCATATATATATATATATATATATATATATATATATATATATATATATATATATATATATATATATATATATATATATATAATACAAAAATCCATTTTTAAAAGAAAAAACTGACATGGTATGATGACATGGCAAGCCATGTCAGCATTATTTATATATATATATAATGGATTTAAAAAAATACCAAAATCTATTTTTTTTAAAAAAAATGCTGACATGGCACATAGTAATGCCACGTCATCATATACAGGTAGCTGTCATGACACACAAGCAAAAATACGTCCACCTGGAAAAAAAGAAAAAAAATACTGTATTTGATTTATATGCCACTTAGCTGCCACATCAGCGTCAAGGACCAAAATAGAATAGAATACGCAATACACAAGGACTGTATTGAACATTTTTAAAATATAAGGATAAAAGTGAACAATGACACCATTTTCAGGGACGAAAAGTGTAATTAATCCTTTTATTTTCTTTCTTACATTTGAGCTCAATGATACAAAAATTGTGAAATTTATTTATTTTTAAATCAACTAAAATGAAAAAAATAAGTATGAAAATTATATATATATATATATATATATATATATATATAATAAGTATGAAATTGATGTCTTCCAGGTAAATTATTTCGGCATCGTCGATCCCATTGCGGAGATTTCGATGTTGTCACTCGAATTCTCAATCTCATCGCTCTCCTTCCCTCTTTATACTCCTCTTCACTTCTCTTCAGCCATGGTCTCCACCTCGACCTCCAGCTCTAGCTCCTAAAGTTCTCATCTTTTCATTCTCTATCCGCCCATTGATCTCTATGGCCAGCGCTTCTGGGCTCGTTTACCACCCTCCTCGATGCTTTAGACCTAGAAATTTGGCTCCTTTCCGCTTCTCCAGATCTGGGTTCTTCTCTCTTGAGTGGAATCCGGCAAAGGCTTCTATTAGATGCTGTGCTATGGAGAGTGGTGTGGAGAGGGACGGTGTTGGGGCTTCCCACTCGAAGCCTCGGCTTTCAAGGTTCCGTCTTTTGGTTTCTTTGTGGATATTGAATGCATTTTTGTTGATTGGCCTGCATTTTCTTTGCTGATTGTTATTGTGGCTGTTGTTCTGCGTCCAGGATGTTGCTTTTTTAGGTGGCATTGTCTGATTTCATAGTTTATTAGTGCTCTTAGAAATTCCATATTTGGTTAATTCATTTGTGGGTTTCTTGAAAGGCTCTACCTTCCAAATTAAATCTTTTTTAGTGCTTTTAGTTGGATTAGGCGTGAAAAGGTTGTTTGTTTTCTTGGGAAAAGTAGAGAATTTGAAGGAATGATGTTTTAGAATATGATCTGTTTCTTGAATGAATTGAGATCAATTATATAGATTTGGTAAGTGTTCCTTTTATCTTTTTCCCCTCTAAATAGTAGGAAGCATGATGTCTCAAAATATTTGTTGGGATAATTAAATTTGGTAAGGAATTCTGCAGACTTGTTGGCATGGGTTCTAAACTTGTTGGATGTGGTTCTGCTGTGCCGAAGCTTCTTGTTTCTAATGATGACCTTGCGCAAATTGTTGAGACCTCGGATGAATGGATTTCAGTTCGCACAGGCATACACAATCGAAGAGTTCTTACAGGTAACGTTTTTCTGCTCTATTTTCTCTTCAATTATGGTGACAATCTACTTTATTTACTTTTATACTTTGATGAAGTGAAGTTCATAACTTTTGATTTCTGCCACTTGCTTATGGCTTATATTGAAATTGGCTTTTCCACTGAAGATCCAATTAAAAAATTTTGTGGAGGGGAACTCAGGCCTTAACTTTCCAAGAGCTCTAGATAAATATGCCAAAAAGCATTCTAGGAACATGCTGGCAAAGAAGCTCACACATCCAGAATCTACATAAATCTTGGGTGCATAAAGCAGCATAAATGAAGCATAAAACTATCTATGAACTTGCAAGATCTATTCATTGTTGCCCCTTTTGTTCTTTAGCTCTCCACTGGCAGAAAATAAGTATCAATATAATTTTTTTCCTGAGAGGTCATGAGAAGTTCCATGTGTTCAAGGTTCTCCATCAGGTTTATTTTCTAAATGGAGCATTATATGTAAACTTATTTGCTACAATTTTTAACTTTACAGGGAACGAAACTTTGAATGGTCTGGCTGTAGATGCAGCTAAGGGAGCGCTTGACATGGCTCAAGTTGATGCTGATGATGTGGACCTTGTCATTATGTGTACATCCACCCCTGAGGACCTTTTTGGAGGTGGTGCCCGGGTATGCTCTAGAAGATGTTTTTCATGTATGATACCCTTGAACTTAGAAGTTAAGCAAACACTGAACATAAGCATATCAGATTACCCCTAAATTTAGCTGATGTATGACCTGTTGTTTCATTTATTGGTCCTAGAGTGAAACAATTTGTACTAGTTATTATAGTTGTTATAACTTTTCTCTTCATTACTTCTTAATTTTCATGGATTAAATAGAAAAAGCATTCTTATATGCAAAACTTTCACCATTCATGGCTTGGGCTCATGTCTCACCTTTTTTGTTCCGATTGATAAAACATTTCCATTCTCTCTCTTTAACTCTCCAAATTTGTTGTTCATAGCAGATTTTTTATTTGGGTTGCATTGTCCAGGTTCAAAGTGACTTAGGGTGCAAAAATGCATGGGCTTTTGACATTACAGCTGCATGTAGCGGTTTTGTTGTAGGCCTAATTACAGCTACTCGCTTCATCAAGGGTAATCTATATAATCATTTTTCATGTGTGATTCCATTTTTCAGCATGGTTATGAGATCAGAGTATCCTTCCTTAATTACAGGTGGTGGCTATCAGAATATCCTAGTGATTGGTGCAGATGCACTGTCTAGATATGTGGATTGGACAGACAGAGGTACATGCATTCTCTTTGGTGATGCTGCTGGTGCGGTATTAGTTCAGGTAAGAGCTTTCATTTACTGCATAACTGTTACCTTTGAAACTTTTAATTCATTAATTATACTGATCATTTACATTGTTGTTTGTTGTTTTAACCATTGTGTGCTCAGGTTTTATTTCTCAAGTTATCTGGCTATTCATATGATAACTGTCCTTGTATTGATTGAAGCCATGGTATAAATAAGTGATTGTTTGCTTGCTTCTTTGACTTAAAAACCATGTGAACATGTTTGGGAGAGGAAAATTACACCAATCAAGTTAGTCCTGAAATAGATACCTACAATTTGAGCATATTTGGATTTACCAAATGGTACTTATCTGGTTAGACTTATTTGAAGTTCTCTGTGAGGAACGTAAAAAAAAAATAAAAACAAAGGGGCAGCCCAGTGCTAAAAAGCTCCTGCTATGCGCGAGATATGGGGAAGGGTCAGACCACTTGGGTCTATTATACGCAGCCTTACCTTGCAATTTTGCAAGATGTTGTTTCCACGACTCGAACCCTATGACCTTCAGATCACATGGCAACAACTTTACCGTTGCGTCAAGGAAAGTCCTTCAAGAAATACAACTTCATGTTTCTTTCTCTTGCAGTGCTTCTAACTTTCTTTCTAGAGTCTTAATAAGGTCGTATGTTTGTGCAAACTTGAAATTAATTGCATTACCAGAACATGGAGCTGCTTGGTTACATAGTAAAGCCTTAGCTTGACATGATTTTTAGGGGTAAACGCATTCTTTTTGAGGCAAATATCATCCTTAACACTCCTTTTTGTGGCATGTACATTGATAGAACTATGCCAAACCACAGTGAATGTTAATAATGAGAGCTTGAACTTGTGAGACAAATTTTCTTTTATATTCCAAAAACCTGCTGTCTTCTTCATTTGTGCAATATTGATGCAGGCTTGTAGTGGTGATGAAGATGGCATGCTTGGGTTTGACTTACATAGCGATGGCCAAGGGCAAAGGTGAGAAAGCCATCTCATGAAACTCAAGCATGAGAGATCACTAGATGTATTTGGACTGTGATTTCTCAAAAAATAACCTTTTGGCTCCATTTCAGACACCTAAATGCAATAGCCAAGGATGAAGAAAACAAGCTCACATCAAATACCAATGGTGCGCTGGTGTTCCCCCCAAGGAAATCATCCTACTCTTGCATCCAAATGAATGGCAAGGAGGTGTTTCGCTTTGCTGTTCGGTGTGTACCACAGTCTATTGAAGCTGCTCTAGAAGATGCTGGCCTGACCAGTTCCAGTATAGATTGGTTGCTACTTCATCAGGTTGTTATGCTACCCTCTAATTGAGTGTGCAGAAAATCTCTATGTTGTGTTTGGTTGGGGGTTATCCCAATTGGGGATAGGATTAAGTTTTAAAAAATTTTAAATTTTTTCGGAGGAAATTTTAAACTAAAGGTATTAATGATAAGATAGTGATGTGTCTACCATGTATTGGTGTGTTATATTTTTAAATCTTAGTTAAAGATTTTGGCGGGAAAAACTTTTTTATGGGAAATTGTGTTGGGGATAACCCCAAGGGTCATCCCCCAACCAAAAACATTCACTATGAGAATAATTTTAGCATCTGGATGTAAGTGGACTGATACATTTTGCAGGCAAATCAACGAATTATAGATGCAGTGGCGACTCGGTTACAGATCCCATCAGAGAAGGTTGTATCAAATCTTGCCAACTATGGTAACACCAGCGCTGCATCAATCCCATTGGCATTGGATGAGGCAGTTCGGGGCGGGAAGGTGAAGATCGGCGACACCATTGCTGCTGCTGGTTTTGGAGCTGGGCTTACATGGGGTTCAACGATCATCCGGTGGGGATGAAGCTCCAGTGAATGTAAAGACAGCTATTACCTTATTAGAGTTTAGACCATGTCCTGATCCAGCCTGGGCTATCCTTTGAGATCACAATGATTTTCTGCCATTTGATTTTGTTCTTCTCATGTTTTTCCTTTTTTTTTCTGTCCTGATTACATTTTTATTTTTTGGCTCTCAATCATGCTGTGAACACTGTTGAAAATGTTATTCTTGTAACTGCCAAAATGTCTGATCATATTGCATTTCAAACTTCTTGAGCCTTTTCAATGAATATTTGGTTTATTTCTTTAAACAATTTAGAGAGCAGCATGGAAAAAGGCAGGGCCCAATGATTACTCAGTTAAAAGAAAAACCATAAACATTAATAATTAAAACATGGTTTAAAATATACCCCTGGCAAATCTTGAATGTATGCCCATGAAGTTTCGTGTTTGAATGGTAAGTTGTGGCTCTAGAGGGCAAGATCTAAAGGTTTCATGAAGTTTCCCTTAAGCTAATGCCCTCCAAGTTCTTGAATTGTTGTTCTCAAATCATGCCTTTAGTCAGAAGCCTGGGTCTTTATCATCATCTTACTTTTGATGATAAAACTGCTAAAACAATACAGGATATATGAAAAGGGTATATAAAAATCAAAAACCGGGTTCTCACTAATCTTTTCATTTTCTGATTGGGTCAATTTTTCAGTAGGTTACTAATCTATGGACTATTATCAATTCGGTCACTGAAGTTCAATTTAAATCAAAATGGTCACTTGCTTTTAATTTGATTTCATCGACAGGCCACCCAAGAGATTTTGGCCCCATTTGCTGACATGGTTGTTAAGGAAGCCCACTCAGCGTCCTCGTGACACGTCACTGACCCTATTAGGCGTGTTCATTTGGCATGGGGAGGCTTAGGGGGGAGAGAGGGGGAGAGAGAGAGAGGAACTTAAAAAAAAAATCTCTTGAGATTTTGGTAGGTTAAAAATCTTAATGGGTTACCGAACTATAGCCTTTTTTAGTTTAGTTACTGAATTTCAAATTGTTTCTTTTTAGGCACTAAAAATCAATTTCATTTCACCGGAAGGATACTGAGAGGATTCCGACCATTTTAATCCTACGTGGCCACCAAAATCACCACGTTAGATGCCCACATCACCCCTACCTTCCTCCGATGACTTCTTCTGGTCAAGAGTCAAACTCCATAAGTCAACAACTTGCAGAGTCAACGTTCTGTCGGGCCTTTCATCGCCCCCGACCCGCGTATCATCACGCTGCTCAACGCCGCTTCGTTCCAAGTCCTCTTCGACACCTCGCTTGTCGAGAAGTGCGACCTCTTCACTAGCACGTTCACACTATCATTGACGCACATCGTGGGTACCATGTGCTCTCCTACCTCGACTCCATCGAGCCTCTCCATACTCCGCTCAAAAAGCTCATATTTTTTCTTCTCTCTTCTTATCTGCAAGAAGTCATCCCCAAGTTCCATCGCACCTTCACCGCCCTCTTCGACTCCCTCCACATCGCCCTCGCCATCGATGGAAAGGCTGACTTCGAAGGTGCCAATGATTGTGCTTGCTTCAACTTCCTCTATCGCGCATTCTTCGACCGGGATTCGACACAGACGTCGTTGGGGCTCGACGAACCGAAGCTGATCATCAAGTGGGTCGTGTTCCAGCTCGGCCTTCTACTGGGGCTTCCTAGCTTCATCAAGGATCTACTCCTCCATTCTCTCTGGCTATCATCGGCAATGGTTAAAAAAGACTATGGCCGGTGCTCGATGAGGCAGAGAGGATGGTGATCTCGTGAGACAAAGTGGTTCACAACCTATTGTTTGCAACTTGCTTCAACGCGGTAAGCTGGCGGAGGAGGTCTGGGTAGCGGTGGTGGGGATCGTTGGTGGGGAGGTGACGATGAGGGCGATAGACACGATACCTCTCTGTTTCGAAGGGGGAAAAAGGTGGGGTGACGTGGTGATTCCGGTGGCCACATAAGATTAAAATGACCGGAATTCTTGGGTACCCTTCAAGAGAAATGAAATTAATTTTTGGTACCCAAAAAGAAACAAATTGAAATTCCAGTAGCCAAACTGAAAAAAAAAAATGCCATAATTTGGTAACCTACTAAGATTTTTACCCTATTTTGGTACCATATAAATTTGTAAAGACTTGTTGTATTATATACAACTATATCTAGCCCATTATTTAAAAAAAAAGCAATAGAAAATTGTTAGAGATACATGAAAATGGAAGAAACAGAAGTGAGACTACTAACAAACTAGCCCTCTTAGAATTTACTTGGTTTAGGATCATTGTTTAAATATTATCCTTTTGGAAATAAGAGTGCAACCATTGGTATGAAATTTCTAGTGAGGATAGCTTGTTGATGCTTATGGTTATATTACATGGACAAGCTTATGGGCATATTTACATGGAGAATTAGTCTGTCAATTTATTTTTTATGAAGAAATTCTTGAGTTTAAATTTTATAAGGTATGTATACATAATTTCAAAAATTTACAGGGGTATACAATGCAAAATTTTTAGAAGGATGTACTGGATTTGAGAACTCATGATTTCAGGGTAAAACGTAAGTAGAAGGCGATGAAGAAAAACATTTTCCATTGCCGGGATTTGAACCCGGGTCGCCTGGGTGAAAGCCAGGTATCCTAACCGGACTAGACGACAATGGAACATGCCTTGTGTCTGTTCATAAAGCATATTTATAAATACAAGAACAAGGACACTTCTTGTACTCTTTACACAATAATCAAAAGAACCTTGAGAAATGCCTGTGCTTTGTGCTCCTATAACCACCTTTATGCAGGGGCTTTGGAATTTGTTATTACTCAAACTCATTATATTCAACAAGGGCAATGTAACTTGGCATTGAGTATGCAACTACATATATATTAGTTTGTTGTATGTTTTACATGAATTATATCAGCAATGTTGTCCATGAGCAGAACAGGAATATATCCACACTTCATTCCTCCAACATCATCTTGGGAGACAAAACTCAGGCAGTTACCATCTTTGATTCTCATTTATGCCACTGTTCTCGATCTCCTTAAATAGAGAAACATCATTGGGAGTGGTATCTTGTAAAGCTCAGTGGAAAAGTACTGAATCAATTGGTCAATTATATAGTGGAACACAAAGGCTTAGTGTTATATTGGTCAATTAAATAAGAACCATTCACCCAAGTTATATTGGTCATTCCCTCCTCAATGAAGAAATATAAAGGCTTAGTGTCTTCAAATTATGGGTTAATAGTAGAAAAGTTTTGATAAAATGAAAACCAAAACTGAAATTAATATAACAAGTAATTGAAAAGAAAAATTGTTTGTATGCCCCTACAAAAGTATATATTTACTTAAACGGCCTTATAAAAACGATAATTTCTTGCATTTCCTTGTAAAACATATTTTATTACTTATTTACCATTGTCGTCGGTCACAATTAGCTTATGGTGGAATTTTGAGTTTAAACTATAGTTAAAAAATATCTAAACTACTCTTAACTTTCTCAAGGGCATTGAAGTAATTCCAAACTTTTATATAGGTATATTAGCACAAACCCATTTAGAGGAGTATATTAGCAAACTCATTTTAGAAATTTTCCCTCATTCTATCCATTAGTTTGACACCATCAAAGGCCAACATTAACACAGGTGTATATAAGCAAAAAAAATAAAAAAAAGTCAGATTTGTAGGGATATACGAGCAAATATCATTTTTATAGAGCCATTTACACAATCTCAAACTTTTACAAGGCTAGCAAAGAGAAAACCCCCCTAATTAAAATGATATAGCACAAAAGATAGAACAAATTATTCAATAAAAAGCCACCACCCTACAAAATACCTTGTTTATTATTAACAATAGATATTTCTGTCACTATAGGGTCCATTTTAATGACCTAAATTTTGTACAAATTCTAAGCCTCCATATAGAGTACCGGCATGGAACCAAGAGTGGATGAGTCAGGGGACTCATCTAAAGTTAAAAAGAAGAAATCGGATTTAAAAGGGGTGAAAAGATATTAATAGACAAAAAAAACCCCTCTTTAGGGGTAATATGGTCAAATAAAATTATTAAAGGGCTAAAAGGGGTAATTATATGAAAATGAGGCTAAATCAATCATTTGTGAATATTAAGTAGGTTATAAGTTGAGACCAAAAAAGAGAAAATGAGAATATATGAGAAAAAGAGAAGGGAGGAAAAAGCTTAGAAGAAGGCTCTTATTCAATCACTATAGAAGCTAGGAAGAAAGAGAGGAAAAGAAACCGAGCTCCAAACCTTGGACCAAAGAGAAGGTAATTATAAGGTACTGGAATTAGTGAATTAGACCATATCTCTTCATGCTATGGTTTTTGATTTGGGGTTATATTTGATGAGGGTTTCGAAATTGGGTTTAGAAGAGGAACTTGGAGGAAAGAAGGGAAACTTAGGAAATATGAGTGTCGGGAAGTTCCATATTCTCAAGTAAGTGTTACTAAACCCAATTGATGCATTGAATCCATGAAATTTCATTTGGCATGCATGTTAGGGTAGTATATATGCACTCACACACATCCACGTGAGTTAAAACCCTTTCCATGCATAAGGCATGCATCTTTCCCATGCATTAAGCATGTAGTTCCTCCCATGCCCGAGGCATGTTAAATACTCCATGTATATAGCATGTATCTAGCGCGAAGCTAATAATGTCACGTACATAAGAACACCCCCAAAAGGCAGAACACCCAGTACCATAGTCCCAGAAAGTATGGGTAGGGGCTTTTTCATCAAAATTATTGTTTCCATTTCAAAACTCCCCTCGCAAATGGGTACTAAATGCAGTCCCAAATGTAACACCCATTTCCAATCAGGGTTTAAGTGTCACACCAGCCAGCTCAAGGGGTGAACCCTGAGCCTATGGCTGTAGAATAGATAATCAATAACTTGAAAATCATGCGGAAGCTAATAAATAAAGCAAATTAATTTCATAAATGACAAACCAAGTACAGTTTACAACCCCAAATAAGAGTACTAACATAGTACAGACATAAGTATCTCAAATACAATAGGAGTTCTACTCACTCCTATACACCAACATAATACTACTACAAGGTAGGTGGTCAGAGCCCAACTAAGGGTGAACAGGACCCTCTCCTCTACTCTAGGAAAGATCATGGTACCTGTCTACCTCCTGCAAAACACATATAAAAGGGCTCGAGCCCAATGAGGTATGAACAGAACTGTCAGGTAATACCATACCTGTGTAAAATACATGAAAGCATCTCTGAAATAAATTCTTAAAATAAATAAGATACATAAAAGCTGAAGATAAAAATGCATTTCAAAATATCATGCAAATCAATGCATCATCTTCAATTTGAATTAATCATGCCAGTATGCAAAAGAATATCAAGAGAAATAAAATGCTTGTTCATAATGTTCATATAATCATCGGTACCATGAAGGACTCTGTAATTTACCTCAGTGGATAAATATCGACACCGATAGCTACCACGATCCAACTCTGGCTCCTATGAGGTGGGAAATACAGGATCATTTCATAATCTCGATAAAGTGTATGTTCATGATGTTCCTATACTCTTCAGACTATGAATGACTCAGTAATTTCCCTCGGTGGATAAATATCCACACCGATAGCCACCACGATCCAACTCTGGCTCCCGTGAGGTGGGAAATACAAAATCATACCATAATCTCAATATAGTATTGATTACGCCTACACTCCTACTTCAATAATTGCAGAACCAGTGTGTAAATCAAGATGAACCCTCACAATCCTCTATGAGCTCCTGTCGGGGTACCATCTCTGCCATCACGATCCAAATATGGTTCCCGTAAGGTATCTATCTCTACTGATTCTCTAGGATAGTATATACACATACCAGGCACTCTACGAGTACGGAAAATGGGTTTTATTTCTTGAAAATGGAAGGTTTTGAAAACAAATAGTTCGGACTTTAAGAAATGCAGGGTTTAACAAATCACCCCTTCCCTACCTAGTACCGAACTTTCTGGCTCTATCAGGGAGCCACCATTGGCGCAGGCAAATATGAAAATACGATGTAGCGTATCAATACTTTCAATTATTCTCTTTCTATTTCATATTTTTTTAATTGAAACATTTGCATGATCATTTCATAAATTCATTTCCAAGATAAAACTTAGGAAAAATCTCATTAAAACTCTAATTCATGCTTTTCAAAATAAGGGTAAGCACTTCATAGCTAATATGGTAAAAATACGAATTTCCAGTTTGTTCCCTTACCTGAGTCTTGTAGATCTCTAGGATTGGCTTGGTTCTTCGGCAGCAGCGGCCTTGCCTTTGCCTTTTTCTTTTCCTAGAAATAAAAATATGAAAATTTAGGAATACGGAAACCGTATTCTTAACTTATATTCTAATTTAGACTCTTTAGAGTATGATAATTTCATTAAGTTAAATAAAGTATGATTTCTCTTAACATAAAATTCGTATTTCTAAAAAATGAAAATATGAAATTACTTAATTAGAAGATTTAGCTCTAATCATCCTAAGCATAATTTAAAAGTTTCTAACATGCTCTTAAAGCTGATTAATTGCTAAACATAATCATAGGAGATTAATCAAGAATTAATACTTAAAATTTTTTACGAAAATTCGGCAGCACCTCCTCTATTTGGAGGGCTCTGAAATTAATTTCCAGCTCTGAAATTAATCAACCACTTTTTGTTTTTCCAGCTGTGGTTGATTGCAAGATGGAAAATTGGGTGGAAAAGAAAATTTTTCCATGCAAAAGTTTGCCAAGGAAAAGTTTTCTGTGGAAAATAAAAAAGTGGTTGTTTGATTGACAGTATTTTCTAGCTACATTTTCCATGAAAAATTCATATTTTGCCGTTTGATTGCTCATATTTTCCATGGAAAATCTATCATTTTTCATGGAAAATGTCAAATTTGTTGTTTGATTGCATCAATTTTCCCTAGAAAAAGTAACATTTTCCATGGAAAATTTTTAATTTTCTCCATGAAAAAAATATATTTACATATTTTTTATCACTACTTAACCTTTACACAAGAAATTATTATTATTATTATTATTATTATTATTATTATTATTCATATATATATATATATAGGGCAGTGATCACTGCTTTTATATGTTAAATATATATATATATATATAATATATTATATAATCTATTTAAATATATATAGATTTATGTATATATTTTACATAATATATAGATTATAGATAACCCTATATATATATATATATATATATATATATATATATATATATACACACACAAAAAAAACATTGATTTCAAACAAAAATTTCAAACATCAATGAAACATAAATAGAAAAAAAACAAAATACATAAATTTCAACTTCAAATTTGAAACAACCCAATAAAACACATTTTCACATAGTTCACCAATGAGTTCACCAATGAGGAAGGTTCAAATATAAAAAAGTTTGAGTAACTAAGCATTTTCACATATAAAAAGCATGTTAACATAATTCAAAGTACACATTTCTTCCAATAAAACAAAACTATAATCCGAGACATGGATTACTTGTTGAGCTTGCGATTGACCCAACCACGCAAAAATGCTTCACATTAATCTCAAGGAAAAAACGAGCCTCTTCTTTGTCATGCACAAATATTTGCATGAGATCCATTCAATCAATTCAAATTTAAATATAATAAAAATATAATTATAAATATGGTACAGTTTTACATCACTCAAGGCTGATAAACTTTTGTTAATTGCCTATAGTCATTGCCAGAAGATATAAGAAATATATAACCTACGGGGACATGGGATAACTTATAATATAGTTTTACAATTAGAGAGAGCTTATTACTTGAGTTTTACAATTGATGCCAATTCTTTTTGTTTCGTGCCTCTCAGCTTCTTCATGCACCACCTGCCATTGGACACACAATATCTTATCAAGCAGTGAAATAACATTTCAGTAGTAAAAAAAAGACAACTATGCATAAATAGAGGAGCACCATTACTCATTAGTGACAGCAGGAAGGTTGCAGTCCTTGGGAATTTGATTGATGCATGTTATCAATAGTTTATTTGAAGGCCTTCCTTCTCTCTGTGTCCTCTGTGTCCTCTGTGTCCTCTGTGAACCCTTTCGAATGCTAGGAATATAGTGTCCTGCATACCCTTTCAGTAACAATCCGAGGCATTGTTAAGGATTGCCGATGAAACAAATCCTCATAGATTTAAAGACATACAAATAGATATTTCCGCATCGATAAATATATGCATGGTATATATGCTTTGAAAACTCTATGAGTGTGTAATGTTGCCAAACCAAAGAATGAAAACTTATACAGTGATTGTGAAAACATTATTGAGTACAAAAGAGGGAAACATAAATAGGAATGCACCATTCATGTGCACTAAAGAACTAATGAATTGCACACAAAAGCAAGCCTTTACACAAGATACTAAATCAAGAAGGGCATGAACAAGCTTGAAATTATGCAGAAAATCTCACATGTACCTTACTTCCTTTTCCGATAACTATGGTTAATACCATAATGCAAAAGAAAAAGGCGAGTCATGTCTTAAACAAGTCAAAGTAGCAAGCCACTGAACTGAAAATTTCAATTAAGATCAATATGAAACTAATGTGAGATTAAATATGATATCAATGTAAGTAAACACACATAGAATGATCAATGAAATAAATAGGAGCAGAAAGATATCACTCCAAATATCATCAATCACTCGCTGGTTCTATGGAAGGGGACTATGTTTTTCAAGAATCAAGGGGTGGATACTGTCATTTCTTCGGGTAAGAGAGATATAGTTGAACTAGCTTTGAAGGCGTTGACCAAAAAAACAATATCAACCTATGGCTGAAATATAGCATTGGCGCTAGAATTAGGAAACAACATAAACCTATTATCGAAACAGCTTAAGGCAATAAACATATAAATATATGCATCATAAAAAATAACTCATTGAAATAAACTTACAGATAAACCAATCCAAAAATTTTATACAGTTATATGGCTCTACACATAAAAGAGACAACATATTCATGCAAATTGATGGAAAGAGTTAAGCTTATTAACAAGAGGATCAAATCAATTTGCCCACTGTCTATGAATACTTATTGACAGAATGATTTTCAGAGGAACTCTGAATTGGAAAGTATTCTACACAGTGGCCTTGAGAGGGGGATATGAACTTGTTGATAGTTGGATCAGTTGCTAGAAGATTATGAAACATATTTGTAAGATGTAAGCATTAAACTTACCTGAATGAATGGAGCTGGCGTTTGATGGTACTCGTAAGACTTTGGAAGTCTTTTTTCAGCGACCTGTTTTAGAATGCTTACAAAACTCATGACCAGATCTTTGTAAGGGCTTCTATCTACTGTTATAAGATCGAAAAGTGGGCAAAGGGTTGCACCCATCACTCCAGGGTCACTGTCACAAAGCCTCTGAAACAAGGCAAACAAAGGCAACAAACGGTATTAGTTAATATATTTGCAATACACACACATGCATCTTGATGTGAGAACTGAGAAGCAATAATAAGCCAATACAGGCAAGAACAAATTGGTAAATTAATATGGTCCATTTAACTTGATGACTCAATAGATTCCAAAAATAAATTATATTCATTTATGGACTGATCAAACTGTATGCTGTCATCTTCCCTGCAACCATTGATATAAAAAATCAATTTTTGAAAACATGACGCACCACTTCTTTGATTGTTTAAATGGGTAGTGTAGACTCTCAGCAGTTAATCTCCTTTTTCTTAGCACCTCGAAGGAGGTCCCTCCCCTAAACTTTCAAAATAAAACAGAGGAAACAGAATACCCACTTAATTGGAAAAAAAAAAACAAACAAAACAAATTCTTCAACAAATTCCTTCAGTATGTCATGACCAGCTCGATAAATGGTGTACAAACATCTACAATGGCCAGGAAATTTCTTTAAAACAGAATAAGCATAGAACCCAATTTTTTTTCTCCTAAATCTAACTTTCCTTAAGAAACTAATGTCACACGATCGCTATTGGTTAATCTGAGCACTAATGTTACAGAAAACAGAAGGAAAAGAACTTCATCAGTTAAGTCACATTGCCTTGACACTCAAACCATTCCTTCCTGAAATTGGAGAGCAGGTGGGACACTGACCCTAGTGCTCGCTGGTAAAAGCAGTGAAGCGCCATTACGGCCTTCTTCCGAACAGCCTCCTTCGGCCTTCTTCAGAACTGCGGGGATGGTCTCCTCATTGATCAGCCGGCAACAGGCCGTCAATTAATTTTACCGCACAATATATGTGTACAAATTTCTCCTTATGGCCATCCATAAACTGCGCCTTCGAACTGCAATCAAACATCTTGTGGTACCTAAACAACAAATAACAAAAACAACACCAGAGTTTCTTGTGAGCACCCATGAAAAATACAAAAATTACACAAAGATGTACATATAATTGTTTTAGTTTGAGTTCTATCTGAGGTTGACCAAAGAGTAATCATTCTTAGTATATATTTACAAGTCAAAAGTAAGCTAAACAAATGAGATACCTATCTAAGAATAGATCGATCATACAACATTGTCTGAAAATCATAGTGGAGTGGCTAAAATCAGAAGAGTTAAACAAAGAAATCTCAGAAGCATTTCATCAAACATCACTGTGATGCAACTACAAGTCTAGAAAACAAGGCTTAACTTTGAAGGTCTCCCACAAAGAAGGGATATCCCGGTCCATGGTAACATTCATTCCACCGCCATTCACCGCACTCACATACTTCCCTAGTGTCACTGACATGGGCTGCACCTTGGTACCATCCTACACTTCAAACACATAAAACAAAGAGAGCATCAAACAAAGTCTCTAAAACAACCCAAACCAAGAGCAATGGTGATTCACCAGCATATCTCCATTAAGAATTCCATCAAACAGAGAAGGCTTAACCCAACCCTCCACCACTAACCAACCTCCCAAGTTCACACCTTTAACCTTGGAGAAACCATTCACTGATCACAAGCAATGGTAAAAAAACTAAAACTACTCCCAAGTTCATATATGATGCAGAGTTTCCTAAGAAGCAACTTGATATCATAGAGCTTCGGTGGTAAAAGAATCTATGAAATGTGCTTTCCAAATTATCCCCAAATGGAATATTTTAATTTTCAATAGAAATATCCAGATAAAAACAAAAATAAAAAAGGGTACCAGGGAAAAGGTTGCTATTACCATTTTTATCCCCAAATAGATGGCTTCACAGGCAAGGATTCTAAGACAATTCAAAATGAGAACAAGGAAGAGGGGCATTGGGATGTAGATATAACAACATAAAGGAGTTGGAGAAAATACAAAAATGACTTGATCATGATTCCAACCAATTGCTTGTTTTCCATTCTTTTCTTTAATGATTGAGAGAAGAGAAAAAGATAGAAAAGAGAAAAGGTGATAAGATCCAAGTATACAATGCATTTCATCAACTTGTAACTTCTAATCAGAATTCTATTACTACTTTGCAAGCATTCTCATACAAAAGAAGGGATAAGGATGATTTATTTGCATTGAACTGAAGCTGTTTGCCATTGATTCCAAATTTGATTCGAGATAAGTATATCCATATTGAATTAAAAAACAATCTAAAGCTATTGACATATATCTCTATGCATCTGCAGGCAAATCCCTTACCTTGAGAACCAGCACGCAAAGCACCCTTCTTCAAAGCAATCCCAAATTCTGCTCAAAAAGCACAACGCAGACAATCAAAACAACAAAACTCAAATATAAATCCCAAATCCCAGGTCAATGCATTTCAATATACGAAACCCTAAACCTCAAATAATACCAATTAACCAGACCAATCAAGAAACAACTCAGAGAAGACAGAGACGGAGGAACCAAGAACACTCCTTGTCTCAATACCAGAAGACAAATCAAAGGGAAAAGACGAACTTCATGAGTTCTCCAAACATAGAAACGAATCAACAGAGACTACGATCCAATGGATCTAGAACGAAGCAATAGATGAGAAGACAGGAAAGAGAGAGCAGGCTTACCAAAGCGACGATGGCGATCGACGGAGGAACGGAGAATGTGAGGAGGGAGAGCAGGGAACTTTTTACTGGTGTCTCGTTGTTCCTTAATTAGGAGGTGAGCGCGGAGAGGGAGTAAGAGGGGGAGAGGACGGCGTAGCTTGGCAGAGGTTCGTCGGGTGAGGAGGTCGGCGGAGATTTGTGTGGATTTTAGGGTTCGGGTGGGTGTCGCGTGCGTGAGAGAGAGAGAGAGAGAGAGAGAGAGAGAGAGAGAGAGAGAGGAGAGGAACAGTGACTTTTTTTTTTCTTTGGTTATTTTTCAAAAAAACCCCTATGTTTTCCCTGGAAAACTTTTCCTATGGGGGGAGGCAGGAAAAGTTTTCCATCAATTTGATGGAAAATAGGGTCACGTGACAGGGTTTGTGGAAAAGTTTTCCACGGAAAATATTGCCAATCAAACAGCTCAAAAGGCTGGAAAATCACTCATGGAAATGTTTTCCAGGGAAAATAATGGCAATCAAACACAACCTTAATTCCTTCATACAACCATATGGAATCTAAAATTTCTCTTAACAGTCACATAACCCTATCAATAATCCATCATTTTCATGTATAATTTAGACCATTATCTAGGGTTTTACCCCCAATTTCAAAGTTCGTAGGAATTTACTTGAATCCCTTGAAGTCCTTGCGAACTGTCATCGGTGATGCTGGATTCAAGCAAGGTGGAGGCTCAGTCGGAGTTGCTTCCAAGTGTTCAACAGAGAGGGAAGATGGAGCAGGGCTCTGGAGAGAACCGACCACACCGTTGCCGGAGGATGGAGGGCTCCTGGCCGCTTGCCCGGCACCGATTAGGGCCGAGGGAAGTGGGAAGGACGCCGCAGCCTTGGTCGCCCGCTCAAATCTGGCCTGAGCTCTACGGCTCAGTCGCTGCTCTCTAGATAGGCCGCCAGAGAGAAGGAGAAGGAGGCCGGAGTCATCGGGCTCCGGTCCGAGGCCGACGGATCGGGCCGCGCAGTCTGTGATGGTGGAGAAGGGAAAGAAGAGAAGAAGATGAGAGGGGCTCGGCCTAGCCGATGATGAAGGTGCTGACGCAGGTAGGCGGCACGTGAGGAATGAGAAGGGTGGCCGCTGAGGGGGTCTCACGGAGTTTGGGGTAGTTGAAGTCCGGGCTAGTCTACTCGCACCGGAGTGGGTGGGAAGGGGAGTTAGGCACGGTGAGGGTGGAGATCGGGTTGGTCTGAGAAACAAGAGGGAGAAGAGAGACTCTTTTATCTCCCTCTTTCCTTTTTTTTTTTATGAGACAAGGGGATAAACCCCATTATGTTCAAGATAGGACGTATGCACGGATCGGACTATTACAGGTTTCACTCGGGGGCGCGGCTTTATCGCCCGAAGGTTTAAAGCGGGGCCCGTCTATTACGGCCCACATCATGCGCACTCACTCTGTCACAGAGGAGATTCAAACCAAGGTTCTCATCTCGTGTGCGGAGGATCTTGCCGTTAGGCTGTTACACCTTTTGCAATCTCCCTCTTTCTCATCCATCATCTTTATTAAAGTATTAGTTTTAATTATTAAATAATCAATTTCCACTATTGCTTTACATGCTCGGAACTTTACCTCCGACCAAATCCATCCTTCGTGGTCGTCTTCGAGCGCGCCTACTGAAACCCTCATCTCTTTAAATAATTTAATAATTTAAATGACTACAATTAGACTGTAGTGACACGGGGTTCATTTCTGTACCAGACTAGATCCGAAATCCCCGGGTCAGATGACCCAAGTGTCAATGGTGATAATAATGTCCGACCGAGATCCGTAAATTCCAACTTTGACTTGGTCAGATTTACTTTATCGTGACTCCAACTTTTTTCCGGTATCTCCCACTTACTTAATCTAGATTAATTAACACTTAATGAATTTCTAAATTAATTAACTGAGCTTATCCCTTGAATCCACCTCCAACTATTTCAAGTATAATTGGTCTTGCCCAATACGGCCTTCTCTAGCCAAATTTGTTACGAGGCTGGATTTTAGATTCATAAATTCCCGATTTTCTCTTAATTTATTTTAAAAGTAATTAATTTATTTTCTGTGCAATTAATCTGATGAAAATTTTTAAAATGTTTTTAATTATTTATTGAAAAATTTGGGGGTGTGACACCAAAGATCTTTCATGCTCTTACATCAAGCATTGTGCTAACTACCGTAATTTCGATGAGTGCACATAGGTCTTACATCCCCAATTCACATAATTGGTAGTTTCGATACATAGTTTATGGTTCAATGTAGGTATTAACAAGCTATCACTATGTATTCAATCATGTCCTGTCAATCATTTCAGTGAATAACTACATTTCCTAACTATTCACAAGTATAACTCTACATTCAAGTACTTACAAGCCATTTCAAAACAGTTAATCATATCATAACTATGAAAACCCTTACTAGGGGCAATTAGCTCATAAATACTAAAAATAACATTTAAAACATGATTCAAAACTTATTTATAAAACATGTGTTTTAAAAACAAGGGGGTAAAGTCATTTTTGGTCCCTGAAAATGGGACCAATATTCATTTCCATCCCAAAATTCAAAATTTGTTCAATATGGTCCCTATGTATTGCATATTTTGACATTTTCGGTCCCTATATATTCCGTATTTTGGTATTTTTGGTCCCTATTAATGATGTGGCGGTCATGTGGAATACCAATGAAATGCATATAATCTTTTTATTATTAGGTTCAGGTTGTTATTTTGCTAATGTGGAGTGATAAGTGGCAGTATATGCTGATGTGGACCGTATTGAACAAATTTTAAACTTTTGGGATAGAAATGAACATTGGTTGTGTTTTCAGGGACAAAAAATGGCTTTAACCCTAAAAACAAAACCTGAAGTTCATTTGTTTTCCACTCACCTCAGTGCTTTACATACTAGATGTAACGCCCCGACCCGATCTCGGGACCTCGGGCACGTGTGCAGACCGGCCGTAGCCGAGTAGAGACGGGCCCCACCCGGATACAAGGCCTAAGTGTGTAAGCAGATAATGCAAAATAACAACTTAATTTATTCGAAATAAACAGAGTTCAGCGGAAACAAATAACAAGGGTTCAGGTACCCTACAAATATCAGGCCCTAAGGGGACCTACAAAACATAAAATCTCACTCAAAACAAAAGATAGACAAGGTCCTCGGACCTCTGCAAATCACCCGACCCACGATCGGCTCAGCTCCTGCGTACTAGTGTCCTACGCCTCAGGATCTGTAAACAGGAGAAAACAAGTGCATGAGCTTTCGAATGGAAAGCTCAGTAAGTACCCCTGCGGGGTTCAAGAAAATATGATATCAAAAGACATGAATATCAAAAGCAAACTCGGGGCACGCCCCTCAAAACAAGCCCTAGGAGTCTATCACAATAAAATAACAAGATCGTGACTCCTAGCTAAGAGTTCCAACGGAAGCTTCACAAACGTCTCCCCCGGTCAGTACCATCAGCGAACCTGCTGAGAAAACGACCATCCGGTCGCTACGACCCTCGGGTCGTATGTCGGTAGCGCCACCTGTCTCTCATGTCGACACGGTCAGTGATCGACCCCACTGACTAGCAAGGACAACCAGAACACTCTCCCTCTGGCTAGGAGTGCCGGAACTTCAGGGTGTCCCGTCCCCAACGCTCTCGCAAAATCTGGAGCTCACCTGCTCCACTGAATCCGGGACGAAGAACAGTACAAGTAGGGATCCCAACATCCCCAAAACAATCAAACATGCTATATATGGATTTCAACAAAATTCATGGAAGCATGTATGAAACAAATATGTCACAACAAAGACATAAAAATAAAATCCCTGAAGGGAGGAACAAGGCATGATCAACATGCAATAACAAAGTCAAGAATACTCATCAAAGAGTAAGGGTACTAGGCCGAAGTACTTACCTAAAATCGCAAAGTCTCGTGCTCCACGGGACTTCTCGACGCATCCAAGTCAATACCTGGTAAGATAATCCTATTCTCAATAAAAGTATATGTCTAAGTTTACTATGCATGCTCCAACGGGCCTGAATCCGGCTTAGTGGGCCCTCCTTCCTCTTGGTTGAACCCAACCCCAAATCGAGTCTACTCGCGAGTCCAAACTTAGTTAATTAAAATCATTAAATCAACCTAACTCCAGTTTTAATTAAATCCTAAGATTTAATTAATCTTGAAATCATCTGAACAGGGTTCAATTAATTAATTCAATAAACTTAGAATCAATTAACCCATCATCAATCATTTAAATAATTTAATTAGTCTTTAAAACTAACCATGGTTCATCAAACGAATCCCACCCTTGAATTATTTAATCAACTATTGAATTATTCAACTACTTTAAATAAAACTCAGAACTATAGTATGGTCTAATGGTTCAACAAGTCTTTAAAAATTAATTCAACTATTAAATCATTTAATCTCTCATTAAATAATTTAATTATTCTCAGCTTTATTCAAGCCATAGTGCCAAATTAACAATTTAGTCAATCTTGAAGCTAGCAACTATAGTTCCATTAATCCCAGAGCTATTTAATTAATCTTCTCATTAATCAAACCATATTTCTTTTAATCCCATAGATTAATCCCTTTTTTTTTTAATTAATTAGATCCATTAATTGATTAACAAAATAAAAACTAGTTAATCAAAACAATTAGCTAACAACTAACAATCCAATTAGTTATTTAACTAATTTACCATTTAATTAGTTTTCCAGATTAATCAATCTCTAATTAGTTAATTAACTAATCACATGATTATCAATTAATTTAACCAATTAATTGAAATACTAACTAATTAGTTAACAGTTAAAAAAACTAACACTTTAATTAATCCTTTAATAACTAACTTAAACTAACGGTTTTTCTCTCTCTTCCAGGCAGAGACCTCGCCGGCGAGGAACTCAAGGGCCCGGCCGCCTCAGAAGCGACCTCCGTCCGGGATCACGGCGAACGCCTCTTGCAACCCCGCACCCGAGATACAGCTCCCCGGCTCCTCCCTGGCCGGCAACCATCTCAGTTCTTTCTCCCAGTTTTGCAGGTTCCCGTCGGCGTCCCCTTCACCGGCGACCAGTCCCTCGGCTGGAGATCTCTCCGGCGTTCACCGCCCTACCTATGGCCTACCACCCCGCATGCATGCAAAAGGAATTAACAGACCAGAGACAGAGAACTCACCGGCGGTGTACAGGCCTCGCCGTCGCCTGAGCCTCCTGGAGGTGCTCGTCGAGCTCCGGCCAGACAGGGAACCCTTTTGGCACCCGCCTCCTTCGGTCCTCGAAGCTGCAACTCGAGAATACGCGTCTCAGCCCCTCTGTTCCTCACAGTATGGTGGAGGAGATCGTCGGAGTTGGGTGGCCCTTCAGCGATCAGCCTCGACCCTCTTTTATAGGCCGGGAGGATGATCTCTATGCGATCGGACTGAATTGGCGAAGAGATCGTGCGCAAATCCCCTCTCCCCCACTTGCCATTCCCGGCGCCAATCCATGCAGCACTTAATTTGGCAAGGTGATCGCGATCTGGCGCTGGCGAAGGAGGGAGACGATGACTCGTCTCGAGATCAAGTTTTGATCGGGATCCGACGGCCTACGTTTGCCCCCTGCGACCTCGCCTCCCATCCATTTCTCTCTGCTTCAAGATCCGTTCACAGGCGGATGAACAGCTCTCAACCCAACACGTGGCCCCCATCTTTGCCACTACTTTGCCTCACGATCTGATCTAAGCAGGATCAAACGATCTGGGCCGTCTGTCCGCCATTAGTCACAGCTTTCTCCGGTTATGCACAAAAGACCCCCCGATTTTCCATAATTATTTCTGGGTCCTTACTTGTGAGAGAACGCTCTTTCTCTTTAAGTCCCTGCTCTTTTTATTTTTTACATCCAAGTCCTCCTCCCAGAAACATCAGCTTTTCTCCCTTAGTCCTCAACCTTTTAAAATTTACTATTAGGTCCTTGGCAGCCAAATAAAACCTATAATTTAAATTTGATCCGATTTCTTTTGATTAAATCCCACCTTTACTAAACTTAGGGCATTACCTTTAATAGGTTTAATCAAATATCTCACCCCTTCCTTCTAAGTTTCTAACAAGATTATTTAGAAGCTTCCCAATTTAATTAAATCATGTATTTCCAAATTTAATTAAATCCTTCATCAATCAGAATAAATAAAATTATAAATAATTTTATCTATATTTTCGAATCTCCCTTGGGTCCATTTACCAAAATGCCCTCGGGTTTAACTTATTCCCAAAATGCCCTTTTGGCAAATTACTTTAATTAATTTAGAGGAAAAGTTTAATTAATTAAGCAATAACCTAGGGAAATTTTAAATCCTTTATTTTTACTACTAAAATCTTTGATTTTACACTAGATATCTCATGATCCTCCTCCTGCGAAGCTATGGATGCCTTTCCCGAGCCCTATACATAGTATTTAACCATTACTTATTATTTCATATCGATCAGAATGTAATTCTTGTATGAAATGATCCGATTCAGGCCTATTGTAGAGTATTAGCTTCTTACTTACTAATTGGGTTCTCCGATAATTTTTAAGCCTTGCAAACACCATATTATTTATTTCTTAAGTATTCCCTATCCAATGGACCCCCTTTCAGTCCATTTGAAACCTTTTCCAAAATAGTACAGTGGTTTTAGTATAGACAAAGATCAACACGGTCCTGAACATGGGCGTGTAAATGCTTGTGTAACTCGACACAGTCCTGAACACGGGTTAGTGAATACATGTGTGATCCGACACGGTCTTGGACATGGGCATGTGGATGCTTATGTATCTCTCTGTTTCTCTGAGAACATTAATTCTGCAGCGTTGCTACAGTACCGTCGAATTGGATTTCTAATTCTAGGCTTAAATTCCATCTAATCCATTCCAAATCACTTCTAAACTTTAAATACATCATTTATCATTCATTCCCATCCATTTTTGCATCATTTTACCCAATAAAACTTCACAAATCGATGACATTCTTCAACCCTCAACATATGACCTAATATGTATAAAAAATCCCTTTGAAACCATACAAATGCATCCAATTCAGTGTTGAGCTTACTTACTTGCTCTAAAAGCTCATATTGTCGGGCTTTACTTTGCTTTCCTTCAATTTCCTTCTCATGCCCAGACGATGAATATAAGCTCGTAACTATACTAATCAAGCTAAAATGAAGATCAAGTGATTCTAATCTACTACCCATTCATTCCTTACCTTCGATTCACGATCAAGATCAAGGATTTCCAAGGATTCTCCAAATTCTTTAAAGTGCTATAGTAGTCCATGAGAGTGAGAGAGAGAGAGAGAGAATCTCCATTCTCTCCATCTCTCAACTCTATTTGTTTAATGACCTGTTTGGTATGAGGGAAAGTAAGAACTTTGCAGGGAAAGTAAAGACCGGGAATCACTTTCACACGTTTGGTTATAAAATGAACCATGTAAAGTAAAGTTTGACTTGTAATTACTTTCCCTTTGACCAGGGAAAGTGTTTCACAGGGGGTGTGTGTGAAAAGGATTACAAGGTTGGTGGGAAAGTACAGAAGAGGTAAAATGTCAAATTTGCCCATCTATTAACTAGTTATTTCTTCTCTTGTCCTCTCTTTCATTTGAGAACCCTAAACCCGTATCCTTCTTCATTTTCAGAAAATCAAAGTAAGTTCTTCTTCCTCTCCAAAACCCTAGCGCCGGAGCAGCCCGATTGGTAAGCCCAACTTTTTTTTTTCTTTTTTTGAGAATCTTTTCTTGTTTGATGTTGTTTAATTTGATTCTAATTTCATTAAGAAAATATTTGAGAAAATCATATTTTCTTATTTATTTGAAATAGCAAACGGAGGAAAGCAGCGGGAACGCATACTTTTTCCAAGCTTGCCTTTAGTTCTCTTTCTCTTGCTTTAAATCCCCAGGGTTCCTCTCTCTCTCTCTCTCTCTCTCTCTCGTTCTAACCGCGGCTTCAAGATCTGCATTTCAGGTAATCCTCTTCTTTAGTTTTTTTTATAATGTTTTTGAGGGTTTTCATCCTTGATATCATCTGTTCGATGTGGTTTTTAGGGTGATTTGTGCGTTTTATTTTATTAGATCCGGTTTTTAGGTGCTCTGAAACTCTAATTGACTCCATTAATGCTGCAAAAGCTTACAACTAGTGATGGTTTGAGCTGAGAGGGAAGCTCATCATTCTACTTATATATATAGATAGAGACTTATAGAGAGGGAGGAGGGTCTAGAGACATGGCTTCCTTGGAGAGCAAGAAGACTTCAATTCAACTTTTGAATTGTTCAAATGTTTGGGGTTGGTTATTAATTCAATATTTATTTAATCCTTTTTGGTCCCCTATATTATAATTTAACCTAAATAACCTAGTTTCTAGTGACATGTTCGCATTCATTGAAAAAAAATAACCTAATTTAAATATATACTGGTCAATTGATAAAATTGGAAGCTGAAGCCAAATGTATACTGCGATCATCACTATATAAAGATTTGGATAATCTCTTCTGTAATCTCTAATAAGTTTTTTATTATTACTTGTTATTGTCATTGTCCCTCCATAAACTTATCTTAATTTAACTTCAGAAAAAAAATGGATGCAAATTGATCATGAATCTAAAATTTAAGAGATTCATCTTTCTCTTTTACATCTTCACAATGAGAAAACAAGACATCCATCTCAACAAAATAATAAATTCAATGTTTGATCAAAGCATTGACTACATTAATATAATAACTGCAATTTGCAAGGTTGTCAGACCCGGCCCGGGGCATTGACCCGGCCAAGCCCAGTGGTCAGGGGTCAAGGGGAACCGGGGTCAATAATAAAATATTAAAAAATAATTTATAATAATTATTAATTAACAAATATGATGTAAAATATAATTATAATAATAAAAAAATTAAAAAACATAATTAACTAAATTTGATAATTAAAATTTTAAACATGACCACACACCAACCTATCAAAAATAATGAAAAAGACTAAATTAACTAATTAAGTTCTTCTCCAGCAATGAGAAATCATTCACAAACAATCAACAACCACATTTGAATCTTTGACGTAGAGAAACACAACATACAGAGTCACAAACATAGTTTATAACTTTATACTATATAGAATCAATGAATCATAGATATGCTTTGGCAGGGAACAATGGAAATTGGAAAATAATCAAATATACAAACTGCTATTCTTAAAAATTTTCAATTAAGATCTTGCCCTTTACTCCTTTATGCATTGGCAGGCTAGCAGCATGAGCAAGTATATAGTATATACATAATATACCTCATCGTATACAGTGCACACAAAGAACAAAATACAAATCATTGAATCAACAGACAAGTGGACATCAAACGATTCAAACCATATCAAAATCAAAGAGTGGGGAAAGTGACGAGCGGTGAGCAACTGAGGGACAGGCGACTCCGACGAGCGACGAGCTGCGGCTGGGCGGGCGACGATTCCGGATTCACTGCTGGGGCAGCGAGGGAGGATGGACTCGATGGACGGAGACGAGGGCGGGCTGAGGGGCTGACCGGCTGAGAAGTGAGAACCTGTGCTGTGGCCTGTGAGTGCTCAGTGCTGAGCAGAGCGCGCCGCCACGCGACTGCGAGTTGGTAGGAAAAGTTGAAAACGGTGAATAAAAAAAAAAATAACCCCAAATAAACCCTAACATTCTGACCCGGTTGACTCGGCCGGGTCACCGGGTCTATACCGGGTCAACTGCCCCCCGGTTTTTGGGGGTATACCGGACCGGCCACATGGCCGGTTCCCGGTTGAACCGGTTGAACCGGCCGGGCCGGTCCGGTTCTGGCAACCATGGCAATTTGTATATCATACTTTGAAGTCATTTAAGCACCATTTTTAATTTGGGTTATTCATTAGGGCGTTTGCAGGATAAAAGAGTATTCGGGTTGGAATTTTAGATATATTGCTTGTTGGTTGATTCCTCTGTTTCTGTGACACCTTTGCTATGTTTTTGTTGAGATTTGACTGCATGAACATATATATACATGGAAAAAGATCATCCTTGATATCATCTGTTTCTGTTTCTGTGACACCTTTGTTATGTTTTTGTTTCTGTGATGTGTTAGCATAGCATAGAACATATATATACATGGAAAAAGATGGAAACTTTACTCATCTTCATATAAAATTAAAACAGTAGTTGTTGTCCTAACAACATTTATTGGAGGACCAAAGTTGGTTTGTGAGGTTGTATAAGGTAATGTCAAGTTTATGATTGTAGTGATGAATCTGCAGATTTTTTTTCCACAATGTTTTTGTTGTATAGTTGTTGTTTATTATATTAGATGCATGCAAGTTTATGAGTGTAGTGATGGATCTGCAGATTTTTTTTTTCACAATGTTTTTGTTGTATAGTTGTTGTTTATTATATCATATGCATGCAAGTTGATGACTGTAATGATGGATCTGCAGATTTTTTTTTTCAATGTTTTTGTGGACCTCGTTTTGCCATCCTGATTTGAGGGATTTATGTTGGTTTTGATTGTTGTGTTGCTCGATCTCATTGTTGGTTAGGATTAATTCTTCAAGGAAAAAAGGATGCAACAAAGAATGAATGTGTATCTTGAATGTGCAAATATAGAAATTAGAGGATAGTCCTTTATTCATGGTTGGTTATAGTGATTTTTTTTCTTTATTATTCTTAGAAGGAAATTTTGAACTTTACCTGATAATTTGACCATTATAGTGTTCACAATTCTTGTAATCACTGTTTATTCATAGTTGCTCATTGTCCTTTTATTTTATTAAGTCAAGTGTTGAACATGAACTCCTAGGCACACACTATTAACAGCTTATACTGGTTTGATATCCATTATTCTATTGTTGTTTACATATGGACACACTAGAGATTATATATGTTATAAAATTTTTAATATGTTGTTATACTTTTTTATTAAAAAATATTGTTTTATACTCCTTAATTTCTTTCTTTTATTTTAAAGCTTGTTGCATGGCTGAGAACAAATGTTTTTCTTTTCTTTGTATAAATATATATTATAAAATATATCCAACCGTACACTTGGTTTGATTTCTTAGTACATTTTTATAGGTATGTTTCGATTATTGGTGCTGAAATGGATGAGTTCTTGGAAAAAGAGTATGCAACACTCTTGGCTGCTTATACAGTTGTTCTACATGTCAATAACCTACTTTCTATAATTAGTTCGATGTTGGAATTTTGTTGCTTAAGATTGAAAAATAGAAAGCCAAAAAGAAAGAAAAGCTCTACTTATGAGAGACACCTCATTAGGCAACTAAATTTTAGAAGAATGGTGTTTGATTCAGATTTGGCTTGTGTGGAGAACATTAGGATGAATAGGGCAGCTTTTTACAAATTATGTGATATGCTTCAAAGCATTGGTAGGCTTGCTCCAACGAAAAATATGAACATTGAGGAAATGGTTGCATCGTTTCTCTACATCCTTTCTCATCATGCTAAGAATAGGATTGTAAAAAGGGAATTTGTAAGGATTGGAGAGACAATAAGTAGGCACTTTGGTCTTGTCTTACACTCTGTGTTAAGGTTGCATAAGGAATTATTTAAGAAGCCAGAACCTGTACCTTAAGATTCCACAGACCTTCGATGGAAATGGTTCAAGGTAAAAATATAATTTTATTTATATAAATGTTTATGATGTGACATTTTCAAATTTGAACAATTTAATATACTAATTAGTGTGTGTCATGTTAAATTTCAGAATTGTTTAGGTGCCTTAGATGGGAATTACATTAAGGTCAACGTCCCGGAAGTGGACAAGCCTAGATATCGGACAAAAAAAAGGAGAAATTGCTAATAATGTTCTAGGCGTATGCTCACAAGATTTGCAATTTATATACATATTACCTGGTTGGGAAGGTTCTGCAGCAGATTCTAGGGTACTGCGAAATGCAATTTCTAGACCAAATGGATTAAAAGTTCCTCAAGGTAATAATAACAAACACTCCCAAACTTGTAAACCATTAGTATAATCTTTATTAATTTAATTTAAATAAAACTAAAAGAATGTTATGTCTTCAGGTTTTTACTACCTCTGTGATGCTGGTTATACGAATGCAGAGGGATTCTTAGTTCCATATAGAGGTCAACGTTACCATTTGAATGAGTGGAGACAAAACAATTTCCCTCAATTAAAAGAAGAATTGTTTAACTACAGACACTCAAGTGCACGCAATGTCATTGAAAGGTGTTTTGGACTGTTGAAGATGAGATGGGCAATACTTAGGCACCGATCTTGGTACCCAGTTAAAACACATTGCCGAGTTATAAGTGCATGTGCATTATTACATAATCATATTAGGAGGGAGATGACTCTTGATCCACTGGAGGCTGAATTGGATGAGTTATATGTGGACTCTGAGCCTATGTCAAATACACAAAGTATCCAGTACATTGAGACATCAAGTGCATGGACAAATTTTAGAGACAACTTCGCTCAAGAATGGTGGGATGAATGGCAACCTTCTAGAAATCAAGCAAGAGGAGATTAAGCTTTTATTTTCTTAATATTATTTGCTCATTATCCTATGTTTAATGATTTTTGAACAATTTATGTAATTTTGAATTGTTATCCTATATTTAATGGATTTTGGACAGTTTATGTAATTAATTCTATTTTATATTATGATAATATAAACTCTCAGTTGTTTGTGAATGTTTATATTTAATTATTTATGATTACTCTCATATGACATCCTTCACTTACTTGCATTACAATCTTTGATAGTAACCATGTTTACTTTTGTGTTTGATGTCAGATGGAGAATTTAACAAGTTCAACTGGTGCAAAAACCAATAAGAGGAACAATCATCAGTGGACTCCAGCTGAGGATAAAGTTTTGATTGAATGCTGCTTAGAGCTTGTGAACCAAGGTTGGAGAGCAGATAATAGTTTCAAGACAGGGTACTTGACTCAACTACAAAAATGAATGACTGAAAAGATCCCTAACTGCAAAATTATGGGTGATCCTCACATTAAATCTAGGATGCGGACACTTAAAGCACAATTTAGAGAACTTAAAGAGTGAGGGGACAGTCTGGGTTTGGATGGGATGAAGCTAATCAATGTGTGACTTGTGATGATGATGTGTGGTTTTCATGGCTTAAGGTAATATGAAATTGATCTCTCTACTAGCCTTTATTATAAAATTATTTTTTTATGTACAATGTTACTAATAAGAACTTATATATGCAGAGTCACAAAGATGCCTCTGGTCTTAGGAACAAATCATTCCCTCATTTTAATGAGCTAGCAATCATTTTTTGGAAAGGATCAAGCAACTGGAGATGGAGCAGAATTCGTAGGTGAATCTGTGGAAGCTATGGAAAGGGAGAATTCAACACTTGCTGCATCCAAAACAGCTTCTAAAGCTAATGAATCAATGAAGGACACTGTCCAAAATGACTACTTTGGTCTGGATGTTGAGGTGGAAAATATAAATGAACCTATCTTTATCTCAGAGGATACATGCAATGACTCCTCGCATGGTTCAACAAAAAGGAAGAAGATGGCAGTGCAAATGCAAGGTGAGTCAAGTGTGCCTTCAAAGAAAGGGAAGAAAAAGGGATCTGCTATGGATAAAATTGATGATTCCTTCTCCAAGTACATGGAAAGATTTTATGATATTTGTGATGGAACAAAGCAAGAGATAGGTAAAGTGGCAACCTATTTCCAACATTTGAATGCAAATGTGGAAAAGAGGAGTCTTCTTTATGAAAGTATAATAAAACTCAATGGTTTAACCAAAGAAGAGGCGGTTCGAGCAATTGGTATGATTTCAGCTGACAGAGGCAAGATTGAATCATACTTTTTATTTCCAGATGATGATGCAAAGCTGGTTTATGTGAAGAGTGTGTTGGCTGGAGTCATATAGTACTTTAGATAGTTATTGGTTTTTTGCTTTGTAATGTGGACAAGTTTTATTTGTGAACAATTAAAAAATGATTGTCTACACTTTGTTTGTTACTTTTAAGCTTGGACTATTTTTTATGTGGCAGTTATTTATTTAGGTGTGACTTCATTGTTATTGCAACTCTTATTTTCAATAGTTTTTTCTAGAAGCACAGATTATTGTTCATGATTCAACAGGACATATGCATTTATTATGTTATATGCAAAATATAATGATTCAACTCCTACCAAGAGGTAATTAGAGAATAGAGTTGCATTTAACAAAATCAATCATTTTGAGTTATACAAAATCCAATTTTACTAAGTAGAGTAATAAAATCATAATTTACTTATAATTTTAGTATTTCTTAATTATTTATTACGCATAGATAAATATAATTTAAAAAAAGGGTATTTTTCTGTTATACTTCTCCGATTACGTTGTTTTATAAATTATTCAAAACTTTTGATTGAGAAAACTAACTCAATAGGTGACAAGTGAAATAAAAATAAAATATGGGGTTATAGGGTATTATTGAAAAACGAAGATGTGACAAGTGATTTGGCTATTTTTCAAGGGGTGGTAAGTAAAAAGTTCTTATGTAAAACCCAATTTTATTAATAGAGTAATCAAGGGCAAAATTGGGAATGAACATTACTTTACATGGTAAACCTATTAATACCAAACGGATGAATCACTTTGCATGCTTTTTAATTACACTTTTTTGTTGGGTATAACAAACATTGCAATGGGAAAGTGATTACAGGGAAAGACTTTGCATGGAAAGACTTTACAGGGAAAGACTTTAATGCAAAGTACCAAACGGGCCCTAAGTGTTGTTTAAAGGGCAAAATGGTCTTTTTCCCTCTCAATCTCCATCAACTCATTTAATCCTAGAAGATAGCTTAATTGATGTCATTTTCATCTAAAAGCCTTTCTTAAACTTTGATTTTAATTTAATTGGCTATTTTACGCCCCCCCCCCCTTCCTTTTTTTTTTTTTGAGTTTCACTCTATTAGTCAATTTTCTAGAAAAATTTGGGTCGTTACAAGTAAAGGTCGATCGGGAAGTATTGATGATGATTGTATGGAAATTAGAGTTGAATGAGAGAAGAAATGGATGGATCTACTATGAAATAGGTATTAAATCCATGTAGATAAGAATTGAGAGGTTTTCCCCAATTTTTTGATGTGACGTCCTTCCCCAGCCTACCTATTTGTCCACCAGGACGGGCCTTACCACACCTAATCCTCGGTTGTGATAGACTAACTACTAAAAGAAAAATCAAAAATACAAAATTGGTAAAAGAAAAATAAAAAGATAGTAGTGATGATTCTCAGGGTCTGAAATCCTCCTCGTCGTCCCTATCAGCTGCATCCTCGGCCTCAACAGTAGTGGCGTCTCCAACTGCAGTAGTGTCATTGTGGTCCGCCCCCATATCTGTTGCAGATGGTGATGTAAGCAATGGTGGGGGTGGATACTCAATCGCCTGCTGCCTAAGAGAAAGGTGTACTCCTCCCATGAGCCAGAGAAGTAGTGCATCCTGATCATCTTGTAATAATACAATGGCTGGTGGTGAAGGTGTTGGGGCCTACGGTGGTGGTCTTTGTCTTGGGACCCGGCCTTTGTTCCTAGCTCTTGTGGTATTTGTGTGGGTTGCAACTGTGTAACCGATGCCCTGGGCGGTGTGTGTGGCGTACAACATCCCCATCAGCCTTATAGTCTCTATGGTGATTGGAATAAAGCCTCTATCTATCGTCATCCCTCAAGTGATTTGGTCGGAGAATACGTCCATTCCTCAGGCCAGTCGCATGATGTAGGGCCTTGCAAATATAACTTTGATCCTATAGTCCGATACTTGATGCATAAGGAGCTTGGCTACAACCCACCCCAGGTGGAGTGAAAATCTGTCCACCATGCTCTAGAGGTATAGGAAGTCCCTGGTGCTAACGACTCTCGTGCTCAATGCCTACCCTGTGATCGAATGACTGAGTATCATGTGTATACACTTTTCATGTGTATGTACCAAAATGTCCCAGCCGATGTGGTGGGCCTTGCCGAACTACAATTGGCGCAGACGGTAATGCAAATTGTTGTGAATTGGTGTGATGAAGGCGACCTCCAGCGAGGTAGGGGTGTATGGTGGCTGAGGTTGGGAGCTCTCCTCTTCTTGCCGCTTCTTTGTTAGCCGCTCCTTGAGGGTTGCTTTCTTCGGTGGTATAGTGGTTGTTGGTAAGGACTCGCCGGAGAAAAGGATGCACAGCCGTGTGCAAGGAGATCTATGAAAAGGGATGGCCGCGACTGAACTTCGGTGAAATCAACTACGATCTTGACTAGTCAAACGCGGTCTTGCCGAAGAAGCTCGGGCGAGGGATGAAGTAGAGAGGAAGGGCCGAAGTTCAGTCTGCGGCGACGGATTTGGGAAATAAAAACCTAGCTGTGTTCGTTCGCCTGCTTGAACACTTCTTTAAGCACGGGCGTGTAGAGTATTGCATGCCCATGTTTCTCTGATACACGGCCGTGCACTTCAGTCTTGGTGAACCGTGATCTTTCGAGATGTATACGGCCTTGAACACGGTCATTCTTATGCCCTCGCATGCATCTCTCTTTAAAAAGTGCACGCCCGTGTAGTTCAATAACACGACCGTGTTGATGTTAGCTTGATTTGAATCTCGATTTCCTGAAATGTGCTCATTTTAAACACGACCGTGTTTCATCCAGTGCACCTTTTTGTTAGCTTTTGGACTTCCTGGCCGCCTTGTTTTCTTCTCTACCTGTGTGTTAGTGGCTCCAAAGACAAAGGATTAGTCGTTAAACACTTTGGAACACACTTAAATAAGGAAACATCATCAAACAAATGGAATTCACCACTAATGTATACCTAACTGGTATCATAAATTAAACGAGAAGGGAGACTAGAGAACTAACCGAATTTGGGTTGCCTCTCAAGAAGAGCTTGTTTTGCGTCACTAGCTTAACTTACCTTTTAAGCTAAGTAAGGTTCGAAGAGATGGAACCTCTCGCCTTCTCCACGTCCTGTAGTTTGTACACTAAAATAGGAGATGAATTCATACTTATAGAAGTTGGTTTTGCTTGCTCAGGTTCTTTTGCCTCCTCAATGGGGGTTTCCTAAGGTGGTGGTTCATTCTCGAATAGATCGTCCAGTTGGTCCTTTAGTAATTCATCATGCATAAAATCAGAAACACAGTCATCAACGTGATCAATAAAATAAGAAGAGTCATCAAGCTCCATGGGATGTCGTGTGACGTCGTTGAGGCTGAAGATTACTTCTTCTTCTCCAACCCTCAGGGTCATCCGACCATCTTTTATATATAACAATGCTTGTGCAGTTTTCAGAAATGACCTTCCTAAGATGAGGGACACCTCCAGTTGATCGTCCAGGTCCAAGATATAGAAGTCCACAAGGAAGATAAACTTATCGACTTTCACTAGCAAGTCCTCGACTATCCCACGAGGATAACGGATTGATCTATCTGCCATCTGAAGTGTTACTTTGGTTGGCTTCGGCTTTCCATTCCCTAGCTTTTGGAGTATCTTTCACAGCATGAGATTGATGCTTGCCCTAATGTCAGCCAAGGCTTTTTCATCCACCAATCTTTCGTTGGAACATAGAATTATGTAAGGAAAGTCGAATACTACAATCCCTAGCTTTTTCTTTCTTTGGTAGTTTGTTGGTGAGGAAAGTCAAATACTGTTCATTCAGGGTTGCCAGAAATACTTCCTCTAGTTTCCTCTTATTGGTGAGCAATTATTTCAAAAGTTTCGCATATCGTAGCATCTGTGCAAGTGCCTCCATAAACGGAACATTAATGAGTAATGCCTTAAAAACATCAATTTTTTTTTTGAATTGCTCATCATGTTGGTCCTTTTTCAACTTGGCTAGGTAAGGTAACTTTGGTTTATACTCAGGCACCGTGGGTGCTTCCTTTTTCTTACCATGACCAACTATTCTTCAACATCGAACTTATTTTCCTCTGGGAGTGTGACATGTATGTTTCTTGGTTCTTTGTTCTTTGGTGGAGTTAACTCCTTTCCACTTCTGAGGGTAATGGCCTTGAGAGACTCCCTCGGTTGACTTCTATTTGCTTGGGAAAGTGCCTGCTGGTCGTTTTGCCAAGGACTTAGCTATCTGACCAACTTGATTCTCGAGGTTCTGTAGTGATGCTTGCTGGTTTCTCATTATCTCCTTATGTTTGGTGAGTGGTGCTTGATTTTTTTGAAAGTATTGTGTGAGCAGACTGTCCAAACTTGAACCTTTCTTTTCTCGTGGTAGTGGCTGACTACTCTGGGGTGGGCTGGTTCTTGATTTTCCTAGGTGTTGCCCTGGGATGCTGTAGGATAAGTTAAGGTGGTTCTTCTACCCAGGATTATATGTGGAGCTATAAGGATTATTCTGAGACCTTCCTACAAAATCAACTTCTTCCACTTGCTCAAATTAACCCTCTTTTGGCATATTCCCACATGCACTACACATCATCACAGGTGCTTGCTGCTGACAGCTAATGCTCTCCAACTTCTGACTGATTACCTCCACCTTGGTTGTTAGGTTTGTTAATATATCGACATCATGAACCCCAACTACCTTGCTCGGTTTGGTTCTCTCGGAACTCTGCTAATATCCATTGGTGGCCATCTCATTTATCAGTTCCTTGGTTGTGTTGGGGTCCTTGCGGCAAAGTGAACCACCGGCTGCTACATCCAACATCTATTTTGTAGTTACGTTTAACTTGTTGTAAAATGTTTGGACTTGCACCTTCTGAGGATATGTTTGTATCTCTCCTATGTATCATACAACTTTTCCAACTCCATCTGTCTGAAGAAAGAGATGTTGCTCCCCAGTTTTGTTATCTTTGCTAGAGGAAAGTACCCGATTAATAATTTCTCTGCCAACGGAGCACATGATGTGATGGAGCCATGGGGCGAGGAATTTAGCCACTATTTCACTCGTCCCGTGACTAAGAAAGGAAATAACCTGAGGCGGACGGTGTCTATAGGTACTCTAGTTACTGAATTTGTGCCTTTGATTTCTAAGAAGCTATGCAAGTGTGCATAGGAGTCCTCATCCTGGAAACCATTGAATTGGCATGATTGCTTAATCATCTGGATGACGTGGGGCTTTAGTTAGAAATTATGCCCTGTGACTGGTGGCGGGTTGATGCTTGAGCCGATGCCATCCAAGTCTGGCCTAGCAAAATCCGATATAAATTGGGTTGGTACCGCCTTCGGTTTTGGTTTATTGACTTCTACACTAAATTCCACTATTGCTGCCTTTTTGGTAAGAGCTTCTCTTAATTGACGACGAAGGTGACGCTCAAAGTCTGGATCAGGTACTTCCACTAAGTATGTATTGCATCTTGCAATCACCAACCATGAAACTAAACTATGCCTTGTATTAGTAATCTACAACAATAGGGTAGTTAGAACACAGAGGGAGGTATGGAGTGAATTGAGTAAGATGGCTACAATCCCATTTCCTTGAATACTTCTTAGTGATTTCAATGCAGTCTGCAACAATGAAGAAAGGAAGAACATGAGAGGTACTCGCAACTTCACTACTGAGATTAAAGCCAGGTATTTTAATGCTTTTCTTAACCATTGTAATCTACATAAGCTTAATTACATTGGCTCCCCCTTTACATGGTGTAACAACCAAAAAGGGATGGCAAGGAGATGGGCTCGACTGGATAGGATAATTGTTAATGAGCACTGACATGATAGTATAGGGTCTTATTGCATTGAATAGCTAGCCCGATTCCAATCAGACCATAGCTCTTTAGTTTTGACCATAAACCATAAACATAATAGAGGCACCAGACCCTTCGAATTTGACAGTAATTGGATGAATACTACAGAATGCCAGATGACAATCCAATCAACTTGAAGTAGTAACTCCTCAGGGAATCCACTCTCCACAAGCTTAGACATCAATTAATAAAAACCTATGTCTTCACAACTCAAGGTTTAGAACAAAGAATAAAAGGAGTTGAAAAGGAAATTGAAGCCTTAGAAGAGGCTGAAACCCAAACATATGAAACACTAGAAGAGGAAAATTCTAAACAGTAAAGATGTCTATACAACAAGCATCAGGCACTTGTGGGATCGAAAATACCCGCCTGGCATCATATATGTGAAGAGACACTAGACGACATATCGAATCACAAATATCATATTTGTTTAGTTATTGTGGGTTATTCCATTCCTAATAGAGACAAGCCTCTATTATTAATTACCCCAGACAAAGTCTTGGGAACGTCTGATTAAGGGCAAACGTACAAGTTGAGACAATGGAAAAGAATTCATTTACTGCATAACAATAATAATTTATTACATATATATTCATCAACATATATATATATATATATATATATATATATATATATATATATATATATATATATATATATTATTTATTCATTTATTTATGACGCCGCTTTCCGCCTTGGGACATATGCCTTGCCACTTTTGGACTTCATGTTTCGTCGGTTGCCTCAAATACAGGTTTCATCGCCGCCTTGAGATTCACACCGCTTTGAAATACATGTTAGCCACTTTGATATGCATGCTCTATCGCCGCTTTGAGATTTACTCCATTTTAGAATTCATATTTAATATCAGCTTCCTGCCTCTTCAGGATTTATACTTCACTGCTTTCCTCAAGATGCGTATTCCATTGTCATATCGAGATGCCTGTTCCATCATCGCCTTAAGATGCGTATTATTTCAAGATAATGAATTCTAACCTCCCTTACTTTTCTTTTCCATAACATTGATGCCTTAGTTAATCTCAAGGAGTCACATATTACTATCTTCATGAACATCTTTGATCCATTTGCCCTTTCAACATGAAACCAGTCTTCCCTCTCTAATAAATCTTCAAATTTAAGAGTCCATAAAACTTTACTTGTATCAATATACCATTAGCATCAATGACATTAACCCCTCCATTTGCCTTCTTCTTATTTCCCTTTTTATTTATTACTATTTTTTAGCTTCAAATTTCTTATCTAAACTTCATTGATTGCCCCTTTAACTTTCAACATTTGGACTTCAAATTTGTTAGATATGAGCCCATTCCGCCCAATTTAGGATGAAGATTAATCCATCCAGATCCAATATTGGAGTGTGTGGGCCCCTTTGACATTCATGATATCATGTATATATAATTTTTAAATTATCTTATCCTTATAATACATGTATATATGTACATATCAATTTAAAAATTATATATACATATCTAAAAATTGTTTTATATATATATATATATATATAATACATATTAATAGTGATAGGATGAGGCGGGTGGACATGGGCCGGGTAGCCCATGGGCTGGCCCGAACCCAACCCGAAAAAAAACAGGGTCTGGGTTTAGGAAAATGACCCAAAGTAATTTGGGTTAGCTAAACCAAGCGAGGCCTAATTATATTTAATTTGGGCTTGGGTTATATAGATTTTGCCCAACTTAGCTTTCGGCCTACCCTAATAAATAAATTATATATATATATATATATATATATATATATATATATATATATATATATATATATATATATATATATATATGTTAACTCCCAATTCAAAACCCTAATATTTGTTTTATGGAACAATTAGTGTTTTATTAAGAATGTTGAACTTGTTCTTGATGTAATATTTGTGTAGTACTTATTTGAACCACTTGTGTTATTTATGTCCTACTTGTTTATATAATAGTCTAATATATGTTTTATTTAATTATTTACATTATTAGTATAAAAATAAAATTATTTTATTTTTGGGTTGGACTAGGCTGGGCCCGGGCCAAACAATATTCTGATGGGCCAGGTTTGGGCTAACAAAATTTGACCCAAAAGTGGCCTAGCCCAGCCCAACCCAAACGTATGAGTTGGTTTTTTTGAGTCTAGCCTAGCCCAGACCCGGCCCAGCCCAACCCATGTCCAGCCGTAAGTGCGGCCGGCCTCATCCTATTACTACCCATATATATATATATATATATATATATATATAGGGTTAGGATCATGGGACACACTATTTTGACACACCATTTGACATCCTTTTCCATTCTGGCCCCTGAAGCATGTTTAAAAGATTTCCAACCGTACGGATGGGAAGATCATCGAAAAATAAGCTAGCATGTCCATTTTCATACAATTTGATGACCGTTTGGTCTTCCCACTTAACGGTTGAAATTTTGAACTGTTCAAATTTCTATAAAATAAAAACCGTTAAGTGGGAGGACCAAACGGTCATCAAATTGTATGAAAATGGACATGCTAGCTTATTTTTCGATGATCTTTCCATCCGTACGGTTGGAAATCTTTCAAACATGCTTCAGGGGCCAGAATGGAAAAGGATGTCAAATGCGCCAAAATAGCGGCCCCATGATCCCTGACCTGCACTGTAACCTTCCCATGGCATATGAGCTACTAATACGGTTTTTCCTAAAGCGAAGTTCCCCACCAACCTGTAGCCGCACCCTCTCGCTAAAATTTGTCCCTTTTAATGTATTTACCCTCGAAACACGAGGTTTTGATGCATACAAGTATTTTTGTTAGAACGTTGATACATAACTAATGGAATGCTCATAGTGTCTCCATTACTTGAGAAAATAATCTTGTGAGTCTCAAGTATAAATGATCTTTCCTCCCGCTCGGCTATAGCTGAAACCCCGTAATCTAGAGCCGCTTTGGAGTTCCAAATTAGCCCAACAATACACTTTTCGGATCGAGAAAGCGGAACTGCTTGACGTTGCATATTAGAACTCATTAAAGCTCGATTTGCATCATTATGCTCAATAAAAGGAATGAGAGAAGCTCCAATAGAAAAATATTGGAAGGGAAAAATACTTCTAAGATGAATCTGTTCCCATGCAATGGTCAAGAACAATCTGGGGAATGGAAGCAGAGCTTCCCTTCTGTTCTCCCCGAAAACAACCTTCTTTTTTTTAACCTATTTATAAGGAACTCGAAAAAAAAATTCTAAAAGTAAAAAAGAAATTTTTTCGAGTTTTAAGAGTTTTCAAAGAAAGAAAAAAAATGGTTTATGAAAGTTAGGAAAGAAAAAACAGTATGGATCTTCCCAATAGTTTTAATTCTAAAACAAAACTTAGAGTTTGTTTGTTGTGTGGCATGTCTTGTTTAAAGATTCATCCAAAGGAACCTCGCTTACATTTATTTTGATTCTATGGATGCTCTTACACAAACAAAAAACTCTTTTAATTTGTTTCACTTTCTCTTTTTCTAATATTATTAATATAATTAAATTAAATAGTACAAATATTAATAAACTAATAAAACTAATAAATAAAACTATAATACTATCTTTCCTTATAATGAAAAGGAATATATATTATCAATATAAAGAATCACACATTATTGAAATTGAACGATTTGACAAAACAAATCCCCAAAACAACTCAACTCATAGCATAGAATATAGTTGAAGAAACGTTGATACATTTAGGGACGATTCAAAATTTCAACCGTTAAGTGGGAGGACAAAACGGTCATCAAATTGTATGAAAATAGACATGCTAGCTTATTTTTCGATGATCTTCCCATCCGTACTGTTGGAAATCTTTCAAACATGCTTTAGGGGCCAGAATGGAAAAGGATGTCAAATGGTGTGTCAAAATAGTGTGTCCCATGATCCTGACCCATATATATATATATGTATATATATCACTCTTTTTTTCTTCTTTTTTTTTTCCTTTTTTTTAATTTCCTTGTTATGACTCCCCAACCTCACTCTCCCTCAAAAGCTAGGGTTACTTATGTCTCTCGATTCTCCAAGACGATCAAAGGGTGGGGATTCTAAGGCTTTTATCTATATAATAATAGTAATAATAATAATAATAATAATAATAATAATAATAATAATAATAATAATAATAAAACATCTCCTTTCAAGAATCTTTCTCTAGATCATGGACAATCGCGAGCTTCTCCAAAAAGACCAAAGTTCTCTCTTTTTTCTGTCTGGCCTCCCCCTTTTTTTAAAGTGTCTCTTATCTCTATCTTTACCCAGAGAATTTTCTCCACCCAATCTAAACTCCCATAACCTTCTGATGGATTAGATCAAAGGTGGATAATATCAAAATCCAAGATTTAAAATTTAATTTAAAATTTTTTAATTTCATTTTATCATTATTATTATTCTTTTTTTTATTATTATTTGCCTCGAGATTGGTATCCATATGATGCCTTGGGATTTGCATTCTTTTAGATTGCATCGAGATCTATTATCGGGCTATCTTGAGATTTGTATTTCTTAAAGATCGCCTCGGGATGTGTATTCTCAGGCATCTTGAATTTGAGATCGCCTCGAGATATGTGTTCTCGGGCTATCATGGAATTTATGTTATTGGCTTGTCTTGGGATTTGTGTTTTAGCCGGGATGCAACCAAATAACATTACATTCATCATAAGAAATCCTAAATCAATCAAGATTTGGACATATTTAAATTTTATTTATTTATCTCATAAAATCTTAAATCAATCAAAACTAAGATTTAAATTTTATTTAGATCAGGATCGGGACATGTATTATTTTTTATTATTTTATTTTATTTTTTTATATATAAACATCACTACTAAGGCAAAACATTAACTTCTAGATACAGAAGTCAAGAACAAACTGGTTGAATAATGCAGACCACAACTCCAAATATTTTCACCAGCTTGCAAGAAGCCACAGAAGAAGGAACAAAATTCTACAGATAAAAGATGATAAAGGCACTATAGTAACAAATCCTATTGACATTTATACATGCTTCTCTGATTTCTACTCCAAGTTATGGCAGGATAACAGAGGATGTAACCTGGGAACCACAATGGAGGCTCTGCCTGATGACCTCCCCACATTAACAGATGAGCAGGGCAGAAATCTTATCAAGCTAATCACTAGGTTTGAAATCTACAACGCCTTGAAATCTATGGCAAAAGGTAAGGCCCCTGGACCACTTGGCTTCACGGTGGAATTCTTTATTGCTTATTGGCATATTATTGGGGATTCAATGGTTGAGGCCATTAAACACTTTTTTTAACAAAGGGCACCTGCCCAAAAATTGGAACCAAACTGTGATCACCTTGATACCTAAGAAAGAAAACCCACAATCAGTGCAAGATTATAGACCAATTGCTCTATTAATGTTAATTAAAAGCTTATAAACAAAATCTTGGCCAAGAGAATTAGAGATGTACTGCCTTCCCTTATTAGGAAGGAGCAGAGTGCCTTCATTAAGGATATGAGCTTTAATATAATATCATGTTAGACCAGGAAATAGCACACACCTTATTAGAGAAAGACCACAAACCCCACCCATTAATGATGATCAAGATAGATATGGAAAAAACCTATGACATATTGAGATGGGATGCAATCCTTGTTGTACTTACCAAAATGAAAATTCCTCTGAAATGGATTAATTGGATCAAGGCATGCATTGAAACCCCTACTATGGTTTTTAATATTAATGGAAGAATTGGAGAATATATCAAACCATAATTACGCATTAGGCAGGGGGACCCTATCTCCCCTTTCCTCTTTATTCTAGTGCTCGGGTCCTCACCAACCTACTAAACAAGGCAGAGGACATGAAAATGCTTAAGGGTATTCCACTGGATCCAAACCACTCAATCAATCATATACTCTTTATTGATGACCTAATTTTTCTATTGCATGGTTACAAGAAAGGACTCTAGAGCCATTAATATGTGTATAAACATTTACTCAGACGTTACAGGTCAAAGAGCCAATCTTAGAAAATCTGAAGTCCTTTTCCCATCTTGGTTAAATCCAAAACTCAAGAAAGCCATAGTGACCATCTTAGGCCTCAAAGTTGGTGCTTTCTTTCTAAAATACTTAGGGAGCTGGTATCTCCACAGAGGGTACACAGATCACGTTTCAAACCTCTTGTGGAAAAGGTTAAAAAGAAACTAGGACATTGGCAAACTCTAAACCTCTCTATGGCAGGCAAAATAACTTTGATTAACTCTGCAATCTTATCCCTCCTTGTGTATAGCCTAAATACCTATGCTATTCCTGATGGGGTACTTGACCAAATATCCAAATCAGTATGGGAATTTCTATGAAAAACCAGCAATGGGAAGGGCATCCATCTCGTAGACTAGAATACGATATCCACAGAAAAATCTGAGGGTGGCTTGGGGATCAAAAACTAGAAAATTATGAAGCAATCTCTAATAACTAAACACTTATTGGAGCTATTGAACAATAGTGATAAACCATGGGTTCAACTGTCTATAAAAAAATATAGCAATTTCTCACTTTGGGACAATAATAGAACAACTAAGGCATCCTACTTGTATCAAACCATTCTTAATATACTACCAAATTAGTTAAAGCGAATATTACAACTAGATACATCCAAACATCTGACTCTGTGTACCTACGTCCATGGTTGTTTATCCTTCCCCTTAGATATAACCCCACCTTTTACAATATGGATTTTGATTTAAATGACCTCACAATTCAAAACCAAATGGTGGGGGATGAATGGGACTAGAAGATCATACATGAACAATTCTCTGAATGCATAACTGACACTTTTCACTGCAGAGAAAACATAAAAGAAGATCAAATGAATAAATGGGATTGGCAACAGGGCATAGGGACTAAATCCTTATCTGGTGTTGTCTATGACCAACAAACTCTTTCAGATATGGAAAATCACTGGGATGGATAGCAAGCTTTGTGAAAACTTGATGTTATTCCAAGGATCTAAACCTTTCTATGGAAACTCTTCCATAGGAAATTACCAACCAAACACTATTTATACTCCATCAAATTGGGGCCTGATATGCCTTGTGAACTCTGCAAACTTAGTTTAGAGAACCTGGCATACCTTTTTTCTCACTACAGGTGGGCCAAACTTATCTGCAATGAAATCCAAGCAAGAGGATACCTAATCAACTAGGACACTGAACTTGAAGACCTCTTCGAGGGGAACTGGATAACAAAAAGCAAGCTGGGCAGACACAAGTTAACAAAAGAGGAAATACCTCTAACAGCTCGGGTGTTATGGCTGATATAGAAGAACATGTGTAATTTCATTTTCAGGGGTTCAAGACTAGAGTCAAAGAAACTGGCCAACATAGCAGTGGCCTTAACATTGGAGTACATACAGAGCCAGGAAAGAGCACATGATATGTCAATTAGAACACAAAGAGTTACGAACAAAGAAATATTTCAACACATCCTGTTCACTGACACTTCATGGAAGCCAGGTGAGTCTAGAGCAGGAATTGGTGTGATCATTTTAACTAATGGTGGTCTCCTTGGCTTTGCAGGAGCGAAGGAAATTCAAGCTGAATCTACACTGGAGGGAGAATTGAAAGCCTTATTAGATGGACTTGAAGCACTAAACACAAAAGGAAGCAAGGCTGCAAGAATGCTCTCAGACATCTTGCACTTAACCAGGATGCTGCAACAAGACAAGGATGATGACAACTAGGGAACCCAGGTACTAACTAGGAAATGCAAGGAGAAATTGAAGACTTTGTGTAAAATCCATGAATTTTGGAGATAAATATATTGTTATTTCCTTGAGAAAAGTATTTAAATTTTTTTTTTCCGCAATTAGTGTTATTGTGGGATTAAATGATTTATTTGAATTTAATGGAAATTAAAAAAATTATTTTGGAGTCTGTAGGGACCTAATGGTAATTTTGAAAGAATTGAGGACCTTGAAGAAGTTTTCCCCTCTCACAGACTTGGACCTAAGCGTAATTTTAAAAGTGTCAGGGACCTCTCATAAAATTTCGTGAGAGAAAACCCTATTAGAGAGAATGGGCGGCTAAGATTAAAAGATCTCAGACTGTAGTAAATCGCGAGGCATTATAAAGGACTACAGAGAGCCACGTGGCGAGCCCAGATTTGATCCATCTGGTCGTGGACCCGGTCACGCAGGCAAATGAAGGGAAGGATGGTGGAGGCGATCCCACGGTGAGGGCTCTCCAACCGCTCATCTAGGGATAAATCACAATCTCGGCGCGTAAAGTGGTAATCGGCCGTCATTTGCGATCATGCGTCACGAGCGGATTGATCTAACTTGTGCTCGATCCGAGACTTCGTTGATCTAATTGGAGCCGTTGATGGAGATCAAGACATCTCCACCGCCATCGGAGAATGTATATCTCGAAGCACCACCACCATCTCCCCCAGCCCCCAACGGGCCGCGAGCCTCGCCTGCCTACTCCGCCACGCTACGCTGCCGGGCCACTTGAAGGCGAGGCTGTTCGAATGGCGACCCTTCGCCTGGCTCCTCGAGGTCTATAAAAGGTGGAGTCATGGCTCGGTGTTGAGCACGGAGCTCCAGTGAGAAGTTCTCCATTTTTCGGCGAGGTGATGCCGGAGAGGAAGAAGGAATTGCACGTGATGGCGGGGTTGGAGCTCCGGCCTTTAGCGCTAGGGTCCGCTGGCCCAATCTCAGGAGAAGGAGTGGACGGGAACAGCAAGGGAAGACGTGAAGTTGGTCGTTGCCGAGACCGAGCTCGCCGGAGAAAGAACAGTAGAGGTTTACCGGCGTCTCCAGCATTCCTCACCGCCAGAAAACCCACGGTGAGTGTTCAAAAACCCTGTAGAACACGTAGAGTTAGTTTTTGCATGCATTTAGTTGGCGGTGTGAGCTCGCCGGAGAATTCTTTCTCGCGGCCGAGAGCATCACCGATGCTCAGTGGGGAGACGTAGTCCGGCGGTGCAACTGAAGGCTCGGCCGAGATCGAGGCCGATCGCGACGCAGCTCGAGGCCGGCAAAGCGGCATGGTGGCTGGGAGAAGGGCTCAACGCCGGTGGCGCTCGGTCGCGCGAAAGAGAGAAGAAGAAGAAGGAAATAAAATGAAATAACTAAATTAAATAAAAGTTATTAATTTAGTTATTTTAGTTATTAACTTAGGGGTGTGACAACAATTTAGTTAATTAAAATAATTTATTCATTTTCTTCTCTCTTTAATTAAAAAAAAAACATTAGTTGATTGTTATTATAAATAATAACTGGCTATACATGGTATTAAAATGGGGAACTTTGGACTTGTGACATTAAATAAAAATTAATAAATTATTAACTTAGTGTGACAAATAGCTAGTAGAGATAATGAATTTGGAAAATATAGAGTGTGACATTTGTTTAGTAGAAACTATAGAATAGTTTGCTATGTTAATTGATTAATAGAGGGTTAATGTTTTAATTAAAATATTAACTTAGTGGTAGTGACAAATAATTGGTAAATGGCTATTATTTGATTAATTTGTTCCAGAGGTTGGAAAGTGTGACACTTATTCAATTAATCAAATAAAGTGTATGGAACTATGGGTGTGTGACATAATAATTAATAATTATTATGAAATATTGAAATGAAATAAATAGAAATTAATTAATTAATTTCTTAAATTTGGATAATTGGTTGAGTGATAAGAATTATTTAGTAAGGAAGCTAAATAAATTCAAAAAGGACTAATAAACCCTAAGCAAGGTGGAGCCTAAAACCTTAGGGTCAAAAGGTTGTAAAATGACCAAAATGCCCTTCTAGGGTAAAAAGGGGTTAAGATCAATTTAATGAGGCTCAACTCAACTAAAATGACTTAATAAAAGTCAGACTCGACAAATAGACTAAAGTTGACTAGGTTTGACCAAGGTAGGACCAAAAGTCAACTAAGGGACACTGAAACGGGAATAAGGGCCGGTAACCCGAGAGATGGTCCCTAGGGCCCATTAGTGGGCCTAAGCCCAATAAGGACGTTAGGCATGCATGGACACTTAGAGAGATAGAAATTATTGGAACGATGATTCTAATAAAACCATTATATGCTAGATACTCTCGGGGAGTTGTTGGCACGCACAAAAGGACTAGAAAGACTTCTAGTTTCTTCGAACTAAGTAAGTACACTTGCCTAGTTTTCACCCGGTAACGGGATTTCTTGGACTTGCTATGTATTCTTATTACATGCACTGCTGATGCCATACATGCAGTTCATATCTGTTTTTGAATTCCGTTGAGCATGTGTGTTTGTTTTCGGGACGTTGGTGTCCCTGTTTGCTATGTTCTACTGCCCGTACTCAGTGGAGCTAGGGAAGCTCCAATTTAGGAATGTTCAGGGTTAGGACCCCCTGACCTTCCTGACAGCCTCACCAGAGAAGCAAATCTTTGGAGGTCTTACCCGCCTGGCTTGGTAATCGGCCGTGTTAACACGTGGGGGAGGTAGTTCTACCGACATGTGACCGGAGGGTCAAACGACCATCTAGGTCGTATTTATATCCAAAAGCTAGACATACTGGCCGGGAGTAAACTTTGAGTTCTCTTAGGACTCACAACAGAGCCCGAGGGCTTCTGTATCAGGGGTCGTACCTTTGACTTGCTTGTGGTAGACTCCTAGGACTTTATTGTTGATATTATGATCTCGTTGACTGTCATATTTTTCCTATTCATGACACTGTGCTGCAGGGGTACTTACTGGGCTTTCCTTTCGGAAGCTCATGTGTTTTCTCTTTTCCTCTTTTCTACAGATTCCGAGGTTTAGGAGGGGGAGGAGCTGAGGAGAGGACTCCGGGAGACCAGAGGTTTTTAGGAGTCTCCATTATCTTTTATTTTTATGAGCTTTGTTATTTGTAGGACCCGTGATAGGGACGACGACTATTTTAGGGCCTATGGACCACATTGGACTCTATGTTCCTTGGAACACGAGTTTTATTTAATTTTATGGATTGTTATCTGCTTATCACAATATTAGGCCTTGTGTTCGAGTTGAGTTTATCTCTTCTTTAATACGGCCGGTCTGTTGACGTGCTCGAGGTCCCGGAATTCGGGTCGGGGCGTTACACTTTGGATAGATGGGTGGTATAATTTAATCCCGGGGAAGAAAATGGTATTGCTGACTCCCTCGCTAGAAGGGCAAGAGAAGGAGAAACCATACAACTGGAAGATGCTGCGAACACACCCACATGGATTGAAGAGTTGGTTGACCCACTTAGGATGTTTTGTTCAGACCACTAGATACTGTTGTTTGTTTTAGACACTTGCTCTTAACGCTCTTTATTAAAAAAAAAATTTGAAAGTCAAAATATTTTTATATTTTTATTTTATAATTATTTTATTTTATTTTATTATTGATTTTTGGATTTTTAAAAGAAATAAAACAACTAGAGTAAAAAATTCTAATGTTCCTAGTGTTTCCAATCCCTAGCAACGGTGTCAAAACTTAATGAATGCACAAGGTGCGTTGTAAGTAGTAAAGTACCTAAAAGTAGGGTAGTCGAATCTACAAGGATGGGAATAATAGTACTAATTATCTTATAATACCTAGCCTAAAATATAGATGGTGTTGTGGTAGGCTAATTATTTAACCTAAAGAAGAAAACTGACAGGAACAATTGGTAGATTGCGGGTAATCAGAGATGAAACATGGCACCTCGGATCACAATCCCCTTACTAATGATTGACTTCCTGATACTATTTATCTTGAGGCTAGTTCTTGGATAGTATGATGGAAAACACCTTATAGATGTAACACCTGATCTCTCGAAGTGCTAATCACAACTTATCACTTGTGCCTAACTGAGACCTAAAAGGTATGAAATTTAGGCAAATGCAATAATAACCACACTAATCACTAGCGATAACAGACTCGTGCTGAACTGCGACCTAACTTGGTGTATGATCAAGGGCTCATGTACATGAAACCATAGATATGACAAGCATAAACATACAAAGATAATGCAAAAGAACTATTAATATGGAGGGAACTAGAAAATAAAGAAAGTCAATAACAAATTCATCTTAGGGTTCATGTGTCCGAGACACCATAGAAGGTTTAGCCTCTCATACTATGGAAAATCATAATAGTTATATAAGATGAGGACATAAGAAAAAAGCATAGAAATAATCCCTTGCTCGATGTCTCCTCTGCCTTCAATCTTCTCCGAAACCCTATCCGTCGCTGCGAAGATCGCCTGGGAGTGATCTGCCAAAAGTGTATTATTAGGGTTAAATGAACGGCTATTTATAGCTTTCTGATCTATAAAGCATGGTCTTGTTGATCTAAAGCACGCCCTTGCTCTTCAATTTGCAATGCGGTTTACGCGTTTTCAAATATCCAGAGTGGCACGGACTCGAACATGCCCGTACTCTTTAGCACGCCTGTGTAGAATGAGAGCACAACCGTGCACTTCTCTACAAGTGTCCTTTTTCTCTCCTTTTGCTTTGGAATGCCTCGTTTCTTGTTCTTTTTACCCTGGGTACCTGTTGACCTGTCCAATCACACAAACATACCAAAAGGAGCACAAAAAATAGAGAATCGATGCCAGGAAGCAGCATAAGTGCATGAAGATGTAATAGAAAATGCATGCACTTATCATTCATCAAGGCCTAGTTCAATCTCAAGGAGGAACTGGTTTTTACACCAACAATTTGGCATCCTCTGTGGGATCGAACAAGAAGCCGTGCAACCATGAGAAGGTCTAAGCGTAATCAGGGAAAAGAGACAAAAAGTGAAGGAGAGGTTGGCTTGGCAGAAATTATATGTTGGAGAAGCTTCTCTAAACCTAACTCAGAATGAAGATGCTCAGGGGGAACGCTACCAGTCCCTCGAACAGCAAATCAAGGAGTTGACCCGAGCTCTCCATATAGTAGAGCGCCAAGTCTCCCAGGCTCTACCTTCGAGTGCTCCTCCGATGCACTTAGAAAGCCGAGGGAGGTCAGACGTTCACACACCCGGGAGAGGAAGAAGACCCCGAGAAGAGAAGAGGGCCTTGGACATTCCATCGGACAACTCAAAATAGCCTTAAGCCCGGCAGTCGCCTGAGACCCCATTAGGGCCCGACGCTACACTCCATCCTACGAAGTAAGAGAGTCCGAAAAGAACGTCCCTCAGATAATCTCCCAGTTTATCTGGGAGATCTTGGGGGTGCACTTCCCTGATAACTTCCAAGCACCTTACATGGCCGCCTACGATGGCACTACAGACATGCTCAACCATCTAGGAGCCTTCAGCACCATGATGTTGATCCATGGAACGTCCGCATGTACCGGGTCTTCTCGACGATGCACCATGGAGCAACCCAAGCTTGGTTCAACGGCCTCCCTTCCGGCATCATCTCTTCCTTCCAGGAATTGACTGATCTCTTCCTTAATCGCTTCATTAGTAGCGAAAGACAAAGGAAGAGCTCTGTCATTCTAATGAGATGCAAGCAACAGGAAGGAGAAAGCCTCCGTGAATATCTTTGCCTCTTCAACTCAGAGATACTGGATGTCACCGATTTCAGTCTGATCCTGGTTGTTACTACCTTGATGAAAGGACTCTATGACTCCCCTTTCCGGTTCTTACTCGCCAAAAACTAGTCGGTAAATCTCACTTACCTCCTAGCCCATGCGAAGAAATATATTAACTCCAAGGAGATCCATGCAGGCTGGAAGGAGGAGTCCTGGCAGAAGGATAAGTCCATTTGGAAAGAGAAGTCTCTTTGAGATACTCCTGGAAGAACTCAGGGAGACAAGTCCATGCGAGAGAGGCCCCAAAAAGAAGTAGAGTCGGGCCGAGGACCTCGATCCCGAACCAATCAACTATAGCTTCAACCCTATGTGGCCCATAAGGTTAAGGAGACTGTGAGATATAACCACTACACTCCTCTTAACTCCTCCCGGGAACATGTCCTAATACAGGTCCAAGACCAGAAGATCTTGACATGGCCTACACCAATGAAGACTCCAACATCTCAGAGGAGCAACAAGAAGCACTGCTCTTCTACCAAAATCGGGGCCATAACACAGAGGACTGCATTTATTTAAAAAATACGATCGAGGGCCTCATCGACAAGGTCATCTTGTATAGTACCTCTGCCCAGATCCTGTTGGAGAAGGACCATCCTCCCTAAATCATAACGAACCCACTGCAAGAGTTATTAACTTCATCGGAGACAGTCCAGGATGTGGCGGAGAAAGCACGGCGTCCCAGCAGAGTTATGCCAGTATGGTCGGATCCGCCCAAGGCAACCAACCCTAAAAGAGGCCCTAATCCAAACCACCGATCACTTTCTCTGACGACGATCTAGGGAAGGTCTGCCACCCCCACAACGATGCTTTGGTCGTCACCATCACCATATCCAACTTTGAAATAAGGAGAGTCCTCATCAATAGTTGGAGCTCTTTCGACGTCATATTTTAGGACGCCTTCAAGAGGATGAAGCTTGGAGTGAAACAGTTGCAGTTGGTGAAGACTCATGTGGTGGGATTCTAAGGTGGAATGGTGCAACCTGAGGGTGTGGTGACCCTCCCCATTACAATTGGAAACTTACGCTTGCTATCAATATTGATGGCGAACTTCGTCTACTGCCCGTTCAATTAAAATATCATTTTTGAGACCGACCTTCAATGCTCTAAGGGCGGTCGTGTCTACGTACCATCTCTTGATGAAGTTCCCAAACCAGAATGGTAGCTGGGAGCTGAGGGGAGATTAGCCGATGACTCAATAATGTTATGTTGCCCTCCTTAAAGGCAAAAGCAAGGCCCTAGAGACTCTAGCCGATTAAGAGTCGGATGGAGCCGAGGACGAGCAGGCACAAAGAACTACACCAGTCGAGGATCTTGTCACTCTGCCCCTTGCTAAGGCCCGACTAGACTGGATAGTCCAGGTTAGAGCCAAGCTGCAGGTCGAGCAACAAGAGAGATTATAGCACTCCTGTAGAACAACTCTAATCTCTTTGCTTGGTTAGCTAGAGGATATGCCAGGGGTGAGCCAGAGTGTCATCGAGAACTGCCTCAACGTCGACCTCACTTGTAAACCGGTATTGCAGAAACGGAGGAGCTTTGTCCCGAAGTGGCATAATGCGGTAGACGAGGAGGTTGGAATACTCCTCAAGGAAGATTTTATTAGGGATGTCAGTTATCTAGAATGGTTAGCTAATTTAGTTATGGCGAAGAAGTACTCAGGAAAATGGAGGATGTGTATAGACTCCATAGATCTTAATAAAGCTTGTCCAAAGGATTGTTTTCCTTTGCCAATAATTAACAGTCTTATTGATTCTACTTCAAGCTACTAGATGCTGAGCTTCTTGGACGCATTCTTGAGATAAAACCATATCCGGATGGCTAAGTTCGATGAAGAGAAGACCTCATTTATTACCAACAAGGGCATATATTGCTATAACGTAATGCCCTTCGGCTTGAAAAATGCGGGAGCTGCCTTCCAAAGGCTGGTGAGCAAGATCTTCGAGAAGAAGATTAGAAGGAAAGTCGAAACCTATGTGGATGACATCCTGTTGAAGAGCGAGAAAGCCAAACTCCAACAACCGATCTGCAAGAGACTTTTCGAGCGCTCTGAGCCTACTGCATACGCCTCATCCCGAACAAGTATTCCTTCGGCGTTTACTCAAGGAAGTTCCTAGGAATTATGGAGAGGCATCGAGGCTAAACCGAAAAAGATCAAGGCAATACTTGACATGGGGTCCCCGAAGACTATTAGGTAGATTCAGAGATTGAATGAGCGTCTTGCAGCTCTTGGACACTTCATTTCAAGATCCGGAGAAAAGAACCTCCCCTTCTTCTGAGCTTTGTGGAAAGTGCCCAAGGTGGAGTGGACCGAGGAGTGTGAGAAGGCTCTCATACAACTCAAGGATCCCTGATGCTGCTAGACAAACCTCAGCTTGGAAAAGAGCTCTGCATCTATTTGGCCTCCAGTGCCTCGGTGGTCAGCTCAGTTCTCCTGAAAGAAGAATAAGGTGTGCAGAAGTCGATCTACTATACTAGCTAGGTCCTTAGCGATCCGGACTCACAATATCTCCCGCTCAAGAAGTTGGCTTTCGCTCTTGTAACCTTGGCCCGACGACTAAGGCCTTATTTCCAAGCTTACAAAGTTACGGTTCTCACCAATCAACCCCTTAAGAAGGTCCTTTATTGACAGGAGACATCCAACAGATTGACCAAGTGGATGATTGAGCTTGGAGAGTTTGAGATAAACTACAAACCTTGCACTGCCATCAAAGCATAAGTGCTCGACGACTTCATGGTTGAGCTGACCGCTCCTGAGGGTGACGTCCCTTCCTTGGCCGAGCCAACAAAGGTAGGGGATATCTCCTCCTCTTAGTGGAATCTATATGTTGATGGCTCGGCTACTAAGGATGGATCTGGAGCCGGTCTAGTCCTACGCTCTCCTTCGTGATGGAGCACCTTCATAGCCCTCAAGTTTGGGTTCAAGGCGACCAACAAAGAGGCCAAGTATGAGGCTCTGATTATCGAGCTACAGCTGGCCTGAGGCCTTAGAGTGTAGAGCCTTCACGCGCATAACGACTCCCAGTTGGTGTTCGGCCACACAACTAAGGAGTTCTAAGCGAGGAAGGACAATATGATGAAGTATAGGGTTGTGGTGAAGAAACTTGTCTCCAGCTTCCCACACTTCCAAATTGTCAAGATCCCTTGAGCCTAGAACCAGGAAGCAGATTTCTTATCGAAGCTTATCTCCTCATTAGGTGCTGACCTCAAACAACCTCTTAGTCTGCAATATCTGACCATCGTGATGATTGAATATCACCTAGAAAAAGGGATACACGAGATTAAAGAGTAGCCATGTTGGATCGATCCCATCCAGAGCTATCTCCAAGACGAATCACTTTCATCCTACCCCAAAAAAGCTCGACGGATCGTTACCAAGTCAACCCAATACAGCATTCTGAACGATTGCTTGTATAAAAGGTCATATACCCTACACTTCTTGTGATGTTTGTACCCTTTGAGGCCGACTACGTCCTCTGTGATTTATGTGAGGACATCGGCAAAGATCACCTTGGAGACAAAGCAATAAGTCACAAGGTCCTACGGTAGGGGTATTACTGGCCCAAGTTGACATTATCGACCCCTTCCCCGTGGCGGTCCAGCAGTTGAAGTTTCTAATCATCAACATTAACCACTTCACAAAATGGGTGAAAGTTGAGCCTTTAGTGACAATCTCTGAGATGGTATGCCAAGGCTTCCTTTGGAGATAGGTTGTTTGCAGATTCGGGATCCCGGTGGCCTTTATCACCAATAATTGGCGTCAATTCGACAATCACTTCTCCAATGACTTATGCTCTGAACTGGGCATCGAAGCAAGGCTCACATATGTAACTCATCCTCAAGCCAATGGCCATATTGAGGTAATTAACAAAACACTTCTCCAAAGCCTTAAGACTCGAGTCTTGCAGGATGTGTCCAGCTGGGTAGATGAGATCCCAAACGTATTGGGGGTGTATCGGACAACTAGTCGAACCCCCATAGGGGAGACTTCTTTTATCCTCACCTTTGGCGTCAAAGTTGTAATCCTAATGAAGATTAGAATGCCGTTACTCCGGATACATGCTTTACCCCGAAAGCCAATAATGAAGGGCTTGGAGAAGATCTCGACCTCCTTGAAGAGAAGAGACATGTCGCCTGTGTCCGAGCTGCAGCCTACTGCCAAAGAGTTCAATATTTTACTACTCTAGGGTAAAAGAAGTTCAATTCCAGCCTAAAGATACGGTCCTACGGGTGAACATCTTCCAAGGTAACAGAAGCCAAATGGGGAAACTGACTCCCAACTAGGAAGGCGCCTACATTGTAAAATAAGTCATCTGACCCGGTGCCTACTGGCTTGCCAAAATGGAAGGGTGAAGCCTTAAGCAGTTACTTCATGCAGATCATCTATGTAGCTATTATCAATAAAGGAAAGTTGGGAAGTTTTTCATTTTGAAACAACTCTCATCTTCGCTCATATGTCCACATCGAAGTCCCACCAAGGGTCGAGCCCGAGCTTCGTCAAAGAAGTTCCACCATCGGCAAAGTTTCTGCTTCGTCAAAGTCCCTAGAAGGGACGAGCTTCCAAGCTCGTCAAAGTCCCATCAAGGGCCGAGCTTTTGAGCTTGTCAAATTCCTACCAAGGGTTCAACGTCCACACTCATCAAAGTCCCTTCAAGGGCTGAGCTTCTGAGCTCGTCAAATTCCCACCATGGGTCGAGCTTACAAGCTCATTAAAGTCCCTAGAAAGGCCAAGCTTCCTCACTCGCATTAAGCTCTTTCAGAAGAATGCCGAAGGGCGCGACCTCGACCATTAGATTAAGCTCTTTTGGAAGAGCGCCCAAGGGCACGGACAATCCTCTTAAGGGTAGGGCCACGATAATTGGATTAAGCTCTTTTGGAAGAGCGCCCAAGGGCACGGTCGACCCTCTTAAGGGTCGGCCTCGATAATTGGATTAAGCACTTTTGGAAGAGTGCCTAACGACATGACCAACCCTCTTAGGGGCTTGGCCTCGATGATCGGATATAAGCTTTTTTGGGAGAGTGCCCTCCTATGGGCACGGCCGACCCTCTTAATGGCTCAAATTTAATTTACAACATAGGCATACTCTTCCATTAAGGACACGACTTCTGAAAGTCCTCCAAGAGGTGGGGCAACATAGCTCAAATTTAAAGTCCCATAAAGGGTCGAGTATTTCTACTCATTCAACCATCCTCTTAGGGGTTGAAGACTCAGTGAAAAGAAGTCTGAAAGAATAAGTCTTGAAAGTTGCCAGAATTAAGGTTAAGGTTACGCTTCATAAAGGTCCAGAGGTAAAATCAACTTATTCAGGTCGGTTTTAATTCATTTGAAAATAGAGATCAGACTATAACAAACATCCAAGAGATTAGGGCAAAAGAATAAAACTTGCATCAAACAGACAACGAAGCTTCTCCTTTTGTATATATTAAGATTTGTATGCAACGACATACATTCAAAAAGGAAAGAGTGGAGAACGGGAAGTGATACATCATGAAAGATTTAAGAAACAAAATCAAAGACCGAGAACTACACTGCTCCAGCTGCCTTACCAGGCACATCCTTGACAAGAGCACTTTTATCAATGTCAACCCCCCTCGGAAATGACCTCTTCGGCAATATGTGTGGTAGTGACCTTTTTGATAATGGTTGTAGGAGCGGGGGCAGCCTCTTCAGAATAAGAGGAGTAACTTGTGGAGGAGGAAGAATCTTCATTGAAGGCTTCAACTTCGGCAGCTTCACTAGCCCTAGCTTCAATGGCTATCTGCTTCGTCTTCATCTCCTGGTAGAGATTTAGGGCCACTTTCCATCTCATAAGGGCGAGATCCATGTTGGGACGCCACAAGGCAAGCTCTTGAAAAATCCCGAAGCCCTCTTTTGCTCCAGCCCGGAAGGCCCCTTGGAATCCCTCCGAGTCGTGGATTTTGGAGACGATCTCTTTTTGAAGCAGTTCTTTCTGTCCCTCTAAGTCCAATGACAGTATCCGGGACTGCTCGAGAAGAGTCCTCTCTTCCACCAAGTACTCTTGAACGTTGGTCTTCTCTTTATCCTGACCCTTAGCTTTTATTATGAGACCGGTGACCTCGGAGTTTAAATAATTTACCTGCTTCTGAAGAGTGGAAAAACTCTTCTCAGTCTCCCACAGTCGGCCCTCACTTCTCATCCAAGCATCCTAAGCCTCGGACTTCTCCCCCTCGAGCGCAAGGTTCTTCTTGTAGTGTTCCGTGACCCTATTCTCCATCATGGCGACCTTGGTTTCAAGTTTCTTGGAATTCTCCAAAGAAAAGTAAAATACCTTTTTCTCCTTCTCCCAGATGTTGTAAACGTGGGCTCTGTCCTTCTCTACCACTTGCACCTTATGCTTTAGCCTAGCAATCTCTGCCTCGTTATGTTCGAGGATCTCGATGCAGGGGTTTATAGAGGTTGCCTCCTCTTAGAGAAGTTGAGTGGCGTGGTCCATCTAAAAGCCAGTCTATATGAGAGAAATAATGTTTGGGAGAAGTCAAATGAAAGAGAATATAAAAAGACTTATTGGAAGGATACATACAAAGATCTCGATAAGGGAAAGATTGGTGGCCACCTCCTCTTATCTAAACCCTTAGAGCTTTGATTGAACTACCGCCGCCTGAATAGCATTAAAGGATTTAGCCGCCACCACGACATCATCAAAGAGCAGCCCCTCCAAGGGGCACACTGAGGTCAGGGTGCTCCTCTTCAATAGCTTGTGGGCCTCTTCCTGAGAAAAGGTCTCGGGTTCCACTCTTTCGAGGACATCGACCTTGGATCTAAATATTTGGAAGGCCGTCACTTGATTGACTTTCTTCATAATCTCAGCCTCGACATTTGCCACCTGTGAAGCGAGGACCTCCAACCACTCGAAAGATGAGGCCTTGATGGGATTTTCGCAAGTGTGCGGGTCGTGATCAAGTAGTAGAGTGAACTATGAGTGTCACGCCCCGAACCACGGCCCAGGCACGTAGACAACCGGCCGCACCCAAACAGGAACCAGTTCCCGTTCAGGTGCAAGGCCTTAGAAACTCTTATTCAACAAGTGTTCAGAGTTAACGATAACAGCGGAATCATAGAGAAAAGAAGGAAGGAGTTTATACAACTCCGTACAAGTACAACACCGGGTTTACACAACCCAAGACTAGGATCTAGTCCAGTCACCCCTAGAAATCCATACAACAAGAAATACAACATACAAGTCTCACACAGAATAAAAGAGGTACGCAGACCTCGAGACAAATAGAAATGGCTGAGTCAGCAACTCGGTATATCCCCCTCTAAGCTCAACCCTACTCCTCCTCGTCTAAACCTGAGAAATACATAAGTCAAGTGCATGAGCCTAAGGAATAGGCCCAGTAGGGTCGCATGAACAATAAAAGAGGTGGAGGCCATAAACAAAGAACAGAATAAAGCAAATACAAATATACAAGTGCAACAACAACACAAGTAATCAACAAGTAACTGAAATGTGGATAAATCCACAGATGTACTTAATCTCTGGCATATGTGATACTAAGATGTCTACGACATCAACGACACCATCGGTATCGTCTTCGGCCTAAGCCGGACTGAGCTATAGCATACATGTGCACACGGTCATAAAATGCCGCTCTCTGACTGAGCCTGGTGGCCAGATATTATACACCCTCTGCAGGGGTCTCCGTCCGATGGAGCATCAAGTGCTCGTGGCTAGATATTATACACCCTCAGCCAGGGTCTCCGTCCGATGTATCATGCCTGAAAGTAAGAGATTGATAATACTAATACCTAACAACAGGTATAAATATATATATCCAAGGCAGCAACATCCTGAATATACAATGATTGGTGACCTCATCGAGATCGGGAGTCAATACGTATTTAAGAAGTAAACTCTACTCAAATACGCATAAGAAGAAAAATGATAGCAACAATCCCCTCGAGATATAAAACCAACACATATAAGGAAAACCATCTCAAATATATATTGGGAACCTCTCGAGGAAATAAGAGTACAAAATCAAAGTGGGGTAGGAGGAAGGAATACTCACAAACCTCCCGCATGAGAGCCTACCCCGGCTAGAAGCAATTCACTGATCCTTGTTGCGTCTCACGCGTCCGAATCAGGATCTAGTAAGTAAAGTGACAAACCTTAGCCCCTTTACATTCTAATACACCGTATTTAATATAAAAATTACGATTACTCATGAAGCTCTAATTATCTAAATTAAGAGATCAAATCATCAAGTGATAGTCCATCTCAATTCATCATACTTGAAAGTCCCCAACTAGCAGGTAATGATACAAGAATTAAATGGAAATTTCGGCAGCATCTCCCCTATTTCTAGGGTCCCGAAAATGTACAAACATTTCACCAAGAAATCCAATACACTTGGGTTTCACAATTTCATACATCCATTCCTACAAGCATACTAGTAATCTTATTTGGCATTAGATTTACATGACTTTCTACAGCCTGTACATACAAACAATGATCATTAGACTCCAAATTCAAGTTATTAACAGCCCCCAAATCTCATAATCATTCAAGTTAAAGATCCTCACTGTCGCGGTGGATGATGGAGATTCGTGTGGCTGGGGTCAGAGAGCCGAGTTCAAGCGCGAATCTTGGGCCAAACAAGCACGCGAGCAAGATCCGAAGCCGTGGCGCGTTAAGGGTGGAGGGAGGGGGCTGGGCCCGCTAGGCTGGGGGGAAGTGCTCGCGCGGGTGGCCGGGAATGACGGCGGCGCGGCGTAGCTCCGGCGGAGCTGAGGCGCAGAGGGGCGGCCGGGCACAGCGTCACGGGTCATGGCGCTGCAAGGGCGTACCCCGGGCGTGGGTGGCTGTGAAGACTACCGGCGGGGCCGTATGGGGGCTTCAGCCACGCGGGCTCGCGGGCAGGGATGGTGACCGGCGGCGACGGGGCTCCAAGGGCCGGTGGGAAGCTCGTCGGCGTGGATGTGAGCGATCAAAGGAGCAAAGCCTCCACCTTGGTTCTAGATCTGAAATTCAGATCATGAGAAAAGAGAGAGAGAGAGAAATGAAAACATCATTCTCTCTCTCCTCTTGGTTATTTAATAACATAATTTTTTAATCATTTTTAATAAATTAAAAGAAATCTTTTAAATGTCACAAGTTTACTATTCCTTCACATGAGCACTATTCATTCACGGGTAAGTGACCTAGTTCTTGTCGGGGCCCACTGTGATAATTCTCTCGTCCTCATGCCCGACCCAGATCCGCAAATCTCGGGTCAATGGTCCCCGCGGCACAAGTGCACTGTAGTATCACGGATCATCGCCCTCGCCTGGATCGTGATCCGGAATATCTCTTTGGCCAAATCCTTCGTCACACGCGTGCATCGCGGCATCAATGAGGTTTGCTGCCCCCTCACTGCATCCACTTTTCCCCGGACTCTAACTTTTGTCTGTTTCCTCCAATGATTAATTAACCCGAATTAATTTACCGTTAATTAATTTCCATTAATTAATACTTAATAAATTCCTCGAATTACACGACTTATAATAATAAAAAAAAATCTTTATTTATTTCAAGTGTGCATTACAATGAGAGTCGATTGTCGAACCCACAGGGAATAGATTACTAGTATAAACTAAACTTCTATTATCTAGTCTTATCAAAGATTTTGTGGTTTTTGAGTCTAAATCTAAGGAATTAAAAGATTGGAGACAAACTTTGGAAATCGAGAATTAATTGAGAGAAAACTATAGCATGAGAAGGAGATACTTGAGCATGAGTCCCCTTTGGATTTAAATCTAAGGATACATAAAGAAATCTATGAAAACGATTGGAGATGCTTGTACCAAGAGTTACTAAATTATATCCAACCCCTCTCCCGAGATGATTGGATAAGAAATCTCCTAGGATTGTCTTAAGCACAAGGGAACCTATATCTTGGAAGGATTGTGGGATTAAATCGTATTAAAGAGTAGCTCTCCTTCTAGCACCCGAATCCCTCAAAGATACTCACAACCCTCTCTAATGGAGTATGTTCCTAATACGAGGCGCTAGCTCTAGCCCTCAGATTTGACTCCAAGTAATCTCTCGGGCATCCCACAAACGTAGAGATTACAATCAATACAAAACATCCAATAGACATTCAAGCATACATTCAATCAATCAAAACATAGAAATCAATATGTCATTAATGCAATATCCAAAGGTTTGTCATACCCAAGTATCTATAAGATTAGTTCCCCATTAATAGAGAAATCCAATCTAAATCAACAAGAATACAATCTAAAATAGAAATGATAGAGGATACCGTCGGCAACTCTATAAGATTGATCCCCTTCTCTATCTCCTTTCTTCTCTCTCTCTCCAAGATTGGGGGAGAAGTCCCCCAATCCCTAATCTCAATTATAAACTCTCTCCAAAGCCAACCTCCCCCTCCTAAACCCTCAAGCCTTCTATTTATACCTCAGCTTAGGGTTTTAGGAGTGACAATGATGCTTATACCCCTACTTGGGTCCGCAATAAAAAGAGAGGGTTACTTACATAATGGACTCAGATAATCAGTATACTCAGCCCGTGATAAATCTCAAATACACATATATGGGTCAGATAACAAATGGGTATACAAAGGTAAGTTTGACTATACTGGCTAGTATACGGCCGTATAACACCCCGTATGAATTCGTACGGGGTGTATACCATCCAGGGAGGGTCGATGTGTAGGCCGTTCGCTTTGCCCAGTAGCATACGGCCGTATGCACCCCGTATGCCTTCCTGTTTGCTTTAGTAGCGTTGGTTCGGCCTCTTTTTCACCTCAAAATGCTTTCTTTCTCCCGAAGTGGCTTCTATATGCCCTGTTTACAAAATATGAAGCTTTTTAAGGACCAGAGGGCCATAATTCATCAAAATGGTATATAAAACATATATGAAAATGATATGAAAATATGCTCATTTGAACACTCATCAGGTCCTAACCCCAACTCCCACCACTTGAGGGATTGAAACATCAAATCGCGCGGGAGCTGAGGATGCAGACTCCTCATCCGAGACCACCACCACGACCTGGATGTAGGTTTGCCTCAACTCCTTGCACAGGACCTCCACGGCAAGTTCCTCGAGTGATGGTAATGGAGGAAGGTCTAGCGGAGGAAGTTGCGGCCTTTAAAGCAACTCGACTATCGAGCGACATTCTGTGGTGAGCAATGGAAGGGTAGAATCCCGATCCTCCCTCTCAGCTTAGCTCGGCTCAACAGTAGAAGGAGCAGAACCGTGCTCCGATCTTCGCTTCCTCCGGAACACCATTGTCAGCGGGGTACCCTCCTCTATTGATGCAGAGTCCTTAATAGGAACCGGAGTGACCTCCCGAGCAGGGATATTTACTTAGACCTTCTTCTTGGGTCAAGTCGACCCCTCCATAGGACGCTCGCTTCTCCTTGAAGACCCATCGCCAGAGCTTCTCTTCCTATTTTTCAAGGACTCCCCAGTCTTCGTCCTTTTATTTGGAGGAGGAGGACTTGATGGAGCAACCTTTCCAAGCTCGAACATAAGGGAACCGAGAAGTTTCTCGCACTCCATTTATTCACTTACTGAAACATAATAATGGAATTAGTAAGAAGTTAGAAATTGACCCACCTTCCTACTAAATAGCCAACACATACGGGTCCTACCTATGGCTATATAGAGGTTGCGCTTCCGAAGGTATCTATTGTTAAATAATCATTGATAGAGACCTTAGGGAAACCTTGGAAGACCTCAAGCTTGGTTTTCTCGTCAATGCACATACTATCCTTATATGCGGTGTCTACCCAAGGAGTTCCCTATTTGGTTCGGGCGCGCCACTCAAGTTCATAGGAAACAAAAAGAACCTATCCTTCTACCCTTTGATGGAGGTTGGTTTCTTATCCAAGAAATATCTCTTAGGACAAGTGGAAAAGTAATACCAGTTGGTATTAGGATGATGCACAAGTTGAAAATGAGGAGGAACCAACGTAAGGTTGGTTTGACATCATAGTAGTTGAAAACGATCACGAACCCGCAAAGAATGCTCCATGAGTTCAGAGAGAGTTGGGAAAGGCCGAGTTCATGGAAATTGAGGATCTCACGAAAAATCTTGGGGAAAGTAAGCTTAAGACCAGCTTCTAGGGTATCATGGTATATTGTTATCTCTCCCTACCCCAAAGGCTCGCTAGCTCGCTTGAAAAGAGAGGGGACCTTATAGGTGAAGGGAGGAGAAGAGATCTGATAGTAATCTACCAACGCCTCCTCCTCGTCGGGGGAAAGAATGCTATGGAAAGCCCTAAACCCGATGTCAGACAACCTATAGGACGAAGGAGTCCTAGAAGCTAAAGGTACAGCCTCCATTACCTGTATGAGAGAATCGGATAGAAGAAAAATGAAGAATAGAGGCGAAGAGCTAGTATACAGTGAGTCGCAGAGGCAAGAAGGCAAAGTGAGGAGATGAAGGACAAAATTCCCCTTTTTCTTTTTTGAACCTTCGAAGGAGATCTTGAGAACGATCCGAATCACCTTGAGAAACAACGACGTGCGGATGCGTGACACGTGGGTCATGAAGGTCATACCAATCATTACTCCAGCCACTTTACGTCGTACCTTTTCAAGCGCAACGTTTTGAAAAGTTTGACGTGAAACAGAAGTGCGCCTAGCAAAAAATACAATGCAAGATCCAAGACAAACGATTACCTCAAACCTTTTGTCCCATCTTGAACCATGAATAATCGGCCACAGCCTAGGCTTTCGATGCGGTACCCCTCTCAGACCTCGGACACTCGGCTACTGCTTAGACCTCTGACACTCTGACTCAGCATGGACCATGGATTTCCCTCCTCGCCTCAAGTCTTTGCTCTGCCTATACTGATGCACGCACCTTACCTCGAATCCGTCATTTCGACTACTTGCCCCAAGACTGCAATCAACCCAACCGACCCAACCTACGCTTGACTTTCTCAAATGACCCTCACCAAGGACAACTTGGCCATAGCTCGGCCTTAGACCCAAGCGTACTTTAGGGGGGGGGGGGGGGGGGGGGCCAAATGTTATGGGTAAATCTGAATAGGCATATGGCCTCATCTGGTACACAAATGTGGTCGCATCCCGAGTGCCCATCCAACTGGCACAAACTCCCAGCTTGGGTATCCCTCGATGGGTAAAAAGATGGTTGTTAAAGTCAAGGCATGGGAAAAAATAGTAGGGAGGTAAAGTGTAGAGAGTAAGATGTCAAAAAATAGTAGGGGACGGCCACCGACCTCAGCGAAGAGAGATAAGAGAAAGGAAAAGAGAGAGATCAGGTAGGCAACTTTCTGGATAGAAACTCCTCCACCACCTCCAAGTTTTTTCTCTCTGACTGACTTGAGTATCAGAGCTACACCAAGGCACCATACCAGCCCTGTTCAATACTTTTCCTTATACAGGTTTCCCGATGACCTAAGAAAGCTAGTTGCTATCTTTTTCAGTGACCATCCCTCACAATTGAATAAATTTTAACTATTAATCAAAGACCAGATTCAATCTCAAGAAGGAACCCATTTTTATACCAATATAATATGTTAGTGCTAAAATTGGATTTAGGGCCCAATTTCAGCCCAACAATTGAATTTATATTTATAGGGTGGCTATTCTAGTGAGAAATCGAAAGAGAATCCAAGCAGGAGAGAGAAAAGCCGAATTTACGTGGAAAAACCCCTAAGAAACGGGGAAAAAATCACGGGAGAAAGAATTCTCACTATGAATGATAAAAAATACAGAAGATCTTACAGCCATTCTTCAACAAGAAAGAGAATGAAAAGTAGATCCTGTTCCCAATTTGGCAGAGCTTCGCCGCTTGGATCTCAGAATGTCCAAATGAGTTGTGATCCTTGCCTTTTATAGGCATGGGTTGCGTGCTGAGCACACTCCTCAATTTAATCACGTGTCTGCCAGCTGTCAATCCAGCTAAGTGCCAGCTAAGCGTCTGAGCTGTTCCCAGCTGTAATTGTTCTAGAACCTTCTAGAAGGCCAGGCTGCCCTCAGTTGTGCTTCTTCTAGAAGACTTGAGGCGATACGGATAATACCGGGGTCCGATATGCCCACGTAGGTGTGACAAGGTTCTTTCCGATATCGATATGTTTCATAACGGTTTCATAGCAGGTCAATCCGATTTGATCCAATCCGATCCGGTATGATACTCCGTGGGGAGTCAACCCGATCCGGTGAATCATCCATATCGAGACATTATATTGTAGTGCCAATATGAAGTTCTAGATTGATGTTCCAGTCATGTGGTTTGCCTGGATGACTGCCATGTGTCCTGTTACTTTTATCCCTATCAATAGTCCCCTATCAAGTATGCTTGCGAATTAAATGAAGCTAAGCATTATCAGAATCGACCGCGGCCGAATTATTGAGTTAACATCTGCTCTAGTGTCTTTTGTCTTTGTTCAATGCTTTTCGCTCTATTTGTGCTGTACTTTTGCGCCTTATTTGCTCCCAACATTCCTCTTCATTTAATGCTCACTGTTCTGCATTGATTATGCCTCATTCCTTAGTGCAAAGATGCGATCTCTGGGGATCGTAAGGGGATAAAGCTCATGATGACACTGCCTTCTCGTTTTGCACGTGTTGATAATTTGAAGCGTCTCGGACTTCCGTTTGTCCCCAACCGTCAGATGGAGGGTTTTGCATAGCTGATAATATTAATTTTGACCGTCGATTTAATTCTCAAATAGTGTTGGAGAGCCCACCTTCGAATTTCAAAATTGTTTGGGAACGGCGCCTTTGGTACAAAGTTCTCTTCGTCTTGCTCTTCTAATCGCTTTGCCCTTCTTCAAGAAGCCAGTAATTCCCTAATCCTCAAAAAGAGTTCAATTATCCAGGTACGAGGCTCTTCTTCCTTTTCAGGATTTGGATTTCTATCGTTTTTAGGGTTCGTGATCTCCATCGCTTTAGGGTTTGCTTTGTCGGTTTTCCTTACGTATGTCAAGCTCGCTAGAGACCCTAAGCGCCGCTTCTTACCCATCATTAACACTCTTTTTGAAGCCAAAATAGATGATTTAGTAAAGAAGTATCATCTTTCCTCCGCCAATATCTCCTATCGGGTTCCATCCGCCATCAATACGCTTTGTTCTCCGGCCCTAAGAGGGAGATCCGTTGTTTACCAAGACGCCCTTATAGCTGGACTTAGGCTGCCTTTTCCGCAAATTTTTATAGATATTTTCCGTCACTTTAGTTTGAACCTTTCCCAATTAACTCCCAATTCTTGGAGAATCCTTTGTGGCTTCGTCGTGGTTTCAATGCTTTGCGAGGTTGAACCAATCGCTCATCTATTCAAATTTCTTTTTCAACCTTAACCAAGATAGGCAGCTTTGATAGTTTGATTGGTATTACTTTGGTGCTAAATCCGTGCCGCTTTTCTTGGTTCCGCTCTCGATTTGATCAAGGGTTGGAAATTCAAATATTTCTTCGTCTCTAATAGCGAGACTTTGGGGTGTAGCACTATATGGGGAATTACTTATGTCCCAACGAGAACCAAAGCAAAAGAAAAACCAAATTGAAAGCGAGTTGTTCAAAAGATTCGAGAAGTTCAGGCATACTGCATTAGATAAATTCTTCTTGTCCGATAAGAGGCTCCAAGAGTGTGGATTGTATTTAGCTTTAGGTAGGATTGCTTTAAGTCATTTATTTATGCCTTTTGAATGATCCTTAACTGTTGTCTGACCTGGACTTGCTTTACTCTTTTAGAGAGGGATATGCCGCCAAGAACCTTAGCCGAAAGGATGCTGGCCATCTCTCGGACAGATAAATCTAAGAAGGGAAAAGAAATCCTGGGTGGGGAGGTTCTTAGTTCTAGTAATAAAGAAGTCGGAGGAGTTTCAACTGAAAATGCTCCCTCTCAAGAGATTGGCGCGAAGCGGAGAAGTGAACCTGATGCTTCTATTAGTTATGAAGTGGTAACAGCTCCTGTTATTGCTAGCCTTCCCCCCGTTCCAATCGAAGTTCCAGTCGTTAAAAGGAGGAGACTAACGAAGGCTATAGATAAAACCAGTTATGTCCCTGCCCCACCTGTCCATGCTCCTTCAGAGGGAATTCTCAAGGACTTGGCTGGTCCTACTCAGGAAGGAACCACTACTTCTCCTCTTTCCTTTCCAGCCACATCGAACCCCGATATTATTATTCCCGATATGCCCGTCGTCTTTCCTCATACTCTTCCTATCGGGTTGGGCTTCGATGTGCCGATTCCAGGTGTGCCAACCATTTCCAGATCGGATGATCCCGCTCGATCTGAAGAAAATGCTTCCTTCGAATCTGAACCAATCATCCGTCGGAAGAAAGGTGCGAGCCTAGCGCCTCTTACTGTTCTTTTGGTGCTTTTAGTTTCATTTTATTTCATTATCAGCTAACTTGTCTCCTTCATCTTGACTTCAGTTTATTACACTGACTAATTTAATCCTCTCATATGACATTCAAGTATCCGAGGTTCCGATCAAAGATATTAGTACATCTAAGGATAATGTCTTGCCTGTTAATGTCAATGTTGTCGAGATTCCTCCGCTTGGCTTACAAGACAAATACAATAATCATCTGAACCAATTCAATATGGAGGAATCTTGCGCTCATTTTCAATGGTCAATGGCCTCGGTACGTTATTGACTTTTTTCTTTCAATTGAGAACGTAATTCTATTTTTCACCCTCCTGAGACAAGTCTTTTCTGCAGACTGCTTTTGTGGGGTGAACGGGTCGCAGTACTTTGTAATCAAAATAATTCTGAGATGAAGACCCGTATCTCCCAATTAGAAGAGGAGAATAAAAAGCTCTTGGGCAATCTGTCTCTTAAAAATGTTGAAATGACCAAGCTGTCTGAGGAAAAAGAGCTCGTTGTTGCTGAACTAAAAGAGTCACAGAGGGCACATGGTTCACTGAAAGTTGATCATGAGAGTTTGCAAGCTTCCCTTTCTCTTTCTAAACAGACTGTTAGCGCTCTGAGGCTGGATCTGGATCAATTTAAAAACGAGAGAGATTCTATCGTTGGTGCAAACAAGAAACTCTCTGAAAAAATATCTGAACTTGAACGCTAGGCATCTATTGAAAATGAATTGAAGAAAGTCTTAAGAACGAGGCTCAAAGATGCTGAAGAATCGGACAAGAAAACGAAAGAAGAGAACAGTCTGTTGTCTGAACAGCTGGGGGCTAAGGAAAATCTCCTCTCTAATGCTCCAAACGAAGTCCTCTCTGCTCAACAATCGAACGAAATTATTAAGGAGGAAATGTCCTCTCTACAGTCTAAGCTGAATGAGAGCTGGAGAAGATGCATGGAACTGGAGGAAAAACTTGCTGCAGCGGAAGAAAGGGAACTTTCTGATGAAATTCAGAGAACAACATCTGAGGTTTATTCAATTCTAAGTAGCATCCATTCTCGTTGACCCTTCAATTAACTTTCATCGATTCCTTATGATGAAGTAGTGGAGCTTTACTTCGAGAAGTGTCATAGTGAAGTGGAAGGAGACAAGGGTTCTGTTGCGGAGGAAACAAGAGTCGAAGTTCCTACGGTCGAAGAAGCAAAATCAGATGTCCCATGTCTCGATGGGACTTATATTTCTTCTGCATCGGAAAAAGGTGCATCCGATTTGATAGTCTTTCCTTTGTCCTCATCGGATCCGAAGGCAGTTCCAGAGTGCGGAATAGCTATATCGGATCCTGATCCGATATACAAAGCTCTCTTAGGTGAATCAAAATCCACCCATGAAAACATGGGAGAGGGTGAAGAGACTACTCGTGATCCAGAACCAATTAGAATTTCTCCTGCAATTATTTAGATTGAAGACAATACCACTACCGAAACACGTAAGCCTTGATTTTCTTCTCGTCTAATATCCTGAATAATGCAGTTGTTTATTCGTTTCTCCTTTAACTAGTTAAAGCTGCTTCTGCTATCCTAAGTGGAAGAGCTGTTTCTGCTGTTCCAAGTGGAGGTGTCGCTCCTGTTATCTCAAGTGGAGGAGATGCTCCTGTTATTTCAAGTGGAGGAGGAGCTTTTGAAGGTGTTAGGGTCGCCAATCAAACAAAATGTAATGACGGCCTCTCAAGTCGATCTAGGGAGCAAATCTTCCACCGTATGTAGGGAGTGCGTGTTAGCTAAATTTCTTTAATCTTCCTTTGTTTCTTCTTGATCAATCTATCTCTTCTTCTTCTTTCTGCTAGATCGACCCGAAGTGAGACGGCTTCGCAGTGAAATTGAAGAATTAGAAGCAGTTGAGAGAAAATTCTGAATGATAAAGCGAAGAAAACTGTTGAAGCTCTTGAAGTTTAAACTTCGCGCGCATGTGCTCATCAAGAGAACGCCGCAAGAAGTAAAAATTGGGATTTCGCCTAATGAAAGAGTCCTGTGACTCGCCAGATTTCTTCATTCTATTGTGAAAGCTTGACTCGAATCGTAGATACTCTTTTGAATTGTATGTCATGAAAACATTATAATCATCTTTCTGCTCCTCCTTCTTTTGGAGAATGAATGAGAGTGCTATTTGATTCGCTTTTCCCAGCCGCCAAGTGACGCTCTTTTGGTGTTGGTTCTGCTTCGATATTCATATCGGGTCGCGGTAATGCTTCCGATACTCATTGATGGTGAAAACATCATATCGGATCGGTCGATATTTATCATCTAATTATCTATATCGGATCGGACCCGTGATTCAATCTTGAATCCCCTTCTTCTTTTTGGAAAATGGAACATTAATTCCATCAAACCGAGCCTTTGATTCTGAAACGCTTCTAGTTTTAATGAAGCATTCTATTGGAAAGGCCAAAAGCCACCCTTCTTGGCTCGAAACAAGATGTCTGACGTCTTTTGATATCCTGGGACTTGAAATGAAGCGTCTAGCGTCCCTTGGCATTTTGAACCTTCATTAACTGCTTTTACAAAACCTTCAGTATAAGTAGGGGAGATGATAATTTGTTCAAGGTATCTCTCTTCTTCGCTATGGGTAACAATAGTTGTCCTTCTTTCTTCAAATTCTTTCTCAATGACAATTCTGCTACCTTTGATTCCAAGAGCCTTCCGCAAATATATGAGAGCATTTTTAAAGCCGGGCCTATCGCATCAAGCGGGATCTAGTGGAAATTACCGGATGCTACATCGCCTATGTCGCCTCAACTCCTGAGATGTCAGTTCCATCAAGGTTGGGTGGATTTCGTGAGGGATCACCAATTGGTGGAGGGAGAACCGCTTGTTTTTGTTCTCCGAGAGGACCTATACTTTGAGGTCCACATTATTGGAAACAATCAATGTCATAAGGTGTCGAGGCTTGCCGTCACACCTTCTCAAGTTCCTAATGGCATTTCTGACTCAGATTTTTCTGTTTCTTCTGAGTCTTCTTAATTTTCGTATCGTTGTTGTACCTCTTTATCTTTAATCAATAGATTTCCCTTTCTTGCTAATTCGCCCCTTTCTGATCATCTCATTTCTTGAAATATTTTATTCTTGTTGTTGTTGAATGAACTTCCTTCTTTCTTTCGTTTCCAAAATAGAGCAACAAAATGGGGTGGTGGCGCAGTTGGCTAGCGCGTAGGTCTCATAGCAAAGAGTAATCCTGAGGTCGAGAGTTCGAGCCTCTCTCACCCCAAAATTGTGGAGCAATGAATTGTCAAAGTGTTGTAGAAACGAGGTGCTTGGTCTTACTTGTATGAAGCCGACGCAGTTTGTGGATGTGACACTCTTGTATGATGACTCTTGTGGTGTTTGATTGGTACAATTGTCTGTCTTGATATAATCTTTGTTGATGAATGGTTGGCGTAGTTGTCTTCTTTTTGGAACTGCTTTGGCTTCTTCTTGATTCTCCAAGATTGATAGGCTCCATCGATATAGTAAATCAGCACGGTTGACTGGAGCCGATATGATCTGTTGGGGTCGATACGGCTTGCTGAGCCCGGTATGGGCGCAGGACCGCATTTGATCCGCTGAGGTCGCATATGGCTTGTTCGCCCTGTGATGGGCATCGGAGCCGATATGATCCGTTGGGATCGATGTGGCTTGTTGGGCCCGGTATGGGCATTGGAACCGATATGATCCGTTGGGATCGATATGGTATGACGAGACCTGTATTGTCTGTCGAGATCGACATGATCTGCTGGGATCGATATGGTATGACGAGACCGGTATGGTCTGTCGAGATCGACATGATCCGCTGGGATCGATATGGTATGACGAGACCGGTATGGTCTGTCGAGATCGATATGATCCGCTGGGATCGATATGATCTGTTGGGGCCGGTATGGCCTGTTGATATCGATGTGGATATCGGGACCGATATGGTCCGTTGAGCTCGATATGGGCGTTTGGTTCCAGTATGGCTTCAGGAGTTAATTCTTCCTTTCTTTGTTGGCAAATAAACTTTTTCAAGAAATAAAACCGAAGCAAAAAACACATAATCGTACTAAGTAAATCTCAATTTTATTGATAGTACCTCCGTAGGTGCTCCTAATGGTATGGACGCTTTGAGCTCAAGGCCCATCCATCTTAGAAAGCCAGTATGTACCGGGCCTTACAATTTCCTGCACAATATATGGGCCTTCCCAATTGGTATTGAGCTTCCCTGTCTGACTTTTGTTGCCTTGAAAGATATTCTCTCTCAGTACAAGATCTCCAACCTGGAAGGTAACTTCTTTCACCTTGGCATTGTAATATCTCCTTTCCTTCTGTCGATATGCTGTTGCTCGAACATTGACGCAATCCCTTTTTTCTTCCAATATATCTAGTTCGGCCTGGAGTTGCTCTTCGTTTCTCACCGGATCGAAGGACTACGTTCTTGGTGTGGGTAAAGTGATTTCAGCCGGGAGCACAGCTTCGACTCCAAACGCCAACGCGAACGGAGTCTCACCTGTCGGGGTTCGAGCAGTTGTCCGATATGCCCATAGGGTATTGGGAACTTCCTCCACCCAGTTCGAACCATTTCTGAGAACTCTCGTCTTCAAGCTATGCAAGAGAGTTCTGTTGGTCACTTCCACTTGTCCATTTGCCTGTGGATGAGTGACAGAAGTTAGCCTCGATTCAATGCCAAGATCGGTGCAGAACTTTTTAATTGCTGGATTGTCGAACTGGAGGCCATTGTCTGTGACGAAAGCTACAGGTAAGCCGACGCGGCAGATAACAGATTTCCATAAGAAGCCTTGGCAAGCCTTTGCTGTGATCGACGCTAGAGGTTCTGCCTCCACCCACTTAGTAAAATAGTCGATCGCTACAATCAAGAACTTCATCTGTTGGACAGCTACAGGGAATGGCCCAACTATATCAACTCCCCATAAAGCAAATGGTCTCGTACTCACAACTGCGGTAAGTGGTACCTGTGGACGCCGCTGAACGTTAGCATGGCGTTAACAAGCATCACATTTCTTCACAAAGTCAATTGCATCTTTATTCAAAGTCGGCCAATAATATTCTTGTCTAAGGACCTTGTGACTCAACGCTCTTCCTCCCAAATGATCTCTTGCGATTCCTTCATGGACCTCCTGAAGAACGTATTCTCCTTCCTCACGGACGAGACACCTTTAGCAAAGGGAGAGTAAAGGATCTTTTATAGAGCTGCCCATCCACTACACTATATCAGGAGGCCCTTATAGTGACCTTCCGTGCTTCTTTTGGGTCTTGCGGGAGAGTTCCATCCTTCAGATAATTCAGGATTGGATCGATCCAACATGGCTCCTGATCGATATCCATGAGTTCTTCTGGTGGCCGACAATCAATTGTCCTTGTTACTAGGTATTGAACATTGACTAGTTGTTTAATATTAATATTTGCTGAGGCAATCTTTGATAGGAGGTCAGCCTGTTGATTCTCCGCTCTGGGAATTTTCGAAATGTGAAATTTCTCGAAGTTTGTGGTGAGTTTCTGCAACAAGGACTTGTATTTCACCATATGATCTTCCCTTGCTTCAAATTCGTCACTCAGATGGCCCAAAACTAACTGGGAATCAGTATTAGCTTGCAGATTCTTCACACCAAGGCCACGAGCCAACTGCAATCCCGCTATCAAAGCCTCATATTCAGCCTCATTATTGGTAGCTTTGAAACCAAACTTCAGAACAATGGAAGTATTCCACCCCGATGGTGATTGCAAGATCAGTCCTCCTCCCGAACCGCTCCCCAAGCTGAAGATCCGTCTGCGGTAGAAGTCCATCGGGATGAAGGGTCATCCTCGATTTCGATAACTTGATGTTTGAAGGATCATCATCAGAGTGGTTGTTAACTCAAAGAATGAAGTTCCGCAAGTACTTGGGCTTTTATCAAGTACGCCACTCAGAAGTTGATATCATACTCGCCAGCTTCAAGCACCCATCGAGAGAGGCGCCCCGGATGTGTCCGGGCCATGTAAGATTTGCTTTAATGGTTGATCGTCAACACCCTTATCCATGTGGATTGGAAATAAGGACGAGCCGCCGAAAGCCAAGAATCACCAAAGCATAGGCCAGCTTTTCAAGAGAAAGATATCGGGACTCAGTATCAGTGAGGACCTTGCTCTTGTAATACACAGGCTTCTCGTGAAATTATCTTCAATCTTCACCAAGCATCGAATCCGACAAATAAAAAGATCGGCTATGCAGACAAGTAAATATAAAGCTCTTCCCCTGGTTGAGGCTTTGCCAATAAGGCTGGTGATTGCAAATACTCCTTTAACTATACAAATGCTTTTTCGCACGCTTCATTCCATTCAACTTTTGGAGCCTTCCTCAATGCTCGAAAGAAGGGAAGATTCTTTTCTCCTGACTTGGATATGAACCTCCCTAGAGCTGCAAGCTGGCCGTTAAGTCTTTGTATCTCCTTGCTTGTTCTTGGGGATCTCATTTCTAGGACTGCCCGTATCTTCTCCGGATTGGCTTTAATTCCCCGATGTGTGATCATAAATCCTAGAAATTTTCCTGATCGGACTCCAAATGTGCATTTATTGGGATTGAGACTCATCCCGCGGTGCTCAAGTGCAACAAAAGTTTCCTCGCAGACGCTGATATGTCATTCAAATTTTGTCGCTATTCACCAAAATATCATCAACATAGGCTTCCACATTTATTCCGATCGTGTCTTTGAAAACCTTGTTCACCGCCTTCAAAAGTGGCACCTAGATTTTTCGTGCCAAAAGGCATGACTTTATAACGATATGTTCCTCTTCCCGTGATGAAAAGGTTTTCCACATCGCCTTCCGCCATCCCCGACCGATTGTATCCTCGAGTATGCATCGAGAAAACTTAGCATTTCGCACTCATGTAGAATCTACTAAGTTATCAATTAAAGGCAGGGGGTAGCAATCCTTGGGGCAAGTTTTATTCAGATCAGTAAAGTCCACACACATTCTCCACTTTCCTGTGGATTTTTTCACCAATACAACATTTGACAACCACTCAGGGTAATATACTTCACGAATGAAGTCAACCTTCAGAAGTTTGTCTACTTCTTCTTGAGCAGCCTGGAGCCGATCAGGAGCCAAACTCCGTCACTTTTGTATAACTGGCTTGTGCCGCGGATCAACATTAAGCCGATGCTCTATAACCTCCCGTGGGACTCCTGGCATCTCCTCTGCAGCCTGTGCAAAGATATCGGAGTTTCTCCTCAAGAGATTCAAGATCTCCTTCTCACTGACCGAGGGAGATTTGCTCCTATCTAAACAAAGACGCCCGTTGTTCTTCCTTCGTGGGTATGGCTTTCAACTCTTCAACTGGAGTGGGGGGGCTTTTCTCACTCTCATCATCCTCTTATTGAATATCTTCCACTGTGAGTGCTTCTCCGGATCGCTACTCCCTCGCCATATCCTTTAAGTATTGTGGCATAGCATCGGGCGGAAGCTAGTTGATCACCCTTCACTTCCACAGCCCATTTGGTGTAGGGAATTTGATCACCATGTGATATGTTGAAGGGACAGTTTTCAATGCATTGATCGATGGCCTCCCAATGATAACATTGTAGCTCAAGGGCATCGCATAAATCCGAAAGTTAATAACAAAGTGAGAGGTAGTTCTTGGAGGAGTGCCAAGAGTCAGAGGTAGAGAGATCATACCGTCGGGTTGAAGTGGACTTCCGTTGAACCCGATGAGTGGAGACTTTATCGGCTTCAGATTCTCTACTGGCAATTTCATTTTGTCAAAAGACGATGAGAATATGATATCCACCGAACTCCCGGTGTCGATGAGGACTCGCTCTACAATGAATACCCCAATCTGGGCTGTAATCACTAGAGCGTCATCATGAGGGTAGTGAACACCCCTCAGATCTTCATCAGAAAAGCAAATTTGCATAGGGGAGCGTGGCTTCTTCAAGGATGTGACATTCTGAACGGATCCAACAGCTCTCACATAGTTCTTCCTCGACCTTGAGCTTTCTCCTCCATATCCTGGGCCTCCAGCAATGACAGTCACACATGTGTCACAAGGAATAATAGGTTGAGGAGGTGGAATATGCTCGATCTCCTGCCTCGCCCTTCCGTAAGAATTGATCCAGCTTTTCCTTCCCTCGATAAGACCTTCAATAGCATTTTTCAACCGGATGCGCCCCGCTGAAATGTCCCTTATCTTGATGGAATTTGTAGAATTTCTTGCTCCTTTTCCTCCTTGGGTTATCCTTCATTTGCTGCGGAGGTTTTAAAATCTTTTGATCCTGGATCTGGGAGAGGATCTCTTCCAACGTGGTGTTAAGGATGGAATAGTTATGGTACTTTCCCCTTCGGGATCATACCTCATGTGGTGGGGCCTTCTCTCCTCAAACCGACCGCCGGCTTTAGATTCACCCCTTCCCTCCGAGGTTTATCACCTCTCGGAGCTCCATCTCTCCAGTCTCGATACGGCTGTGGGTGATGGCTCTTCTTCTTGATTTCTTCAAGCTGCAAGAGATCACTCTCTCGCCATTTAGCCTTCATTTCTTTAGAAGCTATATATTTAGCAGCTAAGCTCTGGAAATCTGAGAGACCGGCTGGAGGTTCTCTGGTTAAGGAATCTTTAAAGGGCCCATCCTTCAACCCTTTTACAGCTATTCCCACAACTAGAGCGTAATCTACGCCTACCATGCCATTAATCTCTTTATTGAAGCGGGCAATGTATCCGCCAAGGCTTTCCTCCTGCCTCTCAATCCCTAGAATATCATGGGATTCTTCTTCATTTTCCTATCACTGCAAAATTGCAAAGGAAAAGATCGTGAAAGTTGCCGAAAATTATGTATAGTTCCTGGGGAATCCCCCAACCAATCATGAGTATCACCACTAAGTGTTCGAGGAAAAGCTCACACACGACGGCCTCTCGTGGGTTCTATTCACCATCATTTCATCCCGATAACTCTCCAAGTGCTCCTGGGATCAGAAGTCCCGTCATAAGAGCGGACATTAGGAGGCCTGAAATGATCTGGAAAGGGAGCTTCCCAAATCGCCCTTACAAAAGGGGAAGTAACATGGGGAACAAGCTGCTGGACTCATTCCCTCTCCGTCATATACCGCCATGAGGGAGAATAATAGCGAAATGGTGAGTCACGCCGTGGAGACTAGCGTCTGGGGTGAAAATGGTATGGAGATCGGCCCCGAGGGAAAGGATGTCGGTCCGATGAATGGTATCGCCCTATGGATCTATATGTTAAGGATCGGGTCCTTCGCCTCCGATCGGAAAATCGATCTGGAGAACGGGAGATCCCCCTCTTTCTCCCTTCTCTAACTTCGTCCCCTCGACATGGCGTATCGCGGATGATGCGCCCGGATCTGAAGCTCCCACCAAGGCTCCTTGTTCATATTTCGTGAGAACGCGTTTGATGTTTGGGGAGCGATCTACCTTCCTTCCTTCGCTCTCCCTTGAGAGGCTGCATCACGGGAACCGTAGTTTGGGAAACACGCCGCCGACGCTGCCTCAAGAGCTTGCTTCAGCTTCTTCAATTTCCGCGCCATCTTTCTCGACGCATTCTCGATCATTTTGAACTCCAACATTCACTGTAGGAGGAACTTCGGGCCTGTGGAGGCAATCGCTACTTCCACCGGAGAGGTTATCAAACTCCCCTTCCTTCCTCCCCGAGATTGGAATCTCTTTGATCTTCTCCTCGTAGCAAATGCATGAATCCTTTTCGCCACGCCCCCAATGCATCTACGCCAAATTGTTAGTGCTAAAATTGGATTTAGGGCCCAATTTCAGCCCAACAATTGAATTTATATTTATAGGGTGGCTATCCTAGTGAGAAATCGAAAGAGAATTCAAGCAGGAAAGAGAAGAGCCGAATTTACGTGGAAAACCCCTAAGAAACGGGGAAAAAACCACGGGAGAAAGAATTCTCACTATGAATGATCAGAAATACAAAAGATTTTACAACCATTCTTCAACAAGAAAGAGAATGAAAAGTAGATCCTGTTCCCAATTTGGTAGAGCTTCGCCGCTTGGATCTCAGAATGTCCAAATGAATTGTGATCCTTGCCTTTTATAGGCATGGGTTGCGGTTGAAAGCACACTCAATTTAATCACGCGGTTCCGCTACCAAATTGCCAATCCAAATGGCCAAATTTAAGCTGCCCGTACTGCTCCTCACCAGAATTGTTCTAGAACCTTCTAGAAGGCCAGGCTGCCTTCAGCATTGCTTCTTCTGGAAGACTGGAGGCGATACGGATAATACCGGGGTCCGATATGCCCACATAGGTGTGACAAGGTTCTTTCTGATATCGATATGTTTCATAACGGTTTCATAGCAGGTCAATCCAATCCGATCCAATCCGATCCGGTATGATACTCCTTGGGGAGTCAACCCGATTCGGTGAATCATCCATATCGAGACATTATATCAGAAGGCCAATACGTAAGCTTCTAGATTAATATTCCAGTCATGTGGTTTGCCTGGATGACTGCCACGTGTCCTGCTACTTTCATCCCTATCATAATATATTTAAAAATTAAAAGATTTTATTCACAACTAAACACCAAACCAATCTCAACAAAACACCACCCAAGCAACGAGTTTCTCGTGAACTTGAAAAAAAAAGGTGAGACAAATGCCCCCTCCCCCTTTCTTTTTTCAAACTTCGGCTCAAATCGGGCCCCACAGTGAGCACCCGTAACTTCATGTCTTGGAGGCCCAACTTAAACATGCCGACGTCAGCAATCGTCATTGTATAATGAATATTAAAAAGACGATAGATTCTGACCGTTTCGACAGGAATTTATTGGAAAGGCATCACCGCGTGAGGACGCGGCAACGGAAGACCATGAAAACGACGTGATAACTTTCCGTCAATCAATATCTCTTCTTCCGTCTAATTAGGAACTGACTTCACCATCCGCAGCTTCCCAGCTTCCTAAAATTGTTTCTTATCTATATGGAAACCAAGCATAGACATTGGAACTAACTATTCCTAAAATACATTAGTGTGTTTCAACTAACTGATAAAATGATTTTAATAAATAAATAAATAAATAAATCTTGATATTATCTAATTGAAGAGATTGGCTAACCTCTCCTCGCATAGGGGCACAGCTCACAGCGTCTGTTTGTACTGACGTTCACCGTTTACGTTAAAAGCGTGAGGTGGAGCTGGGGGGAGCTACGACCGTGAGACGGCGTTATCTGGGGTTATCAATAAAAGGGGGATTTTCTTCGTCTTTGGTTCTTTGTTCACGACCTAAACGAGGGCGACCGTCGATCGAAGGCCTTTGAGGTATTGCTATTCGATCAATCATTCTAGTTGTTTTTTAATATTTGTTTTCTTACTCTTTGTAAGCGGATTCTGCGAAAGAAATCCTTTGATTTGGTTTAGTTTTCATCAAGATCGGCCGCCGCTAGGGCATATCTCCTTCGATTCGATCTCTTTAGGGTTTCTTGTGCTTGTTTTCTCGCGATTTTCTTGCGGTTGACTCAAATTAGTATTGATATGGCCTTCTTGGATTTGATTTTGCGCATTCTCTTATAAATTAGGCTTTGTGGAGAATGATGATAATTCTTTCCGTTTAGAGGATATGTTTGTTTTACCAAATTTTTGCTGCTTATACCTTTTGCAGGAAGGTGAATAGGGTTTTTGATCAATAACGGTGACAGATTTCGAAGAAAGGAGCAAATTTTTGGGATTCTGGTTAATTGTTTAGTATAGGAGATTTAGGAATGGGGATCACCTAGTGGTACATGTTGATCAGCTCGTCACACCACAAGGGATTGACCCGAGCAAGGCAATGAGGGTTTGGGTTCTTCCAGGAAGGCCATAGGTAATGTTGGTTCAGCTGCTCCACCCTCTTCACAGATGGGGTCTACCAGTGATAAAGCTGTGGAGGAAAAGATTGTTATTGATGATGGTGATGAGGAGGAACCGTTAATTCAGACTGTGGAGGTCGTGATTTGTCAGGAGGAGGATGACATCAAGAACTTGAGACCCCATGCGCTTGCAGTGGCAGCCTAAAGGTTTATTACTCTTAACGCCTCTCTTTAACTTGAAATTAATCCATACATAGGATAGTGCAGGAAGATAGCAGTGCCATGAAAGTAGTCTCTTGAATATTAAATTACGCTGGCCATATCCTTGTGATATTCATCAAAGATGGTAAGTTTGGTCCTAGGCCATAATTTTGCAATTTAATCATGCTAATCTGTGGTTGGTTATATGGCTGGAAATTCATGAGTGGATGACATATGTATATTTTTTATTATGGTACTGTATTTTGCATTTTAATCTGCTAGTTATTTTCCATGCAGTATGCCCATAGGGTATGTGTTCAGCGCTGGTGCACCGAGAAAGGAGATATAACCTGTGAGATCTGCCATGAGGTGTGTCCTATAACTGTTTTTCTGCTACTAATACTGTAATGCTGTTTTCACCGGTGTTATTCTATATAAGATCCTTAGTTTGAGTGACGTTAGCAATCTTAATTTGATTTTTGTATTGGGTCTTTATTTGTTCTGAGATCAATTTGTATGACATTTTCAATATCTGTATGCTTGTTTCTGAGTTGATTATATAAGGACTTTATTGCTTACAGTCATACAAGCCTGGGTACACTGCACCTCCTAATTCTCAGCCAGATGAAGCTTTCACCATTGATATCAAGTGAGTTATCTCTTATGTATCCATACTTTCTCTATGATAATGAATTGTTCTACATCATAAGTATATTTATGTGTATACTATATGATGTAATTAGATATTAGGATATTCATTTAGCATGGAGACCTCACTTCTTTCATGTCGCCACAGCGGAGGGTGGACTATTACAGGTGCTCCTTTAGATTTACGTGGACCCATTTAATCCTTGCAATGGCAGCAGCACAACGGCACTTTCTTGAAGCCGAGTATGACGCAGTATGCTGCTACAAATGCTAGTGGTGCTGCATTTTGCCGCTCTGCCGTAAGCACTGTAAGTTCTTATAAAATGCCATGGGACATCAAACTCTTTTCGAAACTGCCATTTTCAACCGATTTTGGACTCACATTTTAAGGACATCCTCATTGAACCTCATTGAAAAAATTCCTAATTGCAAAGTGTTTCTTCGAAGTGTTTGAGTTCTAGCCTCAAGAGCTCCTTCATTGTATTGTGTTTTGTTGGCCACTTAATAGTGCATAAACTTGAAACTAAAGGCCTCCAATGCAAGAAGAGATCTCCTGAATGCTTGATTCAGATATCCATTGTGCCTTATTAGAGACTAATCTGGATTTCTGTTTGGTGCAGCTGATGGCTCTTCTGCTGTTGAGGCATGTATTGTCCATCACCAATGGGGATGAAGATGATGATGCTTCCACCTACTTCTCTGTAAGTAGAAATTTAGCACTTATCATTGTTCTCTATTAACATTCAAATTTTGCACTTTTCAATTAACTTCCCAATACTCAACAGTTATTCCCACTATGCGTCAGCTGATTTCTTCTGCCATGTTACATAATGGCCTGGGCCATAAGCATCCTGCAGCAAAGAAGGCAAAGACAGGTTAATTCGATGCCCCTTTGGCACCATGATGGTTTCAGACCTCCCTTATTTTCTTAATTAACCATTGGTTGTTCCACTTTCATCAAACAGGAAGCCGCGACCATGGCTGCAAGAGAGGTGGCATACATACTGCAGTCAGGGCAAGGAAGGGGCCTGCAGTTCACCATAGCACCTGAGTCACCTTCAACACCCCAGCAGGAGCCTAATCAACAATAACCGCATGTCTCCCTCCTTTATATTTTTCATGACATACTTGGTTTCTCCCATAATTTCATTGTAGTGTTGTTGAGTTGTTACTTGTTAAGAAAGAAGAGCAGGCTTCATCAGCCGTTTGCGCCAACTTGTATTACCTGTTATTGAATCATGAAATTTCGAGGTTTCCCTCACATGTATGGGAACCCTTATACTTGTCTTATGTCGCTTCCCATAGCCCAGTGCTTTTATCATGTTTGTAAATAATAAGTTTCTCATATTAATGCTGTGTTGTATGATCGAAATAATAACAGAGGTTATGTTGTCATTATCTCTGCCCTGAAACATAGCAGCCTTGTTGGAACTAATAGTAAAATCTATGAAAATAAATTTCTAAAATTGGCCTTTTATAATTTTTTAGATTTGTTATATCATTTTGAGTTGAAAATTTTAAAAGCATTTTAATCAACTTTTTTTATTTATTAAATATATTTTATACATATATTATCTAAGTAAATCATATTAAAAATCAAGATGAATTTTTGAATAAGATGTTCAAAATTAACTTAAAATAATTCTTTTTAAAAAACTTTCTTTAGATTTTGAATAATAATAATAATAATAATATTATTATTATTATTATTATTGTAATTTCTCATATTATTGTATCCCATCGAAGGGAAAAAGTTTTAGAGCTTCATTTGAACTAAACCTTATACAGTCTTCTAGCAACATAGTAAATGTATTACAAAACTCCGTAATCATCTTTAGCATATCATCCAGATTTCTATATAATTCCCAACTCCTTGTTTTTCTAATAAGCTTGGCCAGTTCATCTGCAACCATATTTCCTTCTCTTAGGTTGTACTAGATGTCCCAGACTTAATGTGTGAGAGCAAAGGTGCTCTATATCTTTCTCAAGTGTCTTTGGTTCTCCAAAGCATGGCTCAATATGACTCAACACGCCCTTCACAAGTGAAAGTTTTTCTATAGCCCATCTAACCTTATAAAGTTAAAGGTTTGGGGTTTAAATCACGCCTCGGATGTGATTTCTAAATGGCTTATCCATATTTATAAAAAAAAAAAAAATTTTGGTTGGAGAGATGTAGTGTATCCCATGGAAGGGAAAGTTCTCATGTGTTGAGAGATGTGGGAGTGGTATTGTAATCCTTTTCCATGGAAGGTAAGGTTACCCCTTATATTTATTTTTAAAAATATTCTAAATTTGTTTTTATTTAGTTTAATTAATGGATGATTTTCTTTTAATTTATTTAACTTAAAATTTTTATGATGATATTTATTAATTATTTAGTTTTAAAATGTTTTGAAATGGTATTAAGTTGAATTTATATTTTAAATGGATAATTAATGGATAATGTTTTTATTTTTTATTTAGCTCAATCAATCAATACATCCATTAATCAACAAATATTCCAACACGTGAAAGTCGAGGAGAAAACGCTTAGAGGCTACGCTTGCTCGCCATCCATCTGATCAAAGTCCGATCAAGCAAGGCATGAAAGAGATACTCTTGCCACACGCGAGAAAGATCATCACCGGCCCATCGCCATGGACTAGACCTCGAGGCGTATTCGAAGTTCACTTTAAACCTTTATACCGGGCCGATCATCGCTGACGCGAATCAAGAGAGATTTGTGCCGCCGCCATCAACGCCGGTTGAGGGGAAAGCGAGGGCCGCCCCCGCCCCATCGAAAGCAACTTTGGTCTTGATTCCGCTATCGCGATGTTTAAATGAGCATGATGCTTGGCTGGAAATGCCACAAGGGCCGCAAGCTTCTTTTCTCCAAGACTTCCCACGAGAGGGGAGGAACCATAACGCCTATGTTCAGCTTTCCACGCATGGAAGGGTCAGTCCGGAGGAAGTCGAAGCATTGGTGATCGCCATGAGTTCGTGGGAACGGAAAGTCAAGGCGAAGTTGGTGAAGGGAACTAGCTCTGTAACACCAAACCTATACACCACCTTTGTGCCTGGGCTTTAACGCTTAAGAGTGCATACATGAAGGGTTAGAAAGAGAAGGAGAGTGGTCTCATGGTTAAATGAGTGCGAAGCACGCCCTTGTATGTATGCATGTATATAAGAGGGAAAGAGTTGAATGGTGATGCGAGTAAGGCTCGAGTCAAATGTTGGTGCCGGGTTGGCGGGTCAACGTAAAGACGGAAGTTATCGAAGTCAATTACAAGCATTGGGTCGGGCTTTTGGAGTGTGGTTCTGCAGTATTTTGGCCATAACTTTGGCTACCATATCGTAATCAGAGTTCAACCCCAATTGGAAAGCTCTTTCATGGAGGGCACGATATGGGGACATTATATTAGAGAGAATTTTAGTTTTTTTCCTATTTTTCGAAATATTTAATCCTACAAATTAGGGTTTTTGGTTTTTCTATTTTTGATAATATTTCATATGCCAAATTAGGTAGGATTTGAACTGATTTGATTTTGGATTTTAGAAGTTATCTGATTTGTTTAGAGTTTTAAATTTAGATAAGTTTAGTTTGAAATAATAATTTGTCAATTTTAGCAAATTTAGATTAGAAGATAAGGTTTCTAGGTTAAGCTTTTGAGGCTATTTAACCCATTGTGGGTCGCTTTTTATTATTGAATTCTAAATAAAGTATTTTCCTCAATTTCGCAGTATTTTCTCCGTTCTTTTGGTTCTTCGCTTGTTCTTCCTTGCGGTCCTTAGATCCGGCTTAGCCCATGGGATAATCGCTACCCCTGGCCCCGGCTTAGTTGTAGACGTAACTCATCATCTTCCCCGGGAAGCGCCATCATTGACATCAATGATTGGTGGTCGTGGGTCGCCCCGGGTCGACAGGACAGTTCATTGAGGGAAGTCCAATACCGCGGACTTGAAAGGCTACTGGAGGCTTATGAACAAGGATCTACAAAGGCAAGTCGGAGTTAACCCAACGCTGAGATGATCAAGGATTCGCAGAGGCAAGTCTATAAATTATCATAGGCCTCATGCGACGCATCGATTTTGATCGTGGTTGTTATGGGTAGCTTCCTATCAGAGGAAGTCCAAAGACCATAATCATAGCGATCGAGGTTTGGGTAACCCATCTACCAACCCATCTATGATGATGATGTTGTGGAGGAGATCTCACCATCTTCAACGACGCATTTTATGGAGAGAGGAGATTTTTCCCATCTTCAACAAATGATATGGAGGAGGAGATATCACCCATCTACCAAAACTACGAGGAGGAAATTACGAAGCTCGGGAGGAGGAGATTGGTGAGCCCATCTATGACGCATGATGGGACTAGCATTGTGTTGGTATCTCATGGGAGTGAAAACCCTCCCGCCTCGTGAACCAATACAAGTAACCTACTTTCTCGCCTCTAGGGTTTTGATTGGAGATCAAGCTACTGTAGGATCCGTGACTTACCAACAGAGGGTGTAGTTGAACTCGGGTCGAAGTTCTTTCCAACTGGGGTGACTCATGCATGAGGCTCGAAATAAATATTGGTGCCGGGTTGGTGGGTCAACGTAAAGAGGGAAGTTATCGAGTCAATTCCAAGATTGGGTCGGTTTTGGGTGTGGTTCAATATTTTGGCCATAACTTTGGCTACCGATATCGAATCCAAGCTGCTCAACCCCAATTTGGAAAGCTCTTTGTGGAGCCGCACTACATGGGGACATTATATTAGAAAGAATTTTTAGTTTTTCCTATTTATAGAAATATTTAATCCGCCAAATTAGGTTTTTGGTCTTTTTCTATTTTTGATAATATTTCATATGCCAAATTAGGATAGGATTTGAACTGATTTGATCTCGGATTTTTAGAAGTTATCTGATTTGTTTAGAGTTTTAAATTCTAGATAAGTTTAGTTTGAAATAATAATTTGTCAATTTTAGCAAATTTAGATTAGAAGATAAGGTTTCTAGGTTAAGCTTTTGAGGCTATTTAACCCGCTTTGTGGGTTAGTTTTTCATTATTGAATTCTGAATAAAAGTATTTACCTCAATTTCGCAGTATTTTCTCTGGTTCTTTTGGTTCTTCGTTTGTTCTTCCTTGCGGTCCTTGGATTCGGCTAGCCCGCAGGATAATCGCTACCCTGCCCGGCGTCAAATGGCTGCTGTGAATACATGGGTTTGAAACACCACTGTGATTGTTTAAAAGTACAAAGAGAGAGTGGGTGTTGTATTGATACATATGTGGAGTTTTCTTTTGACTGTCTATTATCAATAGACTAACGAGGTGCTAACTTGGGCTTGGTAACCATCACCATGGAAATGTTGAATTAGTGAACTATGTTGTGAGTTATATTAACCTTCTTAAAATGAAACTTGTGTTAGTGAGATATCAATAATAAATATTGTAGATGTGTGAGTTGTATAATCGATGAATTAAGAGTGTCCTATTATGTAGTAAAGATGTACTTGAGCTTGCATGAAAAGTATGACTGCAGCTTGGTGTATATGGACTTGATTGTGCAGCATTGATGAATTTGTTAATCTATGGTTGCTATAACTAATGCTATGTCAACTAGAGTTGTTTCATATCCATTATACTCCAAGGTTTGTTGATTTAATATTTTCTAATACCTTGAAACCTTCCTTTCGCTTCCAAGAGTAGACCTACATATTCCAAAGAATCTTGTTATTATAGGATTGTTTACAATAAGCAATAAGTTAATGACAATTAATGGTTTAGTTCACTCTAAGTTGCAGAACATTAATAATAGCAAGTTTCATGGATATATAGATTAGCCTTATTTTCGCCCTTTTGACAAAGAGAAAGTAATTCAAGGATAATAAAGTTACATGAGAGATTGCAAGAAATTGGGAAATGATGCCTTGTATTAAAGAAATTAGATTGACATGCTAAGGTGTTGGAGCATGAGAATATATTATGTATATTTTAAACATGGATAAAATATTGTTTTAAGGGGGTAGATGTCATAACGGGTTAAGTGTTGGAGTTGTTGTTGTTGATGGGAATGTCCATTTTATGAGATAATGGTGTGGAACTTAAGAGTTTGGTTTAGATTATGGGTTATTAATCTATTATAAACCCAAAGTTTAGGTAATTGAGTTTATAAACATAAGTAATCATACAAGGTATTTAGGAGCATGTCCATTATCGTGTGATTGGTATACATATTAAGCTTGGACTAAATTGTTTTATCCCTAATGAGTGTGAGAAGGCGCTACGAGAGGGGATTAAGGACCGAGTCGTAGACGCTTTTAATCCAGTAAGTGTCTTTGCCTAGAATCCTATATTTTTGGATGTTTTACATCATTGATTACTTGATTCTTGGGCATATACATACATCTCTATCTTATTATTTCCATTAGAATCCGGGGATTTTAGAAAATTATTTTTCTAATTTGTGGGATTGGTATGAATTTTCCATTAGAATAAAAGTTCCCTAATTATTATTTAATTAATGTTTTAATTAAAGAAAAATCCACCAGAGTTGGAATTTATTTGAAAAGGGGATTAAATGGTTAAAGCCCGGATTAGGGTTAAATGGGGCCTCCAAGGACCCATTAGTAATTTCCAAAAAATAAGGGGACTCGGAAGTAAAACCCACCTCTCCCAAAAGATTGTTGAATAAAAGACTTGCATGGAAAATGGCAAAACATGTGGACTAAATCGCAAATCTCCCCAAGAGCACATGTGACAACATGGGAATCAGAGGAATGGGTATTATATTATCTGGAGATTTATTTAAGGTAAATAAAAGAAAGAAGGGGGCTAATTTGCAAACATGTTAAAAGAAAGGGAGAGGTCCAAGGTTGAGGGCTTGAACAAAATTGAAAAAGTCTCAAGGGCTTTACTAAAACCAAGAGAGCCATGCATGTGATTGATTTTTGTTTTAAAATGGACGCATGGAGCCAACTATTACTACAATCATGATGCACGATCACCGGACCAAAAATAACCAAACCAAGCTGGAGATTGGATGACGCCCCCATCACCGATCACGCATCCCATCTTCTATCCACCATTCGCCAGTAACCCTATAAGAGTATAATCAACTCCCAAACCCTAGACTCGCTTTTTGTTCCAAACCTCCTCTTCTCTTTGCTTCCGCCTCTTCCATTTGTAGAAGGAGACAATTGTCGGGAGGAGAGCCTTTTGGAGGACTCGTGAGATTTTGCCATCCGGTCTCCTGTGAGCCCTTATCGCCGTTGCATGAGATCATCCATGCCTTGGAAGAATTATACACTTATTTACTCATGGTTTTCTAGGTTCATAGTGCATGAGTTTGGATTTTTAATGACAAAGATATAGGCAATGTTAGGTTCAAGAAAGGTTGGATTGTTTTAAGCTTGGCATGTATGGGTTAGGTGATTTGAGATGGGTGAACTCCTGTTGTTTATTAGATGGATTAGTTTGGTTAGTAGGTTTGAAGCTTCTCTATGATCCTAGGTTGGCATGGATACAAGTCTATGTGTGATGTTTGTTTCTAAAGATGATATAAATCTGATCTTATTTAGTTTTGATTTTTTTGAACTTGTGGTCTTTATCGGCCGGGTCCCATAATAAACCGTGAGGATGATGAATTGGGGAATGGATTGGCTTGAAATAGACTCCCCACAAGGACCCAAGGAATTGATTGAGTAGGCAATCGCTTATTTTATCGAAATAACATGACCTTTGAATGGAGTTTAGTTTTGTGTGCACCTTAATGAACTATGAACTTAAGAGTTTCATTCATGGGGATCTGGGTTTATGAATGCATACATGGGTAATCTAAATTCGATTTGGAAGACAAGTTAATGTGATGTTAGATGATCAAGGGCTCATGTGCATGGTTACTGACTTGTTGTTGCCTTTGGAGTTTCTATATATGCTTTCATGAAAGGGTAATGTCCATGATTCAGTTTTTCCTGGAAAGTGATGATCAATAGTCATAGTGTGGAGTTATTGATTAAAGAGGAAACGGCTCCTTCAATGAACTTGTAGATTAGGTACTTGATTGGTTTCAATGAGTGATTTTCAGGCCTGTAGGCTAGTGTACAAGACTGGTGGGTTTTAGTTAATGAAGTAGTTGAGTTGTTTCGGTTGAATTATTCTTGTGGGTTTGGTGATGATAAATTGTGATCAGGACTCGTCAAGTACAAGTAGTTTAATAGACCAAGCTTAGTCAAGTGGGAAACCATGAATGGCTGCTGTCTAGCTGTCTCATTCAAGGGACAGCTGAGTTTCCTGTGGTTCTTCGATTGAGACATATAATATACTGTTAGAAAGATGAGAGAAAGATCTTTCTAACGAATCTTAGATCAGCAAGATCGGGTTCTCGGATTAAAAGTTATGAGCAGTTCATTATGAATGCGCAGAAATTTTAGAATTTTGCATTTACACTAATGATAATAATGAACCACTTTGCTTGTGATGATAGCACTAAGTTATGGTTATCGTTACCAGATTTGTACGTAGAGAACTGAGCTTCGTCGGATAGACACAGATTAGTCGGTTAAGGTAAGATACCCTTGCCTAGCTCTCATCTATATTTGGGTTTCTTGATCTTATTGTTGCTATTTGTTAGCATGTTTGGTTGATTCATGAGGATCTGTTATTGTTTTTATGCACATACTTGCTTATTGTATTATTCTTCGTTATGTATGTGTGTATGGTTGTTGAAACGCTTCATCGACATGCCCACCAAAGGCTGACACTTGATCATGAGCACATAGTATTGTGTGCTGGCAGGAAGGTGTGCGCCAACTGAGTTTGTTCTTTTGCCCAATGTAGTGGAGAGAGGAGGCTTCATTTGGGAATGTTCCAGGACGAGGATACCCTGGCGTTTCTGTTAGCCATGCCAGGGGGACGATACCCTGGTTGTCCTAGGGGATGTTCGGGGACGGGACACCTAGGGTGTTTCAGCATGCCATGCCAGGGGGTGATACTGTTGTTCCCGCTTCTATCGCTGGGATTGATTCACGACCAAGTCGTACATGTACGAGAGGTGGCGCTACCGAGGTGCTTAATAAGTTTGTCTCTTAAGGCCGAGGTCAAGGCGTTGTTAAGCCGTCCCCAGTGAAAGTTTGTTGCTTCTTCCTCAAACTCTCTTCCAGAGCCCGAGGGCTTACCGCTGGATAGGAGTCATACCATTGTCGTTGATTGTGGTAGACACCTAGGTCTTGGTTGTGTGGGTGTAGCCCCTTGGAGATTGATGATTATGGGATTTGATCATGCTTGACTTATCATTTATCATCTTTGTTGGATTTACATCTTTGTGATCCTTGCGTATACTTACTGTGGCTTTCCATTCAAAGCTCACCACTTGTTTTCCTTCTCTTTTTAGGTCCTAAAGAGTAGGTGACTCGCCCCCGTTAGGTCGCAGGAGAGCTCTGGGGTTGTTGCAGTCGGTGGCCTGAGGACCACACTTGTCTTTCTTTTGTGTAAGAGACTTTTGATTTTAGGACCCTTGTAGGGCCCTCGTATTGTGTAGGGCATTTGGATCCTTTTATGTTTTATTTTCCGCTGTAGGACTCTAGATTATTTATCTATGTTATTTGAAACATTTTGATTATGTATGTTATCTACTTTGATTTACACAAGCCTTATATCCGAAGTGGGGGTGCGCCTTTACTTAGGTATAGCCGGTTCCGCTTCACATGCCCGAGGTCCCGGAACTGGCCGGGGAAGGATAGGTTTTCATTACCTTTCTTCTCAAGATGAATCTTGAGTTTTGGACAATCCTTCTTCATATGCCACTTCTTCTTACAAAAGAAGCACTTGGACACCTTCTAGATCCAACAAGTATTTTGTCTTTATCCCTTTCTTACCTTTGTTTGCCCTTTCTTCTTATCCTGAATAGCGATATGTATGCTTTCACTCTTTTCCAATAGAAACCTTTCCTCCTCTTGAACACACAAGGTCAAAAGTTCATTAATAGACCATTTATCCTTATGTGTGTTACATGATAAAACTAATAAATAATTTAAAATTCCTTAATACCTGTGGGCCACTTAAGAAGTAAAATTATTTATTATTTTATCCTAATTAATTATGAAAAATATAACAAAAATCCTCTGTGGGGCAAAATTATTATATTAATCATAATTAATCACAATTATATCATTCAAACTAGATGTGATCAATCACACTCATAATGTGTAATTTTTAAAGAAGATCGTAGGTATTGTGGCTACCCTATAATAAAAAAAATTTCATTCCATCACATGACGTTTAAACAATATGCATGAACAAATTCAATGCAAGATAATTAATTATTCTACGTACAATTAATGTTGTCCATGTAACCCTCAGAAAAAAATAAATAATTAAATAGGGTCAATATGCAAAAGGGACAATCAAATTTAATTAAAAGGCAAATAGCAAAACAATTTTGCACAAACACCCATGAGTTTATTTTATTCAAGTTTTATTCAAACCATTGAATAAATAAAAGTATATATAAAACAAAATATATAAATTATAAAATAAAAATCTTTATTTTAGGGTTTCCTTCAAAATCATAATGGCGGCGCCCAGACGTCGCTCATGCAACAGCGTGCCCGAATCCGCGCTGTCCACTCTATCATGGCTCGGTTTGACTTTGGGCCCAATGCCCCTTTATTCAAACCCTCTAAATCACAAGCAATTTATTTGATAAACCCTAAACTCATGTATGCTAGCGTAGATATATCAAATGTCTCTAATACCAACCTGCTAGGAATTATGTAATCATAATCATCACCTTACATCTAATATGTCATGCTACTAAAATAATTAATTGCGGAAGCAAGATCACATACCTCCAACCATAGCTAACTGACAAGATGATGAGTCAATTGAATCAAGACTAAAAAACTAGGACTCCTTCCAATATATCCCGCTCTCTCCACAATGGAGTCAGACATTTGCTAAGAACGGTATATCGGGGACCCCTAGTGTTGCTCTATATATAGCATTTCCATCAAAGGTTATCTCCACTAAACAAAATTTTAAGTAGATCATTATCCAAACTACTAATTAGGATTAGGATAGGATTCTAGTGATAAAATTATCAACCACTTTATTTAGTTTGAATTCAAATTGGATTAATATCATCGGTTAATCCAAAACAAGATTTAAACTAACAAATATTACTCTACTTATAAATCATGCCTTTATGAGGTAATCGTGCACTACATGGCTGTACATGTTTAGTATATCATTGATTCCACTATGATCAACACCAAAACAACAAAAGGAAAAAATAATGGTATGATCTATGATATTATTTTGGGTCTTAAACTCAACATATGTAAAGACTATAAGTTGCAAAGACATAGAATGTGGAACTGCTCCCCTAAAAAGTAACTTAAGAGTTTGACCTATTAAAATAGAAGAAAATTAGTGTTAGAAAAGAAAACAAAAAAGGATTAATATCTCAATAAGTACATCCAAAGTTATCCAAACAGTATAACCATGTGTTTTGCTTGCAAATTGGAACTGTATGAAATGTGAAAAGAAATGCATTATGTTTGTGTGCTTAACATTATAGAGCAAAGTAAAATTTTGACAAAGCACTATTGTGACCCATAATCTACATAATCCAAATGATTTACATGTAGAATCATACTCATAGTAGATCACTGATTCCAAGCAAGTGTGCTAGTAGAAGAATCCTAATCAAGTGCTAAGGATCACGTTCCAATGATATAAAATGGAAAAAAGTAAATACTTCCAACAATTAACAAATAAATCAGAGACATAAGTGAAAAGCGATGGAAAAATCAACCAAAATTTTATGGATGAAATATCTCATGTTTATCCACTCTCCCAAAAAAACATTTTGTATACATATCCTAGAAATAATGGGTCAGCATTGTTTATGTGTGAAGAAAAAGAAGCTTACAAAAAGACAAACTGTAGAGCACACACAAGTTCTACTTCAAGTGGTCAAGGCAGTGTCTCCATTCATCTTAAATTAAGATTTCTTATGTTCTTTTCAAATGCAGAACTTCATAAACTTCTTCCAAAGAATGTTACATGACCCTGGAATGCAAAATATTCAGCTTACCTTTTATGATATATAAAGTGACATGGATTAAAGTGGCGGAAAGACCCTTTGCATAAGATATTTGATCTCCCGCAATATAGGATGAAAAGAGATAGTAGTGAAGCTTATGAAAAGACTGCAGTATCAGTTCTTGTGTAATTTGGTATAATAATGGCACAATTTGTAATTAATACTTAATTCAATATCACTACTTTTTTGGTAACATCACAAGCTGGGATTAAGTGATTTGATTAGTAGCTTAGAGAGTCATATTTCTCACACAA
>CM048821.1:28743049-28817081 GCA_026586065.1 Dioscorea zingiberensis
GATTTAACTCCCACAAGTTCTGCGTGTTTTAATCTTCTACCCAATCCGTAGAGTTGAAATAACATAGTCGCTTAGGCTTTGGTGGCTCAAGTCTCCAAACCCAACTACACAGTGGTGGGATATGAGTAAGCAACTTATCTTCCCGATCGAGCTTGGACAAAGTAGAGAAGAGTTGTATATTATGAAGCGATGTGAGGGATCAACTCCTTCATATCTTCTTCTCTCGAGTTTTGAAAAATAAAGCAGAAAACAAATAGATCCCGGGCTTTACAAGGATTTGTTTGATTAAACCCTAAACCCCTCGAAAGGATGAAGACGATCCTGCTCCAAAGCGATCTAGACCGCGTGCCTTGAAAAAGGCTTCCCCGGCGGCCATCCGTGGTCGAGGTCTTAAGAGTTTTAGAAGTAATCAGCTTCGCGGTGTCATGAAAGAGGACAAAGATAACTCGATCCTTGAGGACCAAATCTTATGCTTTGAAAAAGGTTGAGATGGTAGCCCTAAAAAAGTCTTGCAATGAAAAGGGTCAGTCAGTGATGGTTAAGTCTTTGAGGGTTTTAGCGTATCAATCTCGCATAACCTCGGGAAGGGACAGAGACGTGATATGATCCCTCGAACATGCGAATCCGAGTATAAGGTCTTAAGAGTTTTAGCGATCAATCTTTGCATGCGTAATACACAAGGACGAGGATGATTTTAGATATCCCTAAGGACCGAATATGTGCCTTTTCGCAAAAGGGTTGAATGTTTGAGTCCTTAAAAGGGAAAAAGTCCATGTAGGTATCATGATCACGCTTGTTTGGCTCAATCATTGAAAATATTTCTTCAAGTGCTCAAAGATGGAATGTCACGCCCCAAAACCCTTTCTGCCCTCGAGAACGAGACAACGCCGCATACTTATAGGATTACCCTCATAGTTATGCAAGGCACATAATACATCTTAATTTGTATACTAAAGAATTATTAAATCCTCATAATTATTCAGAAATCATAATTATTCAGAAATCATCTTAATTTGTTAGGAGGATTTGAAGAAACATTCTATGGTATTTTTGAGTAATAAATCGAATTCTTTAGTATTAAGAGGATTTTATATTGTATGAGTTATGATTTCTAAATAACTATGAGGATTCTTTGGTATTTTTGAGTAATAAATCGAATTCTTTAGTATTAAGAGGATTTTATATAGTATGAGTTATGCAAGGCACATAATTATTGCTTTTTTACTATAATTTCTGAATTACAAATTTTTCCTAAATTTTTTGAAGTTGCAAAATTTCAGAAATGATGCAGAATTTCATAAATCCTACAAACTTTTGAAAATCTCCTCTTTTTTTTTCTTCAGAATTTCATACCAATAAAAAACCATACATTTTTTAGATCTAATCTCTATTATATACCTAGGTTTATAACCAAATGTATGAATCAAGAACTTATTACACATCCATAGTCTTTTATAAGAAATAAAAACTATTCATGATTTTTCAAAAGAAATAGAAACATTTAAGGCTAACATGTAGGGTTATCTCAACAAAAGAGACCAAACTTATCTACAATTGGAAAAATCCTAGAAATAGTCTTCTCAAAGCACTCTACCTTCTTTCTCCCTTTTCCACCTCTTGGTTAACGTTGTCGTCATTTTAATATTTTAGAAATTAATTACAGGTTATTATATGGAATAATCTTTTAAGTAGCCCTCCCTCCCAACAAAGTCCATTATCTAATATGCGTCAAGTTAAATTCGGACAACCCCGCAAGCATATAGGGTCCTTCCAAAATTTCGGTCAAGTTTCGCTATCGATGATGACCGTCGCCTAACATCAAAATTTTGTGATCTTAATAGTGACCACCAGAGCGTCATCATGGGAGTGATGGATTCCCTTGACGTCATTATCAAAGAAAGTACTAGGTTGCGCGGCTCGGGGTTTCTTCCTCCTCTGATCTGCTCAAGTAGACATTCAAGCATAATTTTTTCGTGTCAAGCTACTTTCACCTTTATTGCTAGGCCTTTAGTAATATGATGAATAACTCCAATAAGAGGTCGGCCTCCTTTTTGGGGAAGATAAACCTTCCTTCTACAGGGGTCTCTCATCGAAGATATTGGGAGAGGTGTTCTCATCAGGTCAGGTCATCAATTGTATCTTTCAACTATATACATTCTTCAGTATCATGACCCCGATCTCGATAGAATCTGCAATATTTCTTCATATCTTTCTGACTGATGGTGAAGTTCATTTTGGTAGGCCACTTGTATGATTCTCTAATCCAAGATTTGCATGAGGATCTTTCTTCGGCTTACTTTTAATAGGGCATAGTTGCGAAAATGAGCAACTATTCCCTTCTGATTCCTTTCTTTTAGTTGGAATCTTAGTTTTTTGAAAGACTTTTCAGGTTCTTAGCTTTCATTCCGCTTCCTCTTTGGTGTCTCTTATTTAGTTTCTTCTCACCTCACTGTCTGAATCACCTTAGCATTGATATACTTCTCTACTTTAATCAATAGTTCAGCCAAATACTTCTTAATTTGTTTAGTTTCTACTTCCCTCCTCGTGTGGATCCTATTTTTGGGTTTTGGGGCTTGAGTAGTTGAAATCGGTGAATTTCATTATGGTGGGCCACTAAACGATCCTCTAATCCTGGATCTGCATGAGGATCTTTCCTCGGCTAGTGTTTAATAGGGCATAGTTGCGAAAATGAGCAACTACTTCCTTTTGATTCCTTTCTTGAGGTTAAAATCTAAGTTTTTGAAACACTTTAATTTGAGGTTCTTACCTCTCATTTTGTTCCCTCTTTGGTTTCTCTCTGGTTTAGTTTCTTCTCGCTCTCTACTGATTCTCCTCAACATTAATATACTTCTCTGCTTTAGTCAAGAGTTTAGCCAAATATTTTGGAATAGAGTTCGGTATAATCCTTCCATCAGTGCAGCTAAAGCAAAGACCTGATTGAGACCAGGGACTTTCTCATTCATGTTGCTTCACTCTCATCAACATGACTAGTAGCTTCTTTTGTTTCTTGTTGCTGATGAAATAGTTGACGAAAAGTTCACTCAACTCTTTGAAAAGAGAAACAGATTCCGGTGGTAGACAAGAGAACCACATTTGACGCTGGGCAAGGTAGTGATTAACCCGCGGGCTAGCTGGAACCAAGGGGATTGCAAGGAAGATAACAAAAGAACCAAGAAGAACCAGAGAATAACTTGGAAATTCAAGCAATTTTCATTAAACAAGATTCAAAAAACAAGACTAGTCCACAAACCGGACTAATAGCCTCGAAACCCTAGAATCACACCAAATTCAGTATTTTTATCAAAAATGACAAAAATCCAAAATTATTCAAAATTCAAATCAAACTAAAAAGGCAGCCAAAATCCTAGAGAAAATCGAAATCAAATCATGCCTCAAATCGGCATTTGAATTATTACAAAAAATAGCAAAATCAAAGATTTAGAGGGGAAAACAGTGGAATTTGAGGATGAAAATGACGTCCACCAAGCATAATTGAGTAGAGTCTATGTGCGCATCGAGATGAGCTTTCCGAATTGGGGTTGAACACGCGAATTCGACACCTGTAGCCAAAGTTATGGCTGAAATACAGAACTGTACCCAAAACTGCCCCAACACGAAACTGGCTCGATCACTTCCCTCCTTTACATCCATTTGCTACCTCGTAACATGCCAACACCTGCATGGTTGAGTCAGATAGCTCCGCATCGTCTAACTCGGGATCTTCGGCATCAACATTTAGGTTATGTTTCATAGTGCGGTTAGGAACGCCCTAGAGCAACATCATAGCTTTAAAGGATTCTAAATGATATGTCTCGATCGATAACACTTTGAATTCAGTTGGGAACAAAGTGTCAAGGATTTCTGAGATGGAATGGAAAATTGTCCGAATAACATACCTAGGTCATTCTTTCGTTTCTTGCGAAACAACCTTGAACCAAGTTCTTGGAGGATTTTTAGGTCATAACTTGAGTGACCCTATGCTGCTAGTTAATGGAACGATTTCTATTTCCCTCCTCGTGTGGATCCTGTCTTTGGGTTCCAAGGCTTGAATAGTTGAACATCGTTCTGCCTCCAATGAGTCTGTCACAGTGTTTCATAACGGTGGTGGAAGCTAAGATGCCTATTGCTCCATATTCCGAAGTGCTCGGGTTAGCGTATCGATCTTTTCTTTAAGAACTCCATATCTTGAATCTTGAACTTTATCTTAAGGAACAGTGCGCCGATCTTGATGAGTTTCTTCAGCTTCTTAGATGTCATTTAGCCTTATGGTGTTTTCTTCAACTTGATCAAGGATGTGACTTCGATTGCCTCTTGCCATGATCGAGCTTCACTACTTTTTGATCAAGAAGATTTTCCTACAGACGGTGCCAAACTATTGATGCCAATATCTGCTCTTCCATAGGATCTAAATGGATCTTGACCAACAAGAAAAATGGGTTGAAGATGGTGGGAATTCTTCTGTCTTTTTGAGGGAGAGGTCGATCAAGGTGTTGATTCTCCTTCTGGTTCCCGTCACTTGGACTAGGAACTCCTAGGATCAGTCTTTATATATCCAACCCTGTTTTGAAAGAGAAGAGAACTGTGAGAGAAAATGAACCCGAGCGCTCATTCTAGAGATGACTCTTCGACCGTCAAGTCAGAACTTAGAGAGAGGTTTTTCCTCTTACTATGGATTGGAGATTTCCTTTTATAGTTTACTAACCTGACTCACCAAATGTTGACATCATTGGAAATTCATTTTTGGATGACTGATTATCCAAGTTTATATCTAAGCAATTTGGATCATATAAAAATCTTGAGAGGACACAAAACTATACCCATCTTTCAATTTGGGAATCAAACTTCAATTTGTATCTTTTTGGTCCCTACTTCCATTTGATTTCAGCGTGAGGGTACCCTAAAACCGTGATAATTATCTATCATGGTGCATGATTAAATCATGCGGAGGCTATTGAAATCCTAATTTACATAAATCCTAACTAATTTAACAACCTTTGAATCTTGACTTCGAAAGTTATTCGTTTTGACCTTGTCGAAATTAAGGTTCAAATGTTTTTTTTTCCCAAATGTTGTTCAATTAGCTAGGATTTCTGTAAATTAGTATTTTAATACCTTCCACGTGGTTAATCCGGTGATCACATCAAATAATTATCGCCAGTTTCCCTCGGATACCCTCCCGTTAAAATCAAATAGAAATAAGATGACCAAAAAAATACAAATTGATGTTTTATACCCAAAGTGAAATATGGACATAGTTTGATGAGCTCTCAAGATTTTTACCCATGTTTATTTAAAATTCATGGATATTTTTCTCCATAACAATATATATAACAAATAACGCAGAAGACAAATAAATACTGATTTGAAGCAATTGAACCATTCCTTTTTCTTAATTTCCCGACAGATAATTAACAGTTCACAGATAAACAAGGTACAAATATTCTTTCCTCCTCAAGGAGGCTCTAGAAGAAAGAACCAGATAGAAAATAAATAAATAAATCAATCAAGAACAAGATTTCTGAGACTTCATTCAACTGGATTTGAAGAGGATATTTCTGCAGAATCAGAACTCCCATCCAGGAAAAACTGCTTCCCTGAAACTACCATAATTCAGAACCATGTTTTCAGTTTGAACAAATAGGTCTGCTAGGGGAATGTAAACAACAAGCTGCGGATCACATGAATCAAGCAATAATTCTCTGATTGAAAAATCAAAAGTTGATGTATCTGAGATTACCTCAAAGTATCTTAAGAAAAAATGTGCCATGCATCTCCAATCTATATGGGATAATGCTGCCTTCTATTTTGTATTTTGGTTTTGAAGTACACAAATTTATTTGTCTTCCAAGTCCCTTGATGTCTGTGATATAGGTATTCCCTGTATGAAGATAGCAAGAATGCTCTTCCAGAAATGTCAAAATCATTCTTTCTTTTTAAAGGCGACAAATAAATACAATGAAAAAACTTTGAGACTTCAAAAAAAAAAAAAAAAAGAAGATATATATACTGATAGCTCAATATTGAGCATCAAAAAAAATCAAGAAGCTAATCTGATGCATACATTTCGAAGGAAAATTTAACAAGAGTTAATTCAGTTGTGTGAGGTCAAAGTAAAATTTCTGGTGACTAGTTCATACTGGATCTTAGCTTAATTTGGGCTCTGGACAACAAAAGTTTGCTCTAAAACAGATCACTAGACGCATAACTAAAGACTAACTTGATGATCACTATATCAGGAAAGAACAAATTCTTATTCTAGAAGCATGGCATGGACACTAGAGATGAAACAAAACACAAATAAATAAATAAATAAGTCAGGGTGACAGAAGAAATAGGTGACAGTGGTTGCAAATTTATCAACAATTAGATTTTAAGGACAACTGTGGATGTAAAATGCAACCATTGGAATGACACTTTGTGACTAATTCACAACCAAAAGCACCCCATTTATAGCACAATATTCCATATCAACCAAAATCCAAAAAATTATTTCCACAAAATGAATATGCAGAGGAAGTATGGGATGGTAGGCTACTCACACTAGTAAACATGATCCGGAACCAAGGATGAGACCAAATTGCACATTGTCTTGGATCCACACTAAAGTGCCATGTCAAAGATGTACCTCCAATTTGGCAATTGCGTTTATCCTAAGGGCATCAACAAGTGAACCACCGATTGAATAAAAACAAATCGTCAGTTAAGTCCAAAGCAATCCAAATAATTATAAGGGAGGAGTACCTTTGCTTTGTTGAGTCTAGATACACCCCTATGACTGATTTCTTGGACAAAAAATCTGTAGAAGCTCTCAATGACTAGAAAGAAGGCTGCTCCAGTCTTTCAATTATATCTCTTGACCTCAGGAAAACTTAATGCGATGCCATTTTTTCAACAATTTTTTATCCCTAATTCCATCGTACAGAAGTTCATAAGCATGATAGGTTATGTGGCCCTTCTTCATCAACTCCTCAACAAGGATCTTGGGTGCAGCAATTTCTCTTTTATCAGAACTTAAAATGGAATGAACTACCTCAGGCACTACATTGTTGCTGACCATTATGTGAATAATACCAACTGCTACTTCAATTCTATAGGCTGCACATAAGCAATTAATAACCCGTCCAAATGTAGCCATTGAAGGAATTAGGCTCTTTTCAATCATAGCTATAAGAAATTCACATGCACGATCAGTATTTCCAGTCTTACAAAATCCCTTAATCAAGACATGGTAGGTGTAATCATTTGGTGAGCAGTTCTTGCTGGACATCTCACCAAATAATTTTTCTGCCATGTGAATATTCAAATTGTCAGAGAATGCACAGATCATTATATTGTATGTATCAGTTGTAGCAAAGAATTTGTCCTGTTCCATCTTCCTAAATAGTTCATAAGCACCATCAATATCACTATTCCTACAAAATCCATGAATCAATGTGCTGAAACTAACAATATCTGGACTCAAACCTTCATTTATCATCTTCACAAGCAAATCAGAAGCCTCCTTAACTTTATGGACCTTGCACAAACTCTCTATCACTATGTTATAGGTAATAACATTAGGTACACAACCCTTTGAAAGCATTTCTCTAAATGTCTCCATGACATCCTTGGCCTTGCCAGTCTTGCAGAGACAATTTAGCACAGTGTTGTAAGTGATTGCATCAGGAGTAAGACCATGATTCCACATTCTATCAACAATAAGCAATGCAGTATCCAGCTTCAGTAGCTTGCAGTAGCCATCAATCAGTGTGTTGAAAGTAAAAACATCAGGAAGGTAGCCTTTGCTATTGCGGCATTCATGACATTATTGGCAATGGAAACCTTGCCCATTTTGCATAGCCCATTTATGATGATGTTATATGTCCAAATATCTGGAGAGCATCCAGCATCCAACATCTCATTCATTAAATCTAGTGCCTGCAAGATTAGGCCTAGTCTGGATAAACCCTTGATCAGTGAATTGTATAGAATAAGATCAGGTTTTAACCCTCTGCTAACAGCCTCATTAAAAAATCTCTATGGCCCTTTCAATGTCTCCCTTCCTCACATAGACCATTGACAAGTGAACAGTATGTTACATGGTCAGGAATAAAACCCTTGAACACTGCATCCTTTAAAAGCTTACATGCATTCTGCAACAAACCTTGTTTGCAATACCCGTCAATGATAGTGTTATAACTGAAATCATCAGGAGCACAACCCTTATTTGACATTTCACTCAGGTATTTTTCAGCCTCAACAACCTTTGAGTTCTTGCACAAGCCACAAATCAGTGTATTATAAGTAACCACATCAGGAGCCAGTCCATCGCCCATATGGTCCATTAAAGAAACAGCCTCCACCAACTTGGATCCCTTGCAAAGCCCCTGGATTAATATATTGTATGTGAATAGGTTCATAACTGTTCCCCTCTTCAGAACCTTCACAATAAGCTTGTTACTCTCTAGTGCATCTCCTTTTTGACAGAGCACATGCAAGACCTTATTGAATGTGACAATATCCGGGCATATTTCCTTTTCAAGCATTTCATCAAACAAACTGCATGCCTCAGCTCGATGATCCTCCTTGTATAAACCAGAGACCACCGTGCAGTATGCAACTGCATTGAGATCACACCCTCTATCAGGCATGTTTCTAAGAAGTCTAAGTGCTGCCTGTGGTCTCCATGTTCTACAAAAGGATTTTATTCTAATGGTATAGGTGTACACATCTGGAACAAGGCCCTTGTCCAACATTCTCAAGTATACTTTGTGGGCTTGGTCAAAATATTTGTATTCAACCAAAATGTTCATGATAGCATTATATGACATTGTAGATGGCTCACAGCCAAAAAAGTCCATTCTCTCAAACATATCAACAGCATCTTGAATCCTCCCTCTCTTTCCATAGCTTCTCATTGCACCAATATAAACTCCTTCAAGTAAAACCATTGTCAATATTTGTTCTCATGTCTGACAGAACATTCTCCATGGCCTCAAATTCCCCATGAAGACCTAGTTTTTCCACCATACACTTGTACGTGAAGAGTGTGTGTTTATATCCATCTTCTTTTGTTGCTGAATTGAACATCTCTAGAGCCCTAAGAGGATCCTTCTGAAATTTTATGACATTGGCTACATGTTTTGGAAGTAACATGCGACTCATTGGAATGCTAAAACAGATACATTACCCAATACCAAACTTCACCCAAGGAAAATAACAAGTTCTCAAAGATCCTTCTCTGCAGATATAAGTCAAATTTTATTACTTCAAAACCACATTTTGAAAAAGAAATTGAAAGAATATTAATATCTAAATTGATGGAATTAAAAACCACAAACTAGTTGAATGACCATTTTCACTTCAATATGAAACTAAAAAAAGTGCCGGCGGATAGTAAAGGAAGCATCAAATCGAGTAGGTAACAGTTTGACATAAGCTTCTAAGAGTAAGACAGTACTATGTTCTGCACAAAAGGAAATGACGCTTTCCCAAACCAAGATCTCCATTACTAAGTTGCACAACCTTGACAGAATAGTATCAGCGCAGAACCCCCAAGTCAACAATCTCCAGCTATCAAAACTAAAAGAACTCTATTTCCACCAAAAAAAAAAAATTAAAATTAATATTAACTACTTGAGAACAAAAGAAGGCACCTTTTTGAGTTCCTTCAGAAATACATGATTAAAATCAAGTCTTTGATGGAAAAACCAAGGAAAGCAATCAACTTTGCAACAGATTACACCACTAAATCCCAATTGTAGAAACAATCTGAAGAACAAAAAGTGGAAACCATTCAAAATCTCACAGGCACGGAGATCAGAGAAAAGTGGCTATCAATGGAGGCGGAGTTCTAAGAGATGAAAGGAGAGAACCCTTTGAGTTCATTAGGAGCTCACGCTGCTCACCTAAGTCGCTGGAGCCCTCATGGTTTCATCTCCAAATGCGAGCTTGCTGATGCTGCTCTTTATCGGCAAGAGGAGGCAAGAATCGAAGAGGAAGCATGGCGAGGCAAACAGAAGTTCGCATCTGAAGACCATGTTCTTCCATTCTATATAACGGAAGTTCACATCGCGAGGCAAACAAGGGACAGCAATGAGTTTGTATCTCATGAAAAATGGTGTTTTTTTAAATGTTTTCTATTTTATTTTTTTATTTTTTTATTTTTTTATTTTTGGGCCTGTGATTAAAAGGTATTTTTAAAAAGATACGGTCTACTGATAAAAGGAGGGTGACCATCACCAAAAATCATTTCCTTCTTGTTTGTTTAAAATATTCTTTACATTTTAAAAGAATCAGTTAATATATATATTGATAAGGGTGAATTTTGGGAGACACGTGGAGTCAACTCAGTGTGACACGTGGCAAACCCTGTACCCTCGGTTTTCATCAAACTAACTCATCGTCACCTTAGTTATGTACCTCCTCGGATCATTTAAGTGGCCTCATCTGATACCCCCTCGGATAGTCACAAGCCTCTCCCTCCTCGGATCTGAAGAGCAAGTGTCCCACGGTTGTGACAAGAAGACTTCCCATCATAGTCCATGGCCTTACTGATATCCCAAGGTACTCTACAACAAAAAGGTTTGAGGGGATTACCGAGGAGCTTTGAGTCCTTCTAGAAGAATCAACAAGCGAGCTAAAAACGGAAAAGGGCACATCAAAGACCTATAAATAGCGCGTACCTCATAGCAGTAAAGACACTTGATTCTTTGAACACCCACACTCTCTCTCTCCCTCTCACGTACTCCAAAAAATCGCCCATAGTGAAATTCTCTCTCCCACCACGGGAGACTCGTGGTTTTCCCCCCGATTTGTGGGGTTTTCCACGTTAAAGTCTTGGTGTTATTTTCCCTGATTCATCCTCTCTTGATTTTCTTGAGCTTTTTTCCCCAAAATCCTTTATAAATTCAAGTGTTAACCGGATTTGAGGATTTTCCTTGAATTTGGGTTAACATTTTGGCTCCATCTGTGGGAACTTCGATCAAGAAGTCATGGCAACGACAAGAAGATCAAGACAGGCGGGGACGAGGGAGCGAGCAACGACCACCCTTCCTTCCCCGGCCGCCGTTGAAGCGACACCCGCCCCAATTGGGGTGACTCCCCCACCCCCAATCGAAGCTCCTCCAGCTGTAGGGGAGGATCCTCTAGTTTGTGCCCGTACTGTAGAGGTTCTCGAGGAGTGCTCCAAGGCCATGGAGCGGCAAATTACTGATCTGGAGCACACCTTGATGGCAGTAGAACGTCATGTCTCCCAGGCAAGGACACCACGCGTCCTACTCTCCCGCCTGGAATCGCGGAGCATTCCCCGCAGCTTCACTCCCCCCGGTTCCTCACGCCGGCGGCAGGCGAAAAGTCGCCACTCTTCATCCCGTAGTTATGCCTCTCCATACTCGCACAGAAGGCAACGCTCTAGATCCGACACAAGGAACAGAAGGAGGCAAGTCACCCGGCAAAGAGGATTCGAGTCTCCAAAACCACGCTGGAGGCGCCGATCGCCTCGACACCACTCTCCAAGACAATACTCTCCTTTGCAATACTTGCCTCGGCACCGCCCCCAAGGGTATCCTTCGCTACGACACTACTCCCCCCGTGGTTATTAGCTAAGGGGCCAATCACCCAAACGCGATTATTCCCCAGGACCATGCCACGGTGGCGGGATTAGCAACCACGAGAGAGTTATGACTCATGTCCCATACATGCTTTCGCCGTTCATCAGGGCAATTTGGGAAGCTCCATTCCCAGAGAACTTTAAGGCTTCTAACATCAGATACTACGATGGGACAACAGATCCCTATGAGCATGTGGAACGCTTCTGCGCGGAGATTATGACAAATGGACTCAATGAGGTCGTTCTATGCCGCGCGTTCCTGAAGACCCTCATGGGAATTACCTATGATTGGTTCAGAAGCTTGCCGCTTGAATCCGTAGCCAGTTTTAGACAACTAACTGAACTCTTTTTCCGCCGGTTCGCTAATTGCCACAGGCAAAGGAGAAATCCCGTGATGCTTCTCAAGTGCAAGCAGATGGAGGGGGAGAGTCTCCGGGACTACTTGGATCGATTCAATAGAGAGACCTCCGGAATGTCCCACCTTAACTCCATCATGGTTATTGGCGCGGCGTTGGATGGGCTTTTGGATGGCCCTTTCCTTGATGCAATTTCCGGAGCGGTTCCTAGGGATTTGCCCAAACTAATGAGTTGGGCATAGTCTTATATTGTCATCGAAGAGTTCAAAGCTGGCCGAAAAGAGAAAGCCTTGCAAAGAATCAAAGAATTCCAAAGGGAGGAATCCCGACCGGAAAGGTATAAAGATCCGAGGCGGGGGGAATAAAGGCCTCGGAGAAAGCTAGAAAGAGGCCAAGATCCACCTCCATGGTGGGATCGACCGGAAAGCCCCCAAGAACCTTGGAGACCACGGCTTCCGGGAGATACAACACCTACACCACCCTCAACACATCTAGAGAGAATATCTTGATGCAAATACAAAGACAAAAATCTTAAAGCAAAATGCAAATCCCATCAAGGAATCCGCAGCCCATGAAGTTTAAGTAGAAAGTTTTGTGCTTACCACCAAGCCAAGGTTCACACAACTGAAGACTGCGTCCAATTAAAAGATACAATTGAGGATCTCATCAGGGCCAGAAAACTCGATTAGTTCCTACCGCAAGAGCGGACACCCAAAGAGGATCATCCGCCACAATAGGCCACACCCGAGGAGGATGTTCCCCTACTCTTCATTGCTTGAGGCCCCGGCTACGGAGGAGAAAGTTCCTCCTCTAGGAAAAGTTATGCCGGATGGTAGGAACGGTACACGAAGACCCTTCTCGGAAAAGAGCCCGTCCTTCGTAATTGATATCTTTCTCCGATGAAGACCTCTGAGGAGTCTCCCGACCGCCACGATGATGATTTGGTGATAGCTGTTAAAGTGGGGGTCTTCATGATGCATAGGGTGCTCGTCGATACCGGGGGTTCGGTTGATATCATCTTCTGGGATGCCTTCAAGCGGATGAAAATTGGCGCGAAAAACCTAAAGCCAGCCAAGTCCCAATTGATGGGGTTCAATGGAAGCCCCCTTCAGCCGGAAGGGGTCATAACCCTTCCAGTTACCCTCGGAAAGCCACCCCTAGTAGTTTCTTCCATGGTCAACTTCTTGGTTGTTCAGTGCCCCTCCAACTATAACGCTATAATGGGGAGGCCATCGTTGAATATGTTCGGGGCTGTCTCTTCAACATACCATATGATGTTGAAGTTTCAGACTGAGAATGGCTGCGGAGAAATAAAGGGTAATCAAGCAGCCTCTCGCTAGTGCTATGTGAACCATCTAAAGAACCGAGAGGGAGAATCCAGCAGAGCATCCGAAACACTAACCTTTGAAGACCTACTGCCAGAAGATGAGGAGCGGGAAGCTTGCCGTCCAACACCAGTAGAAGAGTTGAAATTGTGCAAGTTCGACGAAGAGATCCCCGAGCAAACGGTGCGGCTCAGCAGCGAACTTAGTCTAGGGCAGCAGGAAGAGCTCCTTGGACTGCTAAGGCATAACGCTGAGGTCTTCGCCTGGGCTGCCGAAGAGTTGCCTGCAGTGCCACGCAGCGTCATAGAGCATCACCTAAAAGTGAACCCTACTTTCAAGCCTGTCATCCAGAAAAGGAGGAACTTCGCTCCGGACCGTCTAGAAGCTGCCGAGGAGGAGGTTAACAAACTACTAAAAGTTCGTAGACTCTACTTCGGGATACGAAAATCTTAGTTTCCTAGACGCGTTCTCAGGGTATAATCAGGTTCGAATGGCAAAAGCAGATGAGGAGAAGACCTCTTACATTACTTCCTGAGGAACATATTGTTACAAAGTTATGCCCTTCGGACTGAAGAACGCCGGAGCAATATTTCAAAGGCTGGTAAACAAAGTGTTTACAAAACAAATTGGGAGGAATGTTGAGGCCTATGTTGACGATATCCTAGTTAAGAGTGCCAAAGCCGAGCACCATGCTTTTGACCTCCAAGAGACTTTCGAGGCATTGCGAGCCCACGACATGAGCCTTAACCCAAGCAAATGTGCTTTTGGAGTCCGGTCCGGTAAATTCCTCGGTTTTATGATCACACGAGGGGGATCGAGGCCAATCAGGAGGAAATCTGAGCCATCATGGAGACTAGATCCCCGAAGAGTATTAAGAAGATTCAACACCTCAATAGGAGGTTGGCCGCACTAGGGAGATTCATCTCACGATCTAGGGAAAAGAACCTTCCCTTCTTCCGGGCCCTTCGGGGGGCACAAAAATTGCAGTGGATAGAGGAATGTGACAAGGCTTTCGCCCAGCTAAAGGACTATCTTCAGTCGCCCACCCTTCTCTCTAAACCGAAACCAGGAGAGGAGCTGTATATCTATGCCGCCGTTACGGACTTGGTAATCTGTTCGGTTCTCACAAGGGAGGAGGATGGGGTACAGAAGCCAGTTTACTACATCAGCAAAGTGCTTTCAGATACCGAATCAACATACCTCCTACTCGAGAAACTTGCTTTAGCCCTAGTTGTTTAAGCCCGGAAGCTTCACCCGTATTTTCAATCCCATAAAGTTAAGGTACTCAGTGATCAACCGCAGAAGCAGGTGCTTCACCGACCAGATACTTCGAGCAGCCTAACGAAATGGGTCATTGAGCTCGAGGAACACAATATTAGTTACGCGCCCCGCAGAGCCATTAAGGCACAAGCATTAGCAGATTTCATTGCCGAACTCACTATCACTAAAACCGAGGAGCCTGAGGTTATGAATCACATAGGGATACAGACAGTCTCCCCTCCTTAGTGGGTCATGCATATCGATGGCTCGGCAAATGCTGAAAATTCTGGAGCAGGAATAGTCCTCTGATCGCCATCCGGTTGGAGTACCTCCACAGTTCTGAAATTTACCTTTAAAGCTACCAACAATGAAGCCTAATATGAGTCAATAATAGCAGGGCTGCAGCTCGCCTGAGGCCTCAGAGTCTAAGACCTGCAGGTCAATACCGACTCACAGTTAGTAGTGGGCCATATGACCGAAGAGTTCGAAGCACGAGAGGAGAATATGGTGAAGTACAAAGCTATGGTACAGCAGCTCATGAAGAGTTTTTAAAGCATTCATATCAATAAGGTGCCCAAAACTGAGAACCAAGAAGCAGATCTCTTATCCAAGCTAGCCGCACACTACAAGAAAGTTGATCTATTGTAGCGGATTTTGAAATCCGCCGCTAGTTATTACGGTGGATAACTAAATACGTCGCTATTGATGCATTATAAAGGCGGATATTATTATCCGCCACTATAATACCCTACGAGAGTTGCACTTCGTTGTTTATAGCAGCGGATAATATTATCCGCCGCTAAAACCTATCTATAGCAGCGAATAAAATTATCTGTCGCAACATAACCATAGTCTATAGCAGTGGATAGTATTATCTGCCGCTATAAGACTTCACGAGAGCTGCACTTAGTTGTCTATAGCTACGGATAATATTATACGCCGCTGAAACCTATATATAGCAGCGGATAATATTATCCGCCGCAATATAACCATAGTCTATAGCGGCGGATATGATTATCCGCCGCTATAGGTCCTGATTAAAACAAATTAGTCGTCTATTTTGATTGATCCGATCAGTTGTAATATTTTCAAGAAAGATGAAGTTCGTCAGCATACTAGTTATATTAGTCTCATTGGATTCTTTAGTCCTTTCGGATATTCAAGGTATCTTCTTCTCATTTTAGTATGGTGATTCTTAAGGGAAACTGATACTTTAATATGTTTCATTAATGGAATAGTCTTTGTAATTTTAGCTTTTCATTTTAATTTCAAGAAATGAATCACCTTCTTAATTGTAACACATGAATGTTTCAATGCCGTAGATTATTGCCAGGCAATAACATAACTGGTGGCATACCTGAACAGTTTGGAAACCTTTTAAGTTTAACAAGCTTGGATTTGGAAAGTAATCAGTTGAGTGGAGAGATACCATCTTCTCTTGGTAAACTTACCAAGCTTCAGATTCTGTGAGTAGTCTTTTTCTCTTTTCAAATTCAAGCTATTCTAGCCATGCTATCTATGTTATCAATTTAATCATATCTGTGGAAAAATCTTGTTTAGGATCTTGAGTGGAAACAATCTCAGTGGAAGCATCCCTGATTCCTTTTCAAACCTTGCTGGCTTAAACGACATGTAAGTGCTAGTATGCCGCTAATCTGTTGGTGTTTATGTTCAATTTTTTTTAGATATTTTGTGATGGTACTTAGACTTGAATCCATGTATATTTGGCTATATCGGAGAGCACTAGCTCATAATAAGTGTTATGAGATATATATGAAGATATGTATGGATAAGATATATATGACTATTAGGTTATATAGTTTAGTCCCACATCGGTTATTTTTATATGGTGTCTGTGTTACTAGCCTATAAATAGGCTTTTGTTGCACATTCAATAAAATGAATCATCTTATTGAATGTACAACAAAAGCCTATTTATAAGCTAGGATTAATTACACTTTTCGTCCCTGAAAATGGTGTCATTGTTCACTTTTATCCTTGTATTTTAAAAATGTTCAATACGGTCCTTGTGTAATGCGCAATACAATGTTAGGGACCAAAATAGAATGTAATACGCTAATACAAAAAGGCCTCAGATTGAACATTTTTAAAAAATACAAGGATAAAAGTGAACAATGACACCATTTTCAGGGACGAAAAGAACAAAATTTCCTAATACACAAGGATTGTATTGAACATTTTTAAAATACAAGGATAAAAGTGAACAATGACACCATTTTCAGGGACGAAAAGTGTAGACACCACATAAAAATAACCGATGTGGGACTAAACAACATAACCTAATAGTCATATATATCTTATCCATACATATCTTCATATATATCTCATAACAATAAGACTTCTTTATCTTCTATCTTACATTACAGAACTTGCCGTGTATTTGCAAGAGTCTAGCGCATAATGATCTTACCGGGTCGATCCCTAATCACCTATTTCAAGTTGCAAGATACAAGTATGGTAAACTCCTGTAGTATTTATGTTATTCAATGTGTAACTTTCCTATTGAACTAATCTATATTCTTCAATGTAGCTTTACAGGAAACAGTCTAATTTGTGGCACGAGTTTCCAATATCCTTGTGAATCCACTATATCCAATCAAGGCATTCTTATCTCTTATTCTTTGGTTGTCCCTTGTTCAATTGGATGTATTTACATTATAAGAAATATTTCCTTTGTTTTGAACTATGTAGGAGAATCTAATCATTCGAAAATAGGATTAGTGTTTGGAACTATTGGAGGAATAATTGGACTTCTAATCATTGGTGTTCTACTTATTCTTTACAAGGGTAAGAAGAAGGTTTATCGGCCTGAAGTTTTTGTTGATGTTGCAGGTGTGAGTTTTCTCATTTAACAAGTGACAAATTATTTAACATGATGATCATTATATCGCTCTTTTTCTGTTGATATTTATTTTGTTTGTGACATACCATTTGTGATTTATGTTCATCGTAAGGTATAGTTTATCAGTTTTCAGTGCTAATCAACACGTTATCTATTGTTGATTTTTTTCTTAGTGACCTAGTATAGTTAGTTGTGGGCACTGGTTTGTTGCCGGATTTTTCAGCTATGTCACTTTGAACTTTGAATGACCAGAGTATTCATGTGCACTGAATATTTGATTAATTGCTTCACTGGATGTTTTGAAATTTGGATGATTTAATGGTGCCAAAAGGAGTAACTAAATCTCATTTGATTTTTATTTGGCTTCTGTATGACTTTTAAATTTGTCTGTATCAAATGAATTCAACCATTCACATACCAATTCTTGGTGCTGCTCCAAATGTTAGGCAGTTAGCTATTGAAATTGTAAGGGGTTATGCAAAATCAGTGTGCTCTATGTTATCTAATGACTGCTCTCTTGATGTTGTATTGCAGATATATTCCTAATGACTGCTCCGTTGATGTTGTAATATCATATTTGTTGTATTACTGCAGAAACCTCAATGTTCATATACAGTTCTAATGCTTTGTGTTGATGGGACTGGAACAGTAAATCAAGCTAGAATTAATTGATCATCAAACTTGGGATTTGCCTCAAGCCTTGGAAGGCAAATACAATGGATGGCTTGATTCTCAGATAATGTATCATTGTTTATTCGATTTTGTTTATTGGTTTTGAGAAATTAGTGATGAACGACAAAGTAATTTGTTCTTCTTATGGATCATTTGCAGAAAAGACTTCGCAAATTATGCAGAGACATGCTTTAAGGTGTTTGTAGATAGAGTGAAGTATTGGCATGTCAAGCACAAAGATGCTACCCCTATTATTCACTCTCTTATTTTCTCTTTAAATTTGTATAGTTACTTTAGTATTTCTTTTTTTAAATTTCTAAATATTGTATAGTGAATTTTATTTAATACCAAACATTTCTTTAGCAATAAAATGTTTATTATTATCATTATTATTATTTAATTTGGTCTTCTCATATATTAAAAATTATCAATAATAATAATAATAATAATAATAATAATAATAATAATATACTATAGCGGCGGATATATCCGCCTCTATAATGTTGTGTAAACAGCCGTTGAGCATATAGCGGCCGATATATCCGCCGCTATAGGTCCACCATAACTTAAAGCCAACAAAGATTATAGCGGCGGATATACCCGCCGCTATAGGTCCACCATAACTTAACAGACTATAGCGGTGGATATATCCGCCGCTATATCCCTTAGTAGCTGTGACCTATAGGATGCCGTTAACGGCGTTAGAGTGCAGCTGTGACCTATAGAGGTGGATATATCCGCCGCTATATCCCTTAGTAGCTGCTACGCATGACCCTATAGCGGCGGATATATCCGCCGCTATAGTTGGATTTTTCGCCGCTAAAGCATACAACGACGGAGGATTTAGCGGCGTCCAATAAGTTGCTGCTATACACATATAACGGCGGAAAAATACCCTATAGCGGCGGAAATATCCGCCGCTATATCCGCCGCTATAGGGTATATTTCCTGTAGTGGCATTTGACGAGGACATCCAGCAACCCATTAATATCCAGTATTTGGCAGCGAAGACCATTAAATGCCGTCCTGCAGAAGAGCTGCTCGATATTGAAGAAGGGCCCTGCTGGATGGACCCCATCCTGGACTATCTCAAGGATGGAACTCTCCCGGCGGACCCCAAGCTAGCTAGCTTGCCGAATTACTGTTCGCTCCACCCGCTTCAGTATAATAGATGGGCAGCTTTATAAGAGATCCTATTCCCTACCTCTTCTGAAGTGCTTGCGGCCCTCCGAAGCGGATTACGTCCTTCGGGAAATACATGGAGGTGTGGCAGGGGATCATCAGGGTGGTAAGACGCTTAGTTACAAGGTTCTTCGGCAAGGCTATTACTGGCCAACTTTGTCCAAGGATGCCATTGAGTTCGTCCAGAAATGTGACGCATGTCAGAGGCATTCAAATATCCAGAGGAAGCCACCACCGACCTTAAACCTATCATAAGCACAAGGCCGTTCGCCCTCTGGGGGGTCCATATTCTTGGCTCATTCCCTGTGGCGGCTCTACAAATGAAGTTTTTAATAGTTGCAATTGACTATTTCACCAAGTGGGTGGAGGCAGAACCTTTATCCTCAATTACAGAAAAAGCTTGCCGATTCGGAATTCCCTTGGCCTTCATAACTGATAATGGCCGCCAGGTCGCCAACTCTGCATTTAAAGCCTTCTGCGATGGGCTCAGGATTGAGCATAGGCTTACCTCGGTCACCCATCCCCAAGCGAATGGGCAAGTTGAAGTAACCAACCGAACTCTCCTCCATAGTTTGAAGACCAGGGTTCTCAGTAATGGCTCCTCATGGGTAGAGGAGATTCCGGTGGCCCTATGGTCATACCGAACCTCTACTCGAACGCTTACAGGAGAGACCCCATTTGCCCTAGCCTTCTGGGTTGAAGCAGTGATTCCGCCTGAGATTAAAGTTCCCACCCCTCGAACGCAAGTGTTTGATCCAGTAACTAACGAAGAGCAACTCAGGGCCGAGTTAGACCTCTTGGAGGAAAAAAGGGACATGGCAAACTTCCGAGCAATGGCTTACCGTCAGAAGGTAAAGAGGTTTTACTATTCAAAGATGAAGAAGGTCGCTTTCTAGATTGGTAATCTGGTCCTGCGAGAGAACAAATTCTAGGGAAATAAATGCAGGACAGGAAAGCTAACCCCAAATTGGGAAGGGCCTTATATCATAAAAGACGTTGTAAGGCCTGGCACTAACTGGCTCACTAGATTAGATGGAAAGAAACTGAAGCGTCCCTTTCATTCCGAAGTACTTAGAAAGTATTATCAATAAAATTTCGCTCTCCTACTTAAGTAATCTGTTTCGACAAATCATAGGCACTCCTCTAAGGATATATCCTTGCATTTTGTTCCAAAGCCATAGCTCTCCCCATCGAAAGGTGGACTGTGCACCTCGACCGAAGGACCACCAAAATTCCTCCTCGGAATTATGTCTCTGCGTTTTGATCTCGAGACACCAAAATTCCTCCTCGGAATTATGTCTCTGCACTTTGATCGCGAATTATGTCTCTGCACTTTGATCGCGAGACGCCAAAATTCTTTCTCGGAATTACGTCTCTGCGCTTTGATGGCGAGATACCAAAATTCCTCCTCGGAATAATGACTCTACACCTTGGCTGTGAGCCACTCTATTTCAAATCTCATCTAAGGAACCACACATCTACTTCCAAAAATATGGCTTCGGGGTTTCTACGAAGAACAATGTGTACCAATACTACAGAAAACGCTTCATTCATCAAAATAAAATTGTGATTAGACCCAAAGGAAATAGGTCAAAAAGTATTTACAAGGACATCACAGATAAAGGTTGCACAAACAACCTTTTAGACAACAACTTTTGCACGAAAAGAAAAAGAAAGATACCATGTGTTCACGGGGCCGAAGGGGCGTCTTCGGGAATAGGCAAGAATTCGGAGCGCCCCGACGCTCGGACCCACTTCACCCGGAACATTCTCTTGAGTCGCCCCAGCAGTTGGACCTACAAAGGTTTAAAGGATAGTTTTAGTCACAGCCTCTATAACAAAAGCAAAAGAACAGAGTTAAACGGATTACCCCTTTCTACCACAGTCTCACCCGAAGAGGACTCCTCATCAAGACGTTCGTCATCTGTTTCGGAATTAGAATCCTCTTCGGCAAGGGTATTGAGGGCCTTCTTATAAGTCAACGAGTGGAAGTCCACAGAGAGCGTTCTCAACACCTCCTCGGGGATAGTACCTACAACAAACTTTTTAAAGATCTTGAAGGCCTCCTCGCAACCCTTATGGAAGCCGGCCATATACCCCCCCACCCCCCCCCCCCCCTCGACATTTTCACACAAGGAAGAAAGATTCTCGAGCTCTCAAACCCGATCATGGCTTCGGCCCAATGCTTCTTGCAGAGAGGCCCTCTCACCGAGGGCCTTCTCCTTCTCCTTTTTAGCGGCCTGTTTCGGGGCAGAAATTTGGATAAGGAGGTTGTCCTTCTCCCCAGGGCCACAGAAATCTTATTTTTCTCCCGCCTCCGTATAGGCTCATCCGCCTCCCCAACAGTACCTTCAAATCCGAAGAGAATTTTTCTTTTCAAATTTCTGTGGAGAGCTCTCTTTCCGTCGGAAGACATCTATCTTCGAATAACTGTTTCGAAATTTTAATCTCCTCCACCCCCGCCTTAAGATTCTTGACTTCCTCCTCAAGAGATTGGACCCGCCCCTGTAGCTTGATCTTCTCTGCCAACAATTTTTGGCATTGAGACCTTGAGGACTTAAGCCAACCCTCCACCTTCTCTTTTTCTCCCTTCAGAAGGGAGAACTCGGTCTCCAACTTTTGCTTCTTGACTTGTAAAGTCAAGCCAGTGGCTCGGAGATTACCCCCCTTCTCAAGAAGGCTAGCCGCTTGGTCTATCAAGGCACTACTCTATAACAGAAAAAAGTTAACATCGCTACAACACATGAGGGGCCTCGAGAGTAAAGCTGTAAAGATACTTACCGATATGGCAGAGAAGCGCAGGTGAGCCGCCAGCTCATTCTCCTCAAAACACTGAAGTCTGGCATCGACTTCTTCGGTTCGAAAAAGTTCTAGAGAAACCACAGCCACTACAGGGTCGGGGCAAAGGAGACCATCGGCGGGGTTGAACCAACTTGAGAAGGGCATCCCAAAGTTTCACCAGGTCCTTCAGATTCAAATATGGGTCTCTTCATTTTGGTAGAAGGATCCACCATGAAACCCGTCACCCCCTCGCCCTCAATGGTTCGACCTGAAGGATTGGCAGCAACTGGGGCGGTGCCTATGACCTCTTTATTACAGACATCCAACACTCTCTCCACTTCTCGGACTAAGGAATCACCCGAGTCATGCTCCTGAGAAGAGGCAGCAGTGGGGGGAGCATTGCCTCTAGTCTGAATCCTTTTTCTCCTTTCAAAGAGGGGGACGCCGCGTTAGAAGGCCCCTCCTCCACCGCGACAGAAGCAACAACAGTCTCCTCGGTTTCTTCAGGAATAATAACTAGAGGAGTCATTTTTTGAATGATAGCCTTCTTCCTCCGCTTCGGTGCTTTGCATGAAGAAGAAGTACTCGTTATCCCAGATGTGGGTCGAGGAGCCTCATCGTGATCCTCCACAGGCAGCTCCTGGGGTTCCCCTCCTTCGATCTGTTCCTTTTCCTTCTCTTTGGAGGGTTCCTCAATATGGATTCCAAGTTTAGCAAACTTCCTCTTCTTTTTCTCCTCACTGGCGGCCTTCAGTTTCGCTTCATTTGCTCGCACGCCAGCTAGGAAGATGGTTAATGCGGTCATTGGACTTATCGGTTTTCCTGCCACAATAAGCGAAAACCTAGTCACATCCCAAAATCTTCCGAATAAAAGTCAAAAAAAAAAAGGAAAGGAGGGGGTCAAAAAAAAAGGAAAGGAAGGAGGGGGGAGGAAGAGAGAGAGAGAGATATAGAAAATGAGCGAAGCCCTACTAGGGCCGTGAAGAGGCCATACTCTCGCAGGATATCGGGAGCAGGTACTTGTCAACTGGAATATCAAAATATTCTTTGAGCTTCTTGAGGTCTCGTTCCTCCTCAAGCACGAGGTCTTTATTGTCCAACAGAGGGATCTTCGGAGTACCCCACCGAGTCTGAACCCCCAGACCCTCCTTACTTAAGACAAAGAAGAACTTTGTCTTCCATCCTTTTATAGAAGAGGGAACTGGACCGAGGAACCTCCTATTCGGCCAAGCCCCGAAGTAATACCAATCAGTATTCCTCTGCTTACTCAAGCTAAAGAAAAGTTTAAACCGAGTGACTGTTGGCTTGATTTGGCATTGGGTGCATATAATTACAAAGCTACAGAGGCACCTCCAAGAGTTCGGAGCCTATTAAGAGGGACAAACTTCGAATTCCTGAAAAATATCTAAGAAAAGCTCGGGAAAAGGGAGTCTAAGACCAGCTTGCAATGCAGCACAATAGATGGCAATTTCCCCTTCTTTTGAAGGAGCACTCGCACGCTCAGAAGGAGCCGGGACCCTATACTCTAAGGGAGACTCAACACCAGTGATCTTATATTCCAAAGCTATCTCATGGATCAACTCAGCAGGATAAAGGTTAGGATAAGCGGAGGAACAAGCTTCCCCGGCCCTGGAAGGATCAAGGAAGGGTTCAAGACCCGAAATGGAAGAAGCAGCAGGCAAAGCAAGGGTAGAAAGAGTCAAGGAAGAAGAAGACGCATTACCTGAAGCCATGAGTGGTGTCCGGATGAATACGGGGTGGTCTCTGCGCATACAAACGCCAGACAACGGAGAAGAGGATGAACTTGACTCTCTGAGAGGGAAATCTTCTTTAAAAGATAAAGTTCAAACCATTGCAGCAATCGTCTAACAAACCCTGTCACTCCCCAACGGCCCAGATCTCTTCCCCAATCGGCGCGTAATCCAAACCGAATGCGTGGATAAGCAAGGAATGGTTCGGATCGGAGCGCGATAAGATATCACGTTGGATACGCGCCACGTGGAGCCTTGATGGGATTGACGCAATCATTTCCCTTAGCGGCGCCTACAAAAAAAAGCCTCGAGGAGGCAAAAGGACATGATGCATTTAATGCGCCCCTCGGCCTCGATCAGCGATTGGACCTCTCACCTGGCCACTCAAAAGTACAGCCAGGCTCTACGAATCTTGTAATGCAAGACTCCCCTCCGCCGAACCGCTATCAAGTCCAAAACCGAAGCACCTGCGTCTCGCCGCATCACTAATAGAGACCCTCCTCGGGAGACGTCGGAATAACCACGACCCACTTCTTATATGCTTAGCTCACACAAGCATACTTAGGGAGGGACTGATAATAGGGGTGAATTTTGGGAGACACGTGGAGTTAACTCAGCATGACACGTGGAAAACCCTGGACCCTCGGTTTTCATCAAACTAACTCATCGTCACCTCGGTTATGTATCTCCTCGGATCATTTAAGTGGCCTCATCGGATGCCTCCTCAGATAGTCACAAGCCTCTCCCTCCTCGGATCTGAAGAGCAAGTGTCCCACGGTTCCGAGAAGAAGACTTCCCATAAGAGCCCATGGCCTCAGTGATATCCCAAGGAACTCTACAACAAAAAGGTCTGAGGGGATTACTGAGGAGCTTTGAGTCCTTCTAGATGAATCAGCAAACGAGTTAAAAACCGAAGATGGTACATCAGAGACCTATAAATAGCGAGTACCTCATACCTGTAAAGATACTTGATTCTTTAAACACCCACACTCTCTCTTTCCCTCTCATGTACTCCAAAAAATCACCCATAGTGAAATTCTCTCTCCCACCATGGGAGACCCGTGGTTTTTCCCCCGATTTGTGGGGTTTTCCATGTTAAAGTCTTGGTGTTATTTTCCTTGATTCATCCTCTCTTGATTTTCTTGGAGATTTTTCCCCAAAATCCTTTAAAAATTCAAGTGTTAACCGGATTTGAGGATTTTTCTTGAATTTGCATTAACATATATAAAAAAGGATCTTCATATTTTAATGTTGCATTTGACAACTGGGATATCCCAGGATCTGGCTCCATTCGAGCGTTTTGGTTGCCCGGATGGAGCAAGACGGGGATGCGCCCCGTCTCTCGAAATTGGATGAGCAGCGTCCCTCCAAATCGGAGGAACGCCGCTCATTGCAGGGATGCCGCTCATCCCTCTTCCCATCCTCTCCATCAATCTCTTGTCCTTTTCCCTAAATAAAATCACCATCCGAGAACCTTATTATGAGAATTGTCTGATTATGATCCAATTTGCCTCTCTATCAAGCTACCAGATGATGCAAAAAGATCCAGGCCAGATGACGTGATTCAGTTATTTGGCCCGTTTTCGATGCCAAATTCCAATGTACCTTCAAAACTTTATTTTTAGATATTTTTTACCACTTTTGGTAATAATTAGTTAGTCAAAATCATGATAGGATTTGAATCCAATTTTATCTAGGATTTCAGATAACTATTTAGTTTGTTTTAAATTTTAAGTTTGGATAAGTTTAGGTTTTGGATAAGTATTTGCTAGTTTTGATTATTTAACCCAGCTTGTGGGTTGTTTTCAAACAACCTTGATTTTATGAAATTGTTTTGAATTTGAGAGACGTTTCTCTCTTATGTGGATGTCTTCTCGCGTTCTTCCTTGTGATCTTTAAGTTATGGCTAGCCCGCAGGATTGTCGCTATCATGCCCGGAGTCAGTTGGTACCAGAACTCAATATATTCCTAGGATGAGATCGCATCGGCATCAATGGTTGGTGGTGGTTGAGGTCATAGTTGTCGTGGGCGGGTTTCGAACAAGGAGGTCCAGGACGGTGATCGTGACGTCAAGGATGTGATGATTGAGGATCTATATAGGCAAGTCGCAGAGTTATCCCGGCGCCTGACGGCGCACAATTTCGATCATGGTCATTATAAGCAGGTTCCGAAGGAGGAAGTCCAACGCCATTATCGCAAAATTCAAGAGGTGATGATTGAGGATTTGCAAAAGCAAGTCACAGGGTTATCTCGGCATCTAGCAGTGCGTGATTTCTATCGTGGTCATCGTGGGCAGGTTTCGAACGAGGAAGTCCAACACCATGCTTGTTTCATGGATTCTGAAGACATTGCTGTGAACTCGAGGGTGAGTTCTTTCCAACCCTAATGATGCAGGAAGACCTAAGCCAGATTATGTGATTTAGTTATTTGGCCAGTTTCGATGCCAAATTCCAATGTTTTCCCTTCAAAACTTTATTTTTAGATATTTTTTGCCACTTTTGGTAATAATTAGTTTGTCTAATCATGATAGGATTCGAATTCGATTTTATCTCAGATTTCAGATAACTATTTAGTGTGTTTAAATTTTAAGTTTGGATAAGTTTAGGTTTTTGATAAATATTTGCTAGTTTTGGCTATTTAACTCGGTTTATCGGTTAGTTTTCAAACAACCTTGATTTTCTGAAATTGTTTTGAATTTGAGAGACGTTTCTCTCTTGTGTGGATGTTTTCTCGCGTTCTTCCTTGTGATTTTTAGGTTACGACTATCCCACGGGATAATCACTATCCTACCCGGGGTCACCAGGTCCATTAGTCTGAGCTTCTTCTCTACCGAGCTACTATGTCGATGTGCTGCCACGAACTATGAACCATTCTCTCCTGTCAATCTTGGAAGATTTTTTTATTAAATTTAGACTTTGTTGATTTGTAAATTATTGATTATATTTTTTGTTGATTAGATTTTGTAATTATCTAACATGAAAATCTCTTGAAAATGAGGCTCAAATCACAAATTTCAATTCAAGATTTTTTTTTTCTTTATGAAAAATTTTGAGAATTATCTTGCTAATGAGGTTTTTAATTAACACCTTTCGTCTATCCAAAGTCATCTTGAATTCTCAAGATTTTTCAATCCAAAGTAACTTCGAGTTACTCTCAAGATTTTTTCTCAGCTCATCTAAAAAGGCACACAATAATGATCTTGTGTGAAGGAAAACCACCATTTTTGTCAAATATTGTTGCCTTCTTCCAGCTTTCTTCTTTTTTTATTTTTTTCTTTTTTCATGATATGAAAGAGAAAGGTACACATATAGAAGATCACATATGGCAAGTTAATTACTCCTAAAGCCTTATTTAATTAGAAGAAAAAGACTTAGATATAATTGTATCGGGGCCCTTAACGGTACACATATACATGTGAGTCTTCCAGTAGACATGGTTGCACCTTTTCTTAAAATAAAGGGTTACCTAACACAAAATGTACTTGTTGTAGTAGACTTTGACCTGAACCTCACTTATGTGCTTGTTTGCTGGGAAGGTTCAACCCATGACTCAATGGTCTTACGTGATGCTTTATAAAGACCTAATGGTCTTAAAGTGTCACAAGGTATACATTTAATTTACTCTTATAATATACAAAATGTAAATTGTAATTTTAAAATATAACATAATCCTATTATACCCTTTTGTGTTGTTCAGTAAAATATTTTCTCGTTGACACAAGATATGCTATGAGACTTGGATTTATATCACTTTTTATAAGCGTTAGATATCACTTAAAGGAATTAGGCTCAAGTCACCTTGAAAACCCTAAGGAGTTGTTTAACCATAGGCATTCGCCGGCATGAACTTCAATTGAGTATATATTTGGATCTTTGAAAAGTCGATTCAAGATCCTTACATCTAGTTGGACAAAAGTGATTTGATAATGATGACATGTGGAACAATATATAACCTATTTTTTTAGAATCTTGAACATTTCAAGAAATTTATAGTTTTCAACTATACTTTTAACTTTTATCATTTTGCTCAAAGTTTTTGTTACCCTTAAACTTGTTATGTTTATCTTCATGTTGAGTGAAGCTTGTAAGCTTATGTATTATATTTTTTTTATTCTTCATGTTTTAAATGTGAACGTGTGTTGGCAGTCTAGGAGTAAATTATGTCGGTTGGTAGCCACTCAAACAGTAAGAAATCCGCAAGTAATATGTGATAGAGACATTGAGAGCAAGTTTTTATTATAATTTATGGCAACACAGGTGAAAAATGGTTTGAAGTATGATAAGACCTTCAAACGACAAGTAATTCATGCAGTCATATGTACTTTGAAGGAGGATTTTATTAAAGACTATACCGATGCTAACATACATAACCAACTTCGGACGCTAAGGGGTTGTTTGATGCACTGGATATAAGTGGATGGGAAAAGGCCCATCCTTGAATCTTTACTTTTCATTTTTGGTGTGCCTAAAAGAACAGGATGTGGACTTTCAATGGATGGTCACATCCCTTCAAAAACATATGGAAACCTTCGCCCAAAAGTTGTCATCTCTCTGGTTGGACTTTAGAAGTTGGAGTTGCCCCTCCAACAACTAGAGAAAGCTCATCCCGCGCTCGACCGTTGGAGCGTTAAAGCAACCCCCTCATCGTTGTCTCAATACACCCACCATTTTTTGAGAGAAAGATGAGAGACACCTTCGATCTAAGAGCGGTGACTTTTGGCGATCCATAGTATGGTAGAGAGAGATCATGCACAACTCTTGAAGGTATGTAAGCAAACCCTAGATCGAATTGTTGTTTGATTGCTTGATTTATGGGTCCTTGATTGTATTTTTTGATTCGATTTCTATGGTTTCTTATGATTCTGATGATTTCCTGGATCGTTTGGTCTCTAATGGTGGTTGTTAGATCATAGAGATTTGAATTTTTTTCATGTTGAGTGTTCATGGCTTTGTTTTGTGATTTTGTCCTTTTAGACTCGATGCTAGTTAGGGCTTGGTGTAGTTTTGGTAATTTAATGGGGCGTAATTCAAGGGAAACAAAGCGAACGGAGAAGAATAACAACAAAGGTAGAGAGATGGGCTCGGTTTAGAATAAGGATCAAGAGAAAGGTCTCGTTTTAAAATAATGATCAAGATGTGAATTTTTGATACAGGAGGCTCGGGTAAGTTGGTACCGAGTTGGTAGATCAACGTAAAGGCTGGAAGTGATCAAGTCAATTTCGTGATTCGAGCAGTTTTGGAGGTGGTTCTATAATTTGGCCATAACTTTGGCTACAGATGTTGGAATCACGAGTTTGATCCCAATCCAGAAAGCTCATTTTGGCGCGCACCACGTGGTCCCCCAGATCGACCTGGTGGGCATCATCTTCGAATTCAAATTCCGTTGTTATCCAGCCAAAGCACTGTTTAGATATTTTTACTATTTTTAAAATTATTTATCAAATTAGGATATGATTTGAATCCGATTTTATCTCGGATTTTTAGGAGTTATCTGATTTGTTTAGAGTTTTAAATTTAGATAAGTTTTAGTTTTAAATAATAATTTGCCAATTTTGGCAATTTAGATAAGATGATAGGGTTTTTAGGTTAGACTTTGAAATCTATTTAACCCAGCTTGTGGATTGATTTTTCATTATTGAGTTTTGAATAAAAGTATTTTCCTGAATTTCAGAGTATTTTCTCTGGTTCTTCATTTGTTCTTCCTTGCGGTCCTTGGATTCGCCTAGCCCGTGGGATAATCTCTATCCTGCCCGGCGTCAATTTTGCACTGAAGATCTCCTCTTTCATGTTTGAGAAGGTCGCATATGTGGTGGTTCTTCTCCAAGTTCTCATATTCACTGGAAAACAAGTGACAGTGATGGTGATGGTGATAGTGATAGTGATAGTGAGGTTCTATGACTTTGTTGCTGCAATTTTGATCCTTGTGATTCAAACCAAGCCCATGTCTTCTATTCTTTTCTAGAGTCAGATATAGGACTTGTGATTCATTGTGATTTATCTGTCATGGTTTTAGACATTGGCGGTTTGTTGACCTTGCACTGATGTTCTAGTTCCTATGAATTACTTTGAGTATCACCATATGACTAATGTGATTGGCTTGTTATAACTTTCTTTTAAATTGTTGATATATCTATCTAGTCCTATGTTAAAATGTTGTGTTTTAATAGTATGAACGATGTTTTGTAGAGATCTATATATCGAGCGGTTATATGCTAATTGGTAACGCCCTTTTAGAATTAAGAATTGTGTGAGAAATATGACTCTAAGCTACTAATCAAATCATAATCCCATGTGTGTTACCAAAAAAGTAGTGATATTGAATTAAGTAATTACAAATTGTGCCATTATTATAGAATTACAAGCTGATCTCGTCTTTCATAAGCTTCACTATATCTCTTTTCATCCTATATTGCAGAATCCAATCTTATGCAAAGGGTGCTGCCACTTTAATCCATGTACTATATATCATAAGGTAACTGAATATTTGCATTCAGGTCATGTGTTGCTGGAAGAAGTTTATGAAGTTCCTGCATTTGAAGAACATAGAAATCTTAATTTAGTGAATGGAGCCTGCCAACCACTAGTAGAACTTGTGTGTGCTCTCTGGTTGTCTTTTTGTAGCTTCTTTTTCACACATAAATGTGATATTATTTCTAGGATGTATACAAAATGTTTTTTAGAGTGGATAAACATGAATATTTCATCCATAGCTGGTTGATTTTTCCATCCTTTTCATATGTCTCTGATTTATTTGTTAATTGTTGAAGTATTTACTTTTTTCCATTTTATCATGGGTGATCTACACTTAACAGTTAGTTCTTCTACTAGCCTGCTAGGAATAGTGATCTACTATGAGTATGATTCTACATGTAAATCTGTTGGTTATGTAGATTATGTCATGCTTTGTCAAAATTTTACTTTGCTCTATAATGTTAAGCACACAAACATAATGCATTTCTTTTCACATTTCATACGGATTTCCAATTTGCAAGCAAAAACACATGGTTATCTGTTTGGATAACTTTGGATGTACTTATTCAGATATTAATCCTTTTTTTGTTTTCTTTTTCTAACACTAATTTTCTTCTATTTTAATAGGTCAAACTCTTAAGTTACTTTTTTCGGGGAACAGTTCCACATTCTATGTGCTGCAACTTATAGTCTTTACATATGTTGAGTTAAGACCCAAAATAATATCATAGATCATGCCATTATTTTTTCCTTTTGTTGTTTTGGTGTTGATCATAGTGGAATCAATGATATGCTAAACATGTAGCCATGTGGTCTGCACACCAGTACCTCATAAAGGCATGATTTATAAGTAGAGTAATATTTGTTAGTTTAAATACTGTTTTGGATTAACTTCGTGATGATATTAATCCAATTTGAATTCAAACTAAATAAAGTGGTTGATAACTTTATCACTAGAATCCTATCTTAATCCTAATTAGTAGTTTGGATAATGATCTACTTAAAAATTTTGTTTAAGTGGAGATAACCTTTGATGGAAATGCTATATATAGAGCAACACTAGGGGTCCCCGATATATCGTTCTTAGCAAATATACAGCTCCATTGACGGGAGAGAACGGGATATATTGGAAGAGTCCCTAGTTTTTTTAGTGCAGATTCAATTGACTCATCATCTTGTCAGATTAGCTATGGTTGGAGGTATGTGATCTTGCTTCCGCAATTAATTATTTTAGTAGCATGACATATTAGATGTCAGGGTGATGATTATGATTACATAATTCTAACAGTTGGTATTAGAGACATTTGATATATCTCTGCCTAGCATACATGAGTTTAGGGTTTATCAAATAAATTGCTTGTGATTTAGAGGGTTTGAATAAAGGGGCATTGGGCCCAAAGTCAAACCGAGCCATGATAGAGTGGACAGCGCGGATTCGGGCACGCTGTTGCATGAGCGACGTCTGGGCGCCGCCATTATGATTTTGAAGGAAACCCTAAAATAAAGATTTTTATTTTATAATTTATATATTTTGTTTTATATATACTTTTATTTATTCAATGGTTTGAATAAAACTTGAATAAAATAAACTCATGGGTGTTTGTGCAAAATTGTTTTGCTATTTGCCTTTTAATTAAATTTGATTGTCCCTTTTGCATATTGACCCTATTTAATTATTTATTTTTTTCTGAGGGTTACATGGACAACATTAATTGTAAGTAGAATAATTAATTATCTTGCATTGAATTTGTTCATGCATATTGTTTACATGTCATGTGATGGAATGAAATTTTTTTTATTATAGGGTAGCCACAATACCTACGATCTTCTTTAAAAATTACACATTATGAGTGTGATTGATCACATCTAGTTTGAATGATATAAATTGTGATTAATTATGATTAATATAATAATTTTGCCCCACAGGGATTTTGTTATATTTTTCATAATTAATTAGGATAAAATAATAAATAATTTTTACTTCTTAAGTGGCCCACAGGTATTAAGGAATTTTAAATTATTTATTAGTTTTATCATGTAACACACATAAGGATAAATGGTCTATTAATGAACTTTTGACCTTGTGTGTTCAAGAGGAGGAAAGGTTTCTATTGGAAAAGAGTGAAAGCATACATATCGCTATTCAGGATAAGAAGAAAGGGCAAACAAAGCTGAAAAGGGATAAAGACAAAATACTTGTTCAGATCTAGAAGGTGTCCAAGTGCTTCTTTTGTAAGAAGAAGTGGCATATGAAGAAGGATTGTCCAAAACTCAAGATTCATCTTGAGAAGAAAGGTAATGAAAACCTATCCTTCCCCGACCCGGATTCCAGGACCTCGGGCATGTGAGCAGACCGGCTATACCTAAGTAAGGCGCACCCCCACTCGGATATAAGGCTTGTGTAAATCAAAAGTAGATAACATACATAATCAAAATGTTTCAAATAACATAGATAAATAATCTCAGAGTCCTACAACGGAAAATAAAACATAAAGGATCCAAATGCCCTACACAATACCAGGCCCTACAAGGGTCCTAAAATCAAAGTCTCTTACACAAAAAGAAAGACAAGTGTGGTCCTCCGACCTCGGCAAACAACCCCCGACTCTCACACGACTACTGAGACAGAGTCACCTACTCTTTAGGACCTAAAAAAGAGAGAAGGGAAAACAAGTGGTGAGCTTTCGAATGGAAAGCCCTGTAAGTATTCTGCAAGGATCACAAAGATGTAAATCCAACAAAGATGATAAATGATAAGTCAAGCATGATCAAATCCCATAATCATCAATCTCCAAGGGGCTACACCCCGCACAACCAAGACCTAGGTGTCTACCACAATCAACAGCAATGGTATGACTCCTATCCAACGGTAGCCCTCGGGCTCTGGAAGAGAGTTTCAGGAAGAAGCTTAACAAACTTTCACCCGGACAGCAACAACGCAGCCTCGGCCGCAAGAGACAAACTTGTCGCACCTCGGTAGCGCCACCTCTCGTACATGTCGACTTGGTCAGCGAATCAATCCCACTGATAGGCAGGACAACCAGAGTATCACCCCCTGGCATGGCATGCTGAAACACCCTAGGTGTCCCGTCCCCGAACATCCCCTAGGACAACCAGGGTATCGTCCCCCTGGCATGGCTAACAGAAACGCCAGGGTATCCTCGTCCTGGAACATTCCCAAATGAAGCCTCCTCTCTCCACTACATTGGGCAAAAGAACAAACTCAGTTGGCGCACACCTTCTTGCCAGCACACAATACTATGTGCTCATGATCAAGTGTCGGCCCACTGGTGGGCATGTCCAATGAACGTTTCAACAACCATACACATACATAACGAAAGAATAATACAATAAGCAAGTATGTGCATAAAAACAATAACAGATCCTCATGAATCAACCAAACATGCTAACAAATAGCAACAATAAGATCAAGAAACCCAAATATAGATGAGAGCTAGGCAAGGGTATCTTACCTTAACCGACTAATCTGTGTCTATCCGACGAAGCTCAGTTCTCTACGTACAAATCTGGTAACGATAACCATAACTTAGTGCTATCATCACAAGCAAAGTGGTTCATTATTATCATTAGTGTAAATGCAAAATTCTAAAATTTCTGCGCAGTCATAATGAACTGCTCATAACTTTTAATCCGAGAACCCGATCTTGCTGATCTAAGATTCGTTAGAAAGATCTTTCTCTCATCTTTCTAACAGTATATTATACGTCTCAATCGAAGAACCACAGGAAACTCAGCTGTCCCTTGAATGGGACAGCTAGACAGCAGCCATTCATGGTTTCCCACTTGACTAAGCTTGGTCTATTAAACTACTTGTACTTGACGAGTCCTGATCACAATTTATCATCACCAAACCCACAAGAATAATTCAACCGAAACAACTCAACTACTTCATTAACCAAAACCCACCAGTCTTGTACACTAGCCTACAGGCCTGAAAACCACTCATTGAAACCAATCAAGTACCTAATCTACAAGTTCATTGAAGGAGCCGTTTCCTCTTTAATCAATAACTCCACACTATGACTATTGATCATCACTTTCCAGGAAAAACTGAATCATGGACATTACCCTTTCATGAAAGCATATATAGAAACTCCAAAGGCAACAACAAGTCAGTAACCATGCACATGAGCCCTTGATCATCTAACATCATATTAACTTGTCTTCCAAATCGAATTTAGATTACCCATGTATGCATTCATAAACCCAGATCCCCATGAATGAAACTCTTAAGTTCATAGTTCATTAAGGTGCACACAAAGCTAAACTCCATTCAAAGGTCATGTTATTTCGATAAAATAAAGCAGTGCCTACTCAATCAATTCCTTGGGTCCTTGTGGGGGAGTCTATTTCAAGCCAATCCATTCCCCAATTCATCATCCTCACAGTTTATTATGGGACCCGGCCGATAAAGACCACAAGTTCAAAAAAATCAAAACTAAATAAGATCAGATTTATATCATCTTTAGAAACAAACATCACACATAGACTTGTATCCATGCCAACCTAGGATCATAGAAGCTTCAAACCTACTAACCAAACTAATCCATCTAATAAACAACAGGGAGTTCACCATCTCAAATCACCTAACCCATACATGCCAAGCTTAAAACAATCCAACCTTTACTGAACCTAACATTGCCTATATCTTTGTCATTAAAAATCCAAACTCATGCACTATGAACCTAGAAAACCATGAGTAAATAAGTGTATAATTCTTCAAGGCATGGATGATCTCATGCAACGAGCGATAAGGGCTCACCAGAGACCAGATGGCAAAATGCAGTCCTCCAAGGCTCTCCTCCGGCAATTGTCTCCTTCTCATAGACGAACTGAAGCAAAGAGAAGAGGAGGCTGGAACAAAAGCAGATCTAGGGTTTGGGAGTTGATTATACTCTTATAGGGTTACGCGGGTGGATAGAAGATGGGATCGTGATCCCGGTGATGGGGGCGTCATCCAATCTCCACGCGGTTTGGTTATTTTGGTCCAGTGATCGTGCATCATGATTGTAGTAATAGTTGGCGGCTCCATCGTCCATTTTAAAACAAAATCAATCACATGCATGGCTCTCTTGGTTTTTTTTAGTAAAAAGCCCTTGAGACTTTTCAATTTTGTTCAAGCCCTCAACGCGGACCTCTCCCTTTCTTTTAACATGTTTGCAAATTAGCCCCCTTCTTTCTTTTATTTACCTTAAATAAATCTCCAGATAATATAATACCCATTCCTCTTATTCCCATGTTGTCACATGTGCTCTTGGGGAGATTTGCGATTTAGTCCACATGTTTTGCCATTTTCCATGCAAGTCTTTTATTCAACAATCTTTTGGGAGAGGTGGGTTTTACTTCCGAGTCCCCTTATTTTTTGGAAATTACTAATGGGTCCTTGGAGGCCCCATTTAACCCTAATCCGGGCTTTAACCATTTAATCCCCTTTTCAAATAAATTCCAACTCTGGTGGATTTTTCTTTAATTAAAACATTAATTAAATAATAATTAGGGAACTTTTATTCTAATGGAAAATTCATACCAATCCCACAAATTAGAAAAATAATTTTCTAAAATCCCCGGATTCTAATGGAAATAATAAGATAGAGATGTATGTATATGCCCAAGAATCAAGTAATCAATGATGTAAAACATCCAAAAATATGGGATTCTAGGCAAAGACACTTACCTGGATTAAAAGCGTCTCGACTCAGTCCTTAATCCCCTCTCGACGCGCCTTCTCACACTACGTCGGGATCTGACAATTTAGTCCAAGCTTAATATGTATACCAATCACACGATAATGGACATGCTCCTAAATACCTTGTATGATTACTTATGTTTATAAACTCAATTACCTAAACTTTGGGTTTATAATAGATTAATAACCCATAATCTAAACCAAACTCTTAAGTTCCACACCATTATCTCATAAAAATGGACATTCCCATCAACAACAACAACTCCAACACTTAACCAGTTATGACATCTACCCCCTTAAAACAATATTTTATCCATGTTTAAAATATACATAATATATTCTCATGCTCCAACACCTTAGCATGTCAATCTAATTTCTTTAATACAAGGCATCATTTCCCAATTTCTTGCAATCTCTCATGTAACTTTATTATCCTTGAATTACTTTCTACTGTCAAAGGACGAAAATAAGGCTAATCTATATATCCATGAAACTTGCTATTATTAATGTTCTGCAACTTAGAGTGAACTAAACCATTAATTGTCATTAACTATTGCTTATTGTAAACAATCCTATAATAACAAGATTGCTGGAATATGTAGGTCTACTCTTGGAAGCAAAGGAAGGTTCAAGGTATTAGAAAATATTAAATCAACAAACCTTGGAGTATAATGGATATGAAACAACTCTAGTTGACATAGCATTAGTTATAGCAACCATAGATTAACAAATTCATCAATGCTGCACAATCAAGTCCATATACACCAAGCTGCAGTCATACTTTTCATGCAAGCTCAAGTACATCTTTACTACATAATAGGACACTCTTAATTCATCGATTATACAACTCACACATCTACAATATTTATTATTGATATCTCACTAACACAAGTTTCATTTTAAGAAGGTTAATATAACTCACAACATAGTTCACTAATTCAACATCTCCATGGTGATGGTTACCAAGCCCAAGTTAGCACCTCGTTAGTCTATTGATAATAGACAGTCAAAAGAAAACTCCACATATGTATCAATACAACACCCACTCTCTCTTTGTACTTTTAAACAATCACAGTGGTGTTTCAAACCCATGTATTCACAGCAGCCATTTGACGCCGAGCAGGGTAGCGATTATCCTGCGGGCTAGCCGAATCCAAGGACCGCAAGGAAGAACAAACGAAGAACCAAAAGAACCAGAGAAAATACTCTGAAATTCAGGTAAATACTTTATTCAGAATTCAATAATGAAAAACTAACCCACAAGCCGGGTTAAATAGCCTCAAAAGCTTAACCTAGAAACCTTATCTTCTAATCTAAATTTGCTAAAATTGACAAATTATTATTTCAAACTAAACTTATCTAAATTTAAAACTCTAAACAAATCAGATAACTTCTAAAAATCCGAGATCAAATCGGATTCAAATCCTATCCTAATTTGGCATATGAAATATTATCAAAAATAGAAAAAAGACCAAAAACCCTAATTTGGCGGATTAAATATTTCTATAAATAGGAAAAAACTAAAATTCTTTCTAATATAATGTCCCCATGTCGTGCGCTCCACAAAGAGCTTTCCAAATTGGGGTTGAACGCCCGATTCTGATATCGGTAGCCAAAGTTATGGCCAAAATACTGAACCACACCCAAAACCGACCCAATCTTGGAATTGACTCGATAACTTCCCTCTTTTACGTTGACCCACCAACCCAGCACCAATATTTGACTCGAGCCTCATGCATCAGTCACCCCTGGTTGGAAAGAACTCGACCCCGAGTTCAACTACACCTCTGTTGGTAAGTCTGGATCTCTGTGCTTGATCTCAATCAAAACCCTAGAGACAGAAAGTAGGTTACTTGTATTGGTTACGAGGCCAGGAGGGTTTTCCTCCCATCGAGATACCAACACAATGCTAGTCCCATCATCGTCATAGATGGGCTCACCAATCTCCTCCTCGAGCTCGCCAATTTCCTCCTCGTAGTTTTCGTAGATGGGTGATATCTCCTCCTCCATATCATTGTTGAAGATGGGAAAAATCTCCTCCTCCGCATCTCGTTGAAGATGGGCGAGATCTCCTCCACAACATCATCATCATAGATGGGTTGGTAGATGGGTTGCCCAAACCTCTGATCGCTATGATTATGGTGCTGGACTTCCTCAGCCGGAAACTACCCATAACAACCACGATCAAAATCGATCGTCGCCAGACGCCTTGATAATTTATGAACTTGCCTCTGCAAATCCTTGATCATCAAGCGTTGGGTTAACTCCGCGACTTGCCTTTGTAGATCCTTGTTCATCGCCTCCAGCGCGCTCAAGTCACGGTATTGGACTTCCTCAATCGGAACCTGTCCAACCAGACGACCACGACCACCAATCATTGATGTCAATGATGACGCTTCCCAGGAAGATGATGAGTTCTGATACCAACTAACGCCGGACGGGGTAGCGATTATCCCGCAGGCTAGCCGGATCTAAGGACCGCAAGGAAGAACAAACGAAGAACCAAAAGAACCAGAGAAAATACTCTGAAATTCAGGAAAATACTTTATTTAGAATTCAATAATAAAAAACTGACCCACAAGCCGGGTTAAATAGCCTCAAAAGCTTAACCTAGAAACCTTATCTTCTAATCTAAATTTGCTAAAATTGACAAATTATTATTTCAAACTAAACTTATCTAAATTTAAAACTCTAAACAAATCAGATAACTTCTAAAAATCCAAAATCAAATCGGATTCAAATCCTACCCTAATTTGGCATATGAAATATTATCAAAAATAGAAAAAAAAAACCAAAAACCCTAATTTGACGGATTAAATATTTCGAAAAATAGGAAAAAAAAACTAAAATTCTCTCTAATATAATGTCCCCATATCGTGCCCTCCGCAAAGAGCTTTCCGAATTGGGGTCGAACTCCTGATTCTGATATCGGTAGCCAAAGTTATGGCCAAAATACCGAACCACACTCAAAACTGACCCAATCTTGTAATTGACTCGATAACTTCCCGTCTTTACGTTGACCCGCCAACCCGGCACCAACATTTGACTCGAGCCTTCTGCATCACCATTCAACTCTTTCCCTCTTATATACATGCATACATACAAGGGCGTGCTCGCACTCATTTAACCATGAGACCACTCTCCTTCTCTTTCTAACCCTTCATGTATGACTCTTAAACGTTAAAACTGAGCACAAGGTGGTGTATAGGTTTGGTGTTACCTGAGCTAGTTCCCTTCACCAACTCGCCTTGACTCCGTTCCCACGAGCTCTGGCAGTCACCAATGCTACGACTTCCTCCGGACGACCCTTCCGTCGTGGAAAGCCTGAACATAGGCGTTATGGTTCCTCCCCTCTCACCGGCACCGGAAGTCTTGGAGAAAAGAAGCTTGCGGCCCTTGTGGCATTTCCCAGCAAGCATCATGCTCATTTAAACATCGCGATGACGGAATCAAGACCAAAGTTGCTCGATAGGACAGGACGCTGCCCTCCTTTCCCCTCAACCAGCGTTGATCGCGGCAGCACAAATCTCTCTTCAGATTCGCGTCAACGATCGACAGTATAAAGGTTTAAAGTGAACTCGAATCGCCTCAGGTCTAGTCCATGGCTTGATGGACGGTGATGATCTTTCTCCGCGTGTGGCAAGAGTATCTCTTTCATGCCTTGCGATCAGACTTTGATCCCGATGGATGGCAGAGCAACGTAGCCTCTAGCGTTTTCTCCTCAGCTTTCACGTGTTGGAATATTTGTTGATTAATGGATGTATTGATTGATTGAGCTAAATAAAAAAATAAAAACATTATCCATTAATTATCCATTAAAATATAAATTCAACTTAATACCATTTCAAAACATTTTAAACTAAATAATTAATAAATATCATCATAAAAAATTTTAAGTTAAATAAATTAAAGAAAATCATCCATTAATTAAACTAAATAAAACAAATTTAGAATATTTTAAAAATAAATATAAGGGGTAACCTTACCTTCCATGGAAAGGATTACAATACCACTCCCACATCTCTCAACACATCGAGAACTTTCCCCTTCCATGGGATACACTACATCTCTCCAACCAAAATTTTTTTTTTTTTTTTATAAATATGGATAAGCCACTAGAAATACATCCGAGACGTGATTTAAACCCCCAACCTTTCTTTATAAGGTTAGATGGGCTAACCAGCTTTCCTTGTGAAGGACGTGTTGAGTCATATTGAGCCATGCTGGAGAACCAAAGACACTTGAGAAAGATATAGAGCACTGCTCTCACACATTAAGTCTGGGACATCTAGTACAACCTAAGAGAAGGAAATATGGTTGCAGATGGACTGGCCAAGCTTATTAGAAAAACAGGGAGTTGGGAATTATATAGAAATCTGGATGATATGCTAAAGATGATTAGGGAGTTTTGTAATACATTACTATGTTGCTAGAAGACTGTGTAAGGTTTAGTTCAAATGAAGCTCTAAAACTTTCCCCTTCGATGGGATACAATAATATGAGAAATTACAATAATAATAATAATAATAATATTATTATTATTATTATTATTATTCAAAATCTAAAGAAAGTTTTTTAAAGAATTATTTTAAGTTAATTTTGAACATCTTATTCAAAAATTCATCTTGATTTTTAATATGATTTATAGATAATATATGTATAAAATATATTTAATAAATAAAAAAAGTTGATTAAAATGCTTTTAAAATTTTCAACTCAAAATGATATAACAAATCTAAAAAATTATAAAAGGCCAATTTTAGAAATTTATTTTCATAGATTTTACTATTAGTTCCAACAAGGCTGCTATGTTTCAGGGCAGAGATAATGACAACATAACCTCTGTTATTATTTCGATCATACAACACAGCATTAATATGAGAAACTTATTATTTACAAACATGATAAAAGCACTGGGCTATGGGAAGCGACATAAGACAAGTATAAGGGTTCCCATACATGTGAGGGAAACCTCGAAATTTCATGATTCAATAACAGGTAATACAAGTTGGCGCAAACGGCTGATGAAGCCTGCTCTTCTTTCTTAACAAGTAACAACTCAACAACACTACAATGAAATTATGGGAGAAACCAAGTATGTCATGAAAAATATAAAGGAGGGAGACATGCGGTTATTGTTGATTAGGCTCCTGCTGGGGTGTTGAAGGTGACTCAGGTGCTATGGTGAACTGCAGGCCCCTTCCTTGCCCTGACTGCAGTATGTATGCCACCTCTCTTGCAGCCATGGTCGCGGCTTCCTGTTTGATGAAAGTGGAACAACCAATGGTTAATTAAGAAAATAAGGGAGGTCTGAAACCATCATGGTGCCAAAGGGGCATCGAATTAACCTGTCTTTGCCTTCTTTGCTGCAGGATGCTTATGGCCCAGGCCATTATGTAACATGGCAGAAGAAATCCAGCGGCACGCAGTAGGAATAACTGTTGAGTATTGGGAAGTTAATTGAAAAGTGCAAAATTTGAATGTTAATAGAGAACAATGATAAGTGCTAAATTTCTACTTACAGAGAAGTAGGTGGAAGCATCATCATCTTCATCCCCATTGGTGATGGACAATGCATGCCTCAACAGCAGAAGAGCCATCAGCTGCACCAAACAGAAATCCAGATTAGTCTCTAATAAGGCACAATGGATATCTGAATCAAGCATTCAGGAGATCTCTTCTTGCATTGGAGAGGCCTTTAGTTTCAAGTTTATGCACTATTAAGTGGCCAACAAAACACAATACAATGAAGGAGCTCTTGAGGCTAGAACTCAAACACTTCGAAGAAACACTTTGCAATTAGGAATTTTTTCAATGAGGTTCAATGAGGATGTCCTTAAAATATGAGTCCAAAATCGGTTGAAAATGGCAGTTTCCAAAACGAGTTTGACGTCCCATGGCATTTTATAAGAACTTACAATTAGCACGGCAGAACGGCAAAATGCCGCACCACTAGCATTTGTAGCAGCATACTCGTCATACTCAGCTTCAAGAAAGTGCCGTTGTGCTGCTGCCATTGCAAGGATTCGTGGGTCACGTAAATCTAAAGGAGCACCTGTAATAGTCCACCCTCCGCTGTGGCGACATGAAAGAAGTGAGGTCTCCATGCTAAATGAATATCCTAATATCTAATTACATCATATAGTATACACATAAATATACTTATGATGTAGAACAATTCATTATCATAGAGAGAAAGTATGGATACATAAGAGATAACTCACTTGATATCAATGGTGGCTTCATCTGGCTGAGGTCGAGGAGGTGCAGTGTACCCAGGCTTGTATGACTGTAAGCAATAAAGTCCTTATATAATCAACTCAGAAACAAGCATACAGATATTGAAAATGTCATACAAATTGATCTCCAGAACAAATAAAGACCCAATACAAAAAATCAAATTAAGATTGCTAACGTCACTCAAACTAAGGATCTTATATAGAATAACACCGGTGAAAACAGCATTACAGTATTAGTAGCAGAAAAACAGTTATAGGACACACCTCATGGCAGATCTCACAGGTTATATCTCCTTTCTCGTGCACCAGCGCTGAACACATACCCTATGGGCATACTGCATGGAAAAATAACTAGCAGATTAAAATGCAAATTACAGAACCAAAATAAAAAATAGACGTATGTCATCCCCTCGTGAATTTCCAGCCATATAACCAACCACAGATTAGCATGATTAAATTGCAAAATTATGGCCTAGGACCAAACTTACCATCTTTGATGAATATCACAAGGATATGACGCGTAATTTAATATTCAAGAGACTACTTTCATGGCACTGCTATCTTCCTGCACTATCCTATGTATGGATTAATTTCAAGTTAAAGAGAGACGTTAAGAGTAATAAACCTTTAGGCTGCCACTGCAAGCGCATGGGGTCTCCAAGTTCTTGATGTCATCCTCCTCCTGACAAATGCGACACTCCACAGTCTGAATTAACGGTTCCTCCTCATCACCATCATCAATAACAATCTTTTCCTCCACAGCTTTATCACTGGTAGACCCCATCTGTGAAGAGGGTGGAGCAGCTGAACCAACATTACCTATGGCCTTCCTGGAAGAACCCAAACCCTCATTGCCTTGCTCCGGGTCAATCCCTTGTGGTGTGACGAGCTGATCAACATGTACCACTAGGTGATCCCCCATTCCTAAATCTCCTATACTAAACAATTAACCAGAATCCCAAAAAATTTGCTCCTTTCTTCGAAATCTGTCACCGTTATTGATCAAAAAACCCTATTCACCTTCCTGCAAAGGTATAAGCAGCAAAAATTTGGTAAACAAACATATCCTCTAAACGGAAAGAATTATCATCATTCTCCACAAAAGCCCTAATTTATAAGAGAATGCGCAAAATCAAATCCAAGAAGGCCATATCAATACTAATTTGAGTCAACCGCAAGAAAATCGCGAGAAAACAAGCACAAGAAACCCTAAAGAGATCGAATCGAAGGAGATATGCCCTAGCGGCGGCCGATCTTGATGAAAACTAAACCAAATCAAAGGATTTCTTTCGCAGAATCCGCTTACAAAGAGTAAGAAAACAAATATTAAAAAACAACTAGAATGATTGATCGAATAGCAATACCTCAAAGGCCTTCGATCGACGGTCGCCCTCGTTTAGGTCGTGAACAAAGAACCAAAGACGAAGAAAATCCCCTTTATTGATAACCCCAGATAACGCCGTCTCACGGTCGTAGCTCCCCAGCTCCACCTCACGCTTTTAACGTAAAACGGTGAACGTCAGTACAAACAGACGCTGTGAGCTGTGCCCCTATGCGAGGAGAGGTTAGCCAATCTCTTCAATTAGATAATATCAAGATTTATTTATTTATTTATTTATTAAAATCATTTTATCAGTTAGTTGAAACACACTAATGTATTTTAGGAATAGTTAGTTCCAATGTCTATGCTTGGTTTCCATATAGATAAGAAACAATTTTAGGAAGCTGGGAAGCTGCGGATGGTGAAGTCAGTTCCTAATTAGACGGAAGAAGAGATATTGATTGACGGAAAGTTATCACGTCGTTTTCATGGTCTTCCGTTGCCGCGTCCTCACGCGGTGATGCCTTTCCAATAAATTCCTGTCGAAACGGTCAGAATCTATCGTCTTTTAATATTCATTATACAATGACGATTGCTGACGTCGGCATGTTTAAGTTGGGCCTCCAAGACATGAAGTTACGGGTGCTCACTGTGGGGCCCGATTTGAGCCGAAGTTTGAAAAAAGAAAGGGGGAGGGGGCATTTGTCTCACCTTTTTTTTTCAAGTTCACGAGAAACTCGTTGCTTGGGTGGTGTTTTGTTGAGATTGGTTTGGTGTTTAGTTGTGAATAAAATCTTTTAATTTTTAAATATATTATGATAGGGATGAAAGTAGCAGGACACGTGGCAGTCATCCAGGCAAACCACATGACTGGAATATTAATCTAGAACTTCATATTGGCACTACAATATAATGTCTCGATATGGATGATTCACCGAATCGGGTTGACTCCCCAAGGAGTATCATACCGGATCGGATTGGATCGGATTGGATTGACCTGCTATGAAACCGTTATGAAACATATCGATATCAGAAAGAACCTTGTCACACCTATGTGGGCATATCGGACCTGTATTATCCAGATCGCCTTCCAGCCTTCCGTAAGAAGCAACGCCGGCGTACCGCCTTCTAGAAGGTTTTAGAACAATTACAAATTAATGTACCGTGACGCTTGGCACTTAGCCGATTGACAAATTTGCGCACACGTGATTAAATTGAGGAGTGTGCTCAACACGCAACCCATGCCTATAAAAGGAAAGGATCACAACTCATTTGGACATTCTGAGATCCAAGCGGTGAAGCTCTGCCAAATTGGGAACATGATCTACTTTTCATTCTCTTTCTTGTTGAAGAATGGTTGTAAGATCTTCTGTATTTTTGATCATTCATAGTGAGAATTCTTTCTCCCGTGGTTTTTCCCCGTTTCTTAGGGGTTTTTCCACGTAAATTCGGCTTTTCTCTCTCCTGCTTGGATTCTCTTTCGATTTCTCACTAGGATAGCCACCCTATAAATATAAATTCCATTATTGGGCTGAAATTGGGCCCTAAATCCAATTTTAGCACTAACAATTTGGCGCCGTCTGTGGGGACGTGAGCGAAAAGTTCATGGCTGCTACACAGAGAAGATCAAAGAGATTCCAATCTCAGGAGGAAGGAAGGGGAGTTTCAGTAACCTCTCCAAATGAAGGCGAAGGCCTCCCCGGAACTCAAGTTCCTCCGCGTGAATGTTGGAGTTCAAAATGATCCGTAATGCGCCGTAAAGATGGCGCAGAAATTGAAGAACCAAGCAAGCTCTTCGTGAAGCGCTGCCGCCAGCCGTGTTTCCCAAACTACGGTTCCCCATGATGCGCAACCTCTCAAGGAGAACGGCGAAGGAAGGTAGATCGCTCCCCAAACATCAAGCACGCTCTCCCGAGAAATATCTGAAAGCAAGGAGCCTTCACCGGGAGCTCGATCCAACAGATCATCACGATGCGCCATAATCGAGGGACGGTTAGAGAAGGAGAAAGAGGGGGATCTCCCGTTCTCCAGATCGATTTTCCGATCGGAGGCGAAGGACCCGATCCTTAACATATAGATCCATAGGGCGATACCATTCATCGGACCGACATCCTTTCCCTCGGGGCCGATCTCCATACCATTTTCACCCCAGACGCTAGTCTCCACGGCGTGACTCACCATTTCGCTATTATTCTCCCTCATGGCGGTATATGACGGAGAGGGAATGAGTCCAGCAGCTTGTTCCCCATGTTACTTCCCCTTTTGTAAGGGCGATTTGGGAAGCTCCCTTTCCAGATCATTTCAGGCCTCCTAATGTCCGCTCTTATGACGGGACTTCTGATCCCCAGGAGCACTTGGAGAGTTATCGGGATGAAATGATGGTGAATAGAACCACAGAGGCCGTCATGTGTCGAGCTTTTCCTCGAACACTTAGTGGTGATGCTCATGATTGGTTCAGGGGGATTCCCCTGTGAACTATACATAATTTTCAGAACTTTCTCGATCTTTTCCTTTGCAATTTTGCCAAAGAATAGAAAATGAAGAAGAATCCTACGATGATGTTGCCGGGATTCAAAGTGAGACCTGAGGAGAAAGCCTTCTCATGATACATTAGCCGCCAATAAAGAGATTAATGGTAATGGTAGACATGAATTCTCGCCTAGTTGTGGGAATAGTCAGAAAAGGGTTGAAGGATGGGCCCTTTAAAGATTCCTTAACCAGAGAACCTCCAGCCGGTCTCTCAGATTTCCAGAGCTTAGCTGCTAAATATATAGCTTCTAAAGAAATGAAGGCTAAATGGCGAGAGAGTGATCTCTTGCAGCTTGAAGAAATCAAGAAGAAGAGCCATCACCCACAAACCGTGATCGAGACCGAGAGATGGAGCTCCGAGAGGTGATAAACCTCGGAGGGAAGGGGGTCGGAATCTAAACCGAGCAGATCGGTTTGAGGAGAGAAGGCCCCCACCACATCGGGGGTATGATCCCGAAGGGGGGGGGGAGTACCACAACTATTCCATCCTTAACACCTCGTTGGAAGAGATCCTCTCCCAGATCCAGGATCAAAAGATTTTAAAACCTCCGCAGCTAATGAAGGATAACCCAAGGAGGAAAAGGAGCAAGAAATTCTACAAATTCCATCAAGATAAGGGACATTTCACTGAGGACTGCATCCAGTTGAAAAATGCTATTGAAGGTCTTATCAGGGAAGGAAAACTGGATCAATTCTTACAGAAGGAGCAGGAACCGGAGATCGAGCATATTCCACCTCCTCAACCTATTATTCCTTGTGACACATGTGTGACTGTCATTGCTGGAGGCCCAGGATATGGAGGAGAAAGCTCAAGGTCGAGGAAGAACTATGTGAGAGCCGCTTGATCCGCTCGTAATGTCACATCCTTGAAGAAGCCACGCCCCCTATGCAAATTTGCTTTTCCTCGATGAAGATCCGAGGGTGTTCACTACCCTCATGATGACGCCTAGTGATTACATGTTCTCGCATTGGGGTATTCATTGTAGAGCGAAGTCCTCATCGACACCGAGTTCGGTGGATATCATATTCTCATCGCCTTTGACAAAATGAAATTGCCAAGAGAGAATCAAGCCATAAAGTCTCCACTCATCGGGTTCAACGGAAGTCCACTTCAACCCGACGCATGATCTCTCTACCTCCCGACTCTTGGCACTCCTCCAAGAACTACTACATCGCCAAGTATTAACTTTCTGATTGTACGATGCCCTTCGAGCTACAATGTTATCATTGGGAGGCCATCGATCAATCTGTTGAAAGCTGTCCCTTCAACATATCACATGGTGATCAAATTCCCTACACCAAATGGCTGTGGAGAAGTGAAGGGTGATCAACTAGCTTCACGCCGATGCTATGCCACAATGCTTAAAGGATATGGCGAGGGGAGTAGCCGATCCGGAGAAGCACTCACCATGGAAGATATTCAACAAGAGGATGGTGAGAGGGAGAAACGCCGCCCCACTCCGGTTGAAGAGTTGAAAGCCATACCCCTGAAGGAAGAACAACCGGAGCGTACTGTTTAGATAGGAGCAAATCTCCCCTCAGATCAGCAGAAGGAGATACTGAATCTCTTGAGGAGAAACTCCGATATCTTTGCCTGGACTGCAGAGGAGATGCTAGGAGTCCCACGGGAGGTTATAGAGCATCGGCTTAATGTTGATCCGCGGCACAAGCCAGTTATACAAAAGTGACGGAGTTTGGCTCCTGATCGGCTCCAGGCTGCTCAAGAAGAAGTAGACAAACTTCTGAAGGTTGACTTCATTCGTGAAGTATATTACCCTGAGTGGTTGTCAAATGTTGTATTGGTGAAAAAATCCACAGGAAAGTGGAGAATGTGTGTGGACTTTAATCGACCAATAAAACTTGCCCCAAGGATTGCTACCCCCGCCTTTAATTGATAACTTAGTAGATTCTACATCGTGGTACGAAATGCTAAGTTTTCTCGATGCATACTCGTGATACAATCGGTCAGATGGCGGAAGACGCATGTGGAGAAAACCTTTTTCATCACAGTGAAAGAGGAACATATCGCTATAAAGTCATGTACCTTTTGGCACGAAAAATGCCGGTGCCACTTTTCGTGAGATCAGAACAAGGTTTTCAAAGACCTGATCGGAATAAATGTGGAAGCCTATGTTGATGATATTTTGGTGAATAGCGACAAAGCTGAATGACATATCACCGATCTGCAGGAAACTTTTGTTGCACTGAAAGCAATACCTGGGATGAGCCTCAATCCCAACAAGTGTACATTTGGAGTCCGATCTGGAAAATTTCTAGGATTTATGCTCACACATCGGGAATTGAAGCAAATCCGAGAAGATAATGAGCAATTCTAGAAATGAGATCCCCAAGAACAATCAAGGAGATACAAAGACTCAACGCCAACTTGCGTACTCTAGGGAGGTTCATATCCAAGTCGAGAAAAGAATCTTCCCTTCTTTCTCGAAAGCATTGGAGGAAGGCTCCAAAAGTTGAATGGAATGAAGCGCATGTAAAAAGCATTTGTATAGTTAAAGGAGTATTTGCAATCACCAAAATTTTATCGCAAAAGCCTCAACCGTGGGAAGAGCTTTATATTTACTTGTCTCGCAACCGGCGCCGCTGTCGGGCCTCAGCATCGCGAAGATTGAAGATAATTTGCAGAAGCCTGTGTATTACAAGAGCAAGGTCCTCACTGATACTGAGTCCCGATATCTTTCTCTTGAAAAGCTGGCCTATGCTTTGGTGATTGCGGCTCGGCGGCTCCGGCCCTTATTTCCAATCACATCGATAAGGGTGTTGACCGATCAACCATTAAAGCAAATCTTACATCGCCGCATACATCGGGCGCCTCTCCGATGGGTGCTTGAGTCGGCAGAGTATGATATCAACTACGAAGTCGCTGCAGACTTCGATAAAAGCCCAAGTACTTGCGTACTTCATTGCCGAAGTTAACAACCACTACAGATGATGATCCTTCAAACATCAAGTTATCGAAATCAGGGATGACCCTTCATCCTGCTGGACTTTGGCTACACACGCATCGGATCTTCCACTGGAGACAGTTCGGGAGGAGGACTGATCTTGAAATCATCATCGGGGTGGAACACTTCCACTGTTCTGAAGTTTGGTTTCAAAGCTACCAATAATGAGGCTGAATATGAGGCTTTGATAGCGGAATTGCAGTTGGCTCGTGGCCTTGGTGTGAAGAATCTGCAAGCTAATACTGATTCCCAGTTAGTTGTGGGCCATCTGAGTGAAGAATTTGAAGCAAGGGAAGATCATATGGTGAAATACAAGTCCTTGTTGCAGAAACTCACCATAAACTTCGAGAAATTTCACATTTCGAAAGTTCCCAGAGCGGAGAATCAACAGGCTGACCTCCTATCAAAGATTGCCTCAGCAAATACTAATATTGAACAACCAGTCAATGTTCAATACCTAGCAAAAAGGACAATTGATTGTCGGCCACCAGAAGAACTCATGGATATCGATTAGGAGCCATGTTGGATCGATCCAATCTTGAATTATCTGAAGGATGGAACTCTCCCGCAAGACCCAAAGGAAGCACGGAAGGTCACTATAAGGGCCTCCCGATATAGTGTAGTGGATGGGCAGCTTTATAAAAGATCCTTTACTCTCCCTTTGCTAAGGTGTCTACGTCCATCAGAAGGAGAATACGTTCTTCAGGAGGTCCATGAAGGAATCGCAAGAGATCATTTGGGAGGAAGAGCGTTGAGTCACAAGGTCCTTAGACAAGAATATTATTGGCCGACTTTGAATAAAGATGCAATTGACTTTGTGAAGAAATGTGATGCTTGTTAACGCCATGCTAACGCTCGGGCCAAGGCCCACAAAAATTACCACTTACCGCAGCTTGTGAGTAATGGTGACCATTTGCTTTATGGGAGTTGATATAGTTGGGCCATTCCCTCAGAGGCCGCCCAATGATGAAGTTCTTGATTGTAGCGATCACTATTTTACTAAGTGGGTGGAGGCGTAACCTCTAGCGCCGATCACAAAGAAAGGCTTGCCAAGGCTTCTTATGGAAATCAAGTTATTCACAAGGCCGGGCTTACCTCAGAAGCTTTCACATGCATAATGGCCTCCAGCCACAATCCAAAGAATTAAAAAGTTCTCGGTGACCGATCTTGGCATTGAATCGAGGCTAACTTCTCACACTCATCCACGTGCAAATGGACAAGTGGAAGTGACCAATGTAACTCTCTTGCATAGCTTGAAGACGAGAGTTCCTTTAAATGGTTCGAATCAGTGGAGGAAGTTCCCAATACCCTATGGGCATATCGGACAACCGCCGAACCCCGGCTAAAGTGAGACTCGTTATGCATTGGCGTTTGGAGTCGGTACGTTCCCTACCGAAATCACTTTACCCACACCAAGAACGTAGTCCTTCGATCCGGTGAGAAACGAAGAGCAACCTGTGCCTAACTAGATATATTGGAAGAAAAAGGGATTGCGCTAATGTTCGAAAGCAACAAAGATATCGATGTAAGGAAAGGAGATATTACAATGCCAAGGTGAAAGAAGTTACCTTCCAAAGTTGGAGATCTTGTACCGAGAGAGAATATCTTTCAAGGCAACAAAAAGTCGCATGACAGAAGCTCAATACCAATTGGGAAGGCCCATATATTGTGCAGGAAATTGTAAGGCCCGGTACATACTGGCTTTCTAAGATGGATGGACGCAGGCTCAAGCGTCCATACCATTAGGAGCACCTACGGAGGTACTATCAATAAAATTGGTTACTTCCGTACGATTATGTGTTTTTTGCTTCGGTTTTATTTCTTGAAAAAGTTTATTTGCCAACAAAGAAAGGAAGAATTAACTCCTGAAGCCATACTGGAACCAAACGCCCATATCGAGCTCAACGGACCATATCGGTCCCGATATCCACATCGATATCAACAGGCCATACCGGCCCCAACAGATCATATCGATCCCAGCGGATCATATCGATCTCGGCTGCACCATACCGGTCTCGTCATACCATATCGATCCCAGCGGATCATGTCGATCTCGACAGACCATACCGGTCTCGTCATACCATATCGATCCCAGCAGATCATGTCGATCTCGACAGACAATACAGGTCTCGTCATACCATATCGATCCCAACGGATCATATCGGTTCCAATGCCCATACCGGGCCCAACAAGCCACATCGATCCCAACGGATCATATCGGCTCCGATGCCCATACCGGGCCGAACAAGCCATGTCGACCTCAACGGATCAAATCGGTCACAACGCCCATACCGGGCTCAGCAAGCCGTATCGACCCCAACAGATCATATCGGCTCCAGTCAACCGTGCTGATTTACTATATCGATGGAGCCTATCAATCTTGGAGAATCAAGAAGAAGCCAAAGCAGTTCCAAAAAGAAGACAACTACGCCAACCATTCATCAACAAAGATTATATCAAGACAGACAATTGTACCAATCAAACACCACAAGAGTCATCATACAAGAGTGTCACATCCACAAATCAAGGCTTGGCCTATACAAGTAAGACCAAGCACCTCGTTTCTACAACACTTTGACAATTCATTGCTCCACAATTTTGGGGTGAGAGAGGCTCGAACTCTCGACCTCAGGATTACTCTTTGCTATGAGACCTACGCGCTAGCCAACTGCGCCACCACCCCATTTTGTTGCTCTATTTTGGAAACGAAAGAAAGAAGGAAGTTCATTCAACAACAACAAGAATAAAATATTTCAAGAAATGAGATGATCAGAAAGGGGCGAATTAGCAAGAAAGGGAAATCTATTGATTAAAGATAAAGAGGTACAAACAACGTATACGAAAATTAAGAAGACTAAGAAAACGTAAAAACTGAGCCTAAATGCCATTAGAACTTGAGAAGGTGTGACGGCAAGCCTCGGCACCTTATGACATTGATTGTTTCCAATAATGTGGACCTCAAAGTATAGGTCCTCTCGGAGAACAAAAACAAGCGGTTCTCCCTCCACCAATTGGTGATCCCTCACGAAATCCACCCAACCTTCAAATAACCCCGACATCTCCGAAGTTCGGGCGACATGCATAATGTAATCGGCCCAAGAATTTCCACTAGATCCCCGCACTGGAGCAGGGCCCAAATTTTAAAAAATGCTCTCATATGACTGCGGAAGGCTCTTGGAATCCAAAGGTAACGGGAATTGTCATTGAGAAAGAATTTGAAGAAAGAAGGACAACTATTGTTACCCATAGCGAAGAAGAGAGATACCTTGAACAAATTATCATCTCCCCTACTTATACTGAAGGTTTTGTAAAAGCAGTTAATGAAGGTTCAAAATGCCAAGGGACGCTAGACGCTTCATTTCAAGTCCCAGGATATCAAAAGACGTCAGACATCTTGTTTCGAGCCAAGAAGGGTGGCTTTTGGCCTTTCCAATAGAATGCTTCATTAAAACTAGAAGCGTTTCAGAATCCAAGGCTCGGTTTGATGGAATTAATGTTCCATTTTCCAAAAAAAAAAAGAAGAAGAAGAAGAAGAAGGGGGATTCAAGATTCAGATACGGGTCCGATCAGATATAGATAATTAAATGATAAATATCGACCGATCCGATATGATGTTTTCACCATCAATGAGTATCGGAAGCATTGCACGACCCGATATGAATATCCAGAAACAGACCAACACCAAAAAGAACGTCACTTGACGAGCTGGGAAAACGAATCAAATAGCACTCTCATTCATTCTCCAAAAAAGAAGGAGGAACAGAAAGATGATTATAATGTTTTCATGACATACAATTCAAAAGAGTATCTACAGTTCAGAGTCAAGCTTTCACAATAGAATGAAGAAATACGAAAGCGAGTACAGACTCTTTCATTAGACGAAATCCCAATTTTTACTTCTTGCGACGTTCTCTTGATGAGCCTGTGCACGAAGTTTCGCTTCAAGAGCTTCAACAGTTTTCTTCGCTTTATCATTCAGAATTTTCTCTCGAACTGCTTCTAATTCTTCAATTTCACTGCGAAGCCGTCTCACTTCGGGTCGATCTAGCAGAAAGAAGAAGAAGAGATAGATTGATCAAGAAGAAACAAAGGAAGATTAAAGAAATTTAGCTAACCTGCACTCCTACGCACAGTGGAAGATTTGCTCCCTAGATCAGCTTCAGAGACCGTCATTCTGTTTGTTTCAGTTGAGGCGACCCTAACACCTTCAAAAGCTCCTCCTCCACTTGAAATAACAGGAGCATCTCCTCCACTTGAGATAACAGGAGCGACACCTCCACTTGGAACAGCAGAAGCAGCTCTTCCACTTAGGATAGTAGAAGCAGCTTTAACTAGTTAAAGGAGAAACGAATAAACAACTGCATTATTCAGGATATTAGACGAGAAGAAAATCAAGGCTTACGTGTTTCGGTAGTGGTATCGTCTTCAATCTCAATAATTGCAGGAGAAATTCTAATTGGTTCCGGATCACGAGTAGTCTCTTCACCCTCTCCCATGTTTTCGTGGGTGGATTCTGATTCAGCTAAGAGAGCTTTGTATATCGGATCAGGATCCGATATAACTATTCCGCACTCTGGAACTGCCTTCGGATCCGATGAGGACGGAGGAAAAACTATCATATCGGATGCACCTTTTTCCGATGCAGAAGAAATATAAGTCCCATCCTGACATGGAACATCTGATTTTGCTTCTTCGACCGTAGGAACTTCAACTCTTATTTCCTCCGCAACAGAACCCTTGTCTCCTTCCACTTCACCATGACACTTCTCGAAGTAAAGCTCCATTACTTCATCATAAGGAATCTGATGAAAGTTAATTGAAGGGTCAACAGAATGGATGCTACTTAGAATTGAATAAACCTCCGATGTTGTTCTACGAATTTCATCATCAGAAAGTTCCCTTTCTTCCGCTGCAGCAAGTTTTTCCTCCAGTTCCATGCATCTTCTCCAGCTCTCATTCAAATTTTAGACCTCAGAGAGAGGACATTTCCTCCTTAATAATTTCCTTCGCTCGACATTGTCGAAAGCGTAGAGGACTTCGCTTGGAGCATTAGAGAGGAGATTTTCCTTAGCTCCCCAACGCTCGTGCATAAATGTGCATCGTTTCTCTCTTCTTTCGCTTTTCTTTGTCCGATTCTTCAAAGATCTTTGAGCCTCGCTCTTAAGACTTTCTTCAATTCATTTTCAATAGATGCCTAGCTTCAAGTCTCCGTGATATATTTTTCGTAGAGTTTCTTGTTTGCACCAACGATAGAATCTCTCTCGCTTTTAAATTGATCCGCATCCAAACCTCGTGAGCCAATAAATTGCTTAGAAAGAGAAAGGGAAGCTTGCAAACTCTCATGATCAACTTTCAAATGGAACCATGTGCCCTCTCGACTCTTTTTAGTTCAAAGAACAACGAAGCTCTTTTCCTTAGACAAATGCCTTTTGGTCATTTCAACATTTTTAAGAGATGCATTGCCCAAGAGCTTTTATTCTCCTCTTCTAATTGGGAGATACGGTCTTCATCTCGTAATTATTTTGATTACAAAGTATCATACCCGCTCACCCCACAAAAGGCCTCAAGTAGAAAAGACTTGTCTCAGGAGGGTGAAAAATAGAATTACGTTCTCAATTGAAAGAAAAAAGTCAATAACGTACCGAGGCCATTGACCATCGAAAATGAGCGCAAGATTCCTCCATATTGAATTGGTTCAAATGATTATTGACGCTATCTTGTCGCCAAGAACGGAGGGAATCTCTAACAACATTGACATTAACAGGCAAGACATTATCCTTCCGATGCACTAATATCTTTGATCTAGAACCTCGGATACTTGAATCGCCAACAGAGGGATTCGCGGTCCGTGTCAGTCCTGAAGTCAAGATGAAGGAGACAAGTTAGCTGATAATGAAATAAAATAAAACTAAAAGTACCAAAAGAATAAAGAAGAGGCGCTTAGGCTCGCACCTTTCTTCCGGACGGATGATTGGTTCAGATTCTAAGGAAGCATTTCTTCAGATCGAGCTGGATCATCCGATCCGAAATGGTTGGCACACTGAATCGGCACATCAAGCCCAACCCGATAGGGAAGAGTATGAGGAAAGACGACGGGCATATCGGGAATAATAATATCGGGTTCATGTGGCCGGAAAGGAAAGAGGAGAAGTAGTGGTTCCTTCCTCGAGTAGGACCACCAAGTCCTTGAGAATTCCCTCTCAAGGAGCATGGACAAAGGTGGACATAACCGGTTTTATCTATAGCCTTCAAGTAGTCTCCCTCCTTTAACGACCGGAACTTCGATTGGAACGGGGAAGGCTAGCAATAACAGAGTCAAGCTACTACTTCATAACTAATAGAAGCATCGTTCACTTCGCCAAGGCCAATCTTCGAGAGGGAGCATTTTCAGCTTGAAACTCCTCCCACTTCTTTATTACTAGAACTAAGAACCTCCCCTACCCGTGATTTCTTTTCCCTTCTTAGATTTATCTCGTCCGGAGAGATGGCCAAAGATCCCTTTCTACTAAGGTTCTTGGCGATATCCCTCTCTAAAAGAGTAAAGCAAGTCCAGTCGCATAACAGTTAAGGATCATTCAAAAGGCATAAATAAATGACTTAAAGCAATCCTACCTAAAGCTAAATACAATCCACACTCTTGGAGCCTCTTATCGGACAAGAAGAATTTATCTAATGCAAGATGCCCTCGAACTTCGAATCTTTTGAACAACTCGCTTTCAGCTGGTTTTTCTTTTGCTTTGGAGCTCGATGGGACATAAGGAATTCCCCATTTAGTGCTAAAACCCCAATTCTCGCTATTAGAGACGAAGAAATATTTGCTTTTCCAACCCTTGATCAAATCAGGAACGGAACCAAGAAAAGCGGCACCGGATTTAGCACCAAAGTAATACCAATCAAACTATCAAACTGCCTATCTTGGTTAAGGTTGAAAAGAAGGCTGAATAGATGAGCGATTGGTTCAACCTCGCAAAGCATTGAAACCACGACGAAGCCACAAAGGATTCTCCAAGAATTGGGAGTTAATTGGGAAAGGTTCAAACTAAAGTGACGGAAAATATCTATAAAATTTATGAAAAGGCAATTTAAGTCCAAATTTATAAGGGCTGCCTTGGTAAACAAACTGTGATCTCCCTCTTAGGACGGAGAACAAGCGTATTCAGTAGCGGATGGAACCCGATAGGAGATATTGGCAGAGGAAAGATGATACTTCTTTACTAAATCATCTATTTTGGCTTCAAAAAGAGTGTTAATGACGGAGTAAGAGCAGCGCTTAGGGTCTCTAGCGAGCTTCGACATCGTAAGGAAAACCAGCAAAGCAAACCCTAAAACGATGGAGATCTGAACCCTAAAAACGATAGAAATCCAAATCCTGAAAAGGAAGAAGAGCCTCGTACCTGGATAATTGAACTCTTTTTGAGGATTAGGGAATTACTGGCTTCTTGAAGAAGGGCAAAGCGATTAGAAGAGCAAGACGAAGAGAACTTTGTACCAAAGGCGCCGTTCCCAAACAATTTTGAAATTCGAAGGTGGGCTCTCCAACACTATTTGAGAATTAAATCGACGGTCAAAATTAATATTATCAGCTATGCAAAACCCTCCATCTGACGGTTGGGGACAAACGGAAGTCCGAGACGCTTCAGATTATCAACACGCGGCAAAACGAGAAGGCAAAGGTCATCATGAGCTTTATCCCCTTACGATCCCCAGAGATCGCATCTTTGCACTAAGGAATGAGGCATAATCAATGCAGAACAGTGAGCATTAAATGAAGAGGAATGTTGGGAGCAAATAAGGCGCAAAAGTACAGCACAAATAGAGCGAAAAGCATTGAACAAAGACAAAAGACACTAGAGCAGATGTTAACTCAATAGTTCCGGCACAGTCTGATTACAGTAATGCTTAGCTTCATTTAATTCACAAGCATACTTGATGGGGGACTATTGATAGGGATGAAAGTAGCATGACACGCGGCGCCATCCGTGCAAAACCACATGACCGAACATTAATCTAGAACTTCATATTGGCACTACAATATAATGTCTCGATATGGATGATTCACCTGACGGTTGACTCCCCAAGGAGTATCATACCGGATCGGATTGATCGGATCGGATTGACTCGCTATGAAACCGCTATGAAACATATCGATATCGAAAAGAACCTTGTCACACCTACGTGGCATATCGGACCCCTAGATATCCAGATCGCTTCCGCCTTTCTAGAAGAAGCACAACGAGGGCGTACCGCCTTCTAGAAGGTTCTAGAACAATTACAAATTGGAACAAATAAGACGCTTAGTCAAGCACTTAGCCGGATCACAAACCGCGCATTAATGTGCGGATTAAATTGAGGAGTGTGCTCAAGACGCGAACCCATGCCTATAAAAGGCAAGGATCACAACTCATTTGGACATTCTCCGAGATCCAAGCTTAAGTTTAAGCTCACAAATCGGGAAATGTGGATCTACTTTTCATTCTCTTTCTTGTTGAAGAATGGCTGTAAGATCTTCTGTATTTTTTATCATTCATAGTGAGAATTCTTTCTCCCGTGATTTTTTCCCCGTTTCTTAGGGGTTTTTCCACGTAAATTCGGCTTTTCTCTCTCCTGCTTGGATTCTCTTTCGATTTCTCACTAGAATAGCCACCCTATAAATATAAATTCAATTGTTGGGCTGAAATTGGGCCCTAAATCCAATTTTAGCACTAACATATTATATTGGTATAAAAATGGGTTCCTTCTTGAGATTGAATCTGGTCTTTGATTAATAGTTAAAATTTATTCAATTGTGAGGGATGGTCACTGAAAAAGATAGCAACTAGCTTTCTTAGGTCATCGGGAAACCTGTATAAGGAAAAGTATTGAACAGGGCTGGTATGGTGCCTTGGTGTAGCTCTGATACTCAAGTCAGTCAGAGAGAAAAAACTTGGAGGTGGTGGAGGAGTTTCTATCCAGAAAGTTGCCTACCTGATCTCTCTCTTTTCCTTTCTCTTATCTCTCTTCGCTGAGGTCGGTGGCCGTCCCCTACTATTTTTTGACATCTTACTCTCTACACTTTACCTCCCTACTATTTTTTCCCATGCCTTGACTTTAACAACCATCTTTTTACCCATCGAGGGATACCCAAGCTGGGAGTTTGTGCCAGTTGGATGGGCACTCGGGATGCGACCACATTTGTGTACCAGATGAGGCCATATGCCTATTCAGATTTACCCATATCATTAGTCCCTCTAAAGTACGCTTGGGTCTAAGGCCGAGCTATGGCCAAGTTGTCCTTGGGCTGAGGTCGGCTGAGAAAGTCAAGCGTAGGTTGGGTCGGTTGGGTTGATTGCAGTCTTGGGGCAAGTAGTCGAAATGACGGATTCGAGGTAAGGTGCGTGCATCAGTATAGGCAGAGCAAAGACTTGAGGCGAGGAGGGAAATCCATGGTCCATGCTGAGTCAGAGTGTCAGAGGTCTAAGCAGTAGCCGAGTGTCCGAGGTCTGAGAGGGGTACCGCATCGAAAGCCTAGGCTGTGGCCGATTATTCATGGTTCAAGATGGGACAAAAGGTTTGAGGTAATCGTTTGTCTTGGATCTTGCATTGTATTTTTTGCTAGGCGCACTTCTGTTTCACGTCAAACTTTTCAAAACGTTGCGCTTGAAAAGGTACGACGTAAAGTGGCTGGAGTAATGATTGGTATGACCTTCATGACCCACGTGTCACGCATCCGCACGTCGTTGTTTCTCAAGGTGATTCGGATCGTTCTCAAGATCTCCTTCGAAGGTTCAAAAAAGAAAAAGGGGAATTTTGTCCTTCATCTCCTCACTTTGCCTTCTTTGCCTCCTCGCTGACTCACCGTGATACTAGCTCTTCACTTCTATTCTTCATTTTTCTTCTATCCCATTCTCTCATACGTAATGGAGGTCAGTATCTTTTAGCTTCTAGGACTCTTCGGCCCTATAGGTTGTCCTGACATCGGGTTTAGGGCTTTCCATAGCATTCTTTCCCTCACGCAGGAGGAGGCGCTGGTAGATTACTATCGATTCCTTCTCCTCCCCTTCACCTATAAGGTCCCCTCTCTTTTCAAGCTGCAGCTAGCGAAGCCTTTGGGGGTAGGGAGAGATAAACAATATACCATGATACCCTAGAAGCTGGTCTTAAGCTTACTTTCCCCAAGATTTTTCGTGAGATCCTCAATTTCCATGAACTCGGCCTTTCCCAACTCTCTCTGAACTCATGGAGCATTCTTTGCGGGTTCGTGATCGTTTTCAACTACTATGATGTCAAACCAACCTTACGCTGGTTCCTCCTCATTTTCAACTTGTGCATCATCCTAATACCAACTGGTATTACTTTTCCACTTGTCCTAAGAGATATTTCTTGGATAAGAAACCAACCTCCATCAAAGGGTAGAAGGATAGGTTCTTTTGTTTCCTATGAACTTGAGTGGCTACCAACCAAATAGGGAACTCCTTGGGTAGACACCGCATATAAGGATAGTATGTGCATTGACGAGAAAACCAAGCTTGAGGTCTTCCAAGGTTTCCCTAAGGTCTCTATCAATGATTATTTAACAATAGATACCTTCGGAAGCGCAACCTCTATATAGCCATAGGTAGGACCCCTGGGCATGTGTTGGCTATTTAGTAGGAAGGTGGGTCAATTTCTAACTTCTTACTAATTCCATTATTATGTTTCGCGAAGTGAATAAATGGAGTGCGTAGAAACTTCTGCCCCTTATGTTCGAGCTTGGAAAGGTTGCTCCATCAAGTCCTCCTCCCTCCAAATAAAAAGGGATCTAAGACTGGGGAGTCCTTGAAAAATAGGAAGAGAAGCTCTGGCGATGGGTCTTCAAGGAGAAGCGAGCGTCCTATGGAGGGGTCGACTTGACCCAAGAAGAAGGTCTAAGTAAATATCCCTGCTCGGGAGGTCACTCCGGTTCCTATTAAGGACTCTGCATCAATAGAGGAGGGTACCCCGCTGACAATGGTGTTCCGGAGGAAGCGAAGATCGGAGCACGGTTCTGCTCCTTCTACTGTTGAGCCGAGCTAAGCTGAGAGGGAGGATCGGGATTCTACCCTTCCATTGCTCACCACAGAATGTCGCTCGATAGTCGAGTTGCTTTAAAGGCCGCAACTTCCTCCGCTAGACCTTCCTCCATTACCATCACTCGAGGAACTTGCCGTGGAGGTCCCTGTGCAAGGAGTTGAGGCAAACCTACATCCAAATCGTGGTGGTGGTCTCTACTGAGGAGTCTCAGATCCCTCAGCCCCGCTGATTTGATGTTTCAATCCCTCAAGTGGTGGGAGTTGGGGTTAGGACCTGATGAGTGTTCAAATGAGCATATTTTCATATCATTTTCATATATGTTTTGTATACCATTTTGATGAATTATGGCCCTCTGGTCCTTAAAAGTTTCCATATATTTTGTAAAAGTGGCATATAGAAGCTTTACTGAGAAAGAAAAGCATTTTGAGGTGAAAAAGAGGCCTAAACCAACGCTTACTAAAGCAAAACAGAAGGTGCATACGGGTGCATACGGCAGATGCTACCGGCAAAAGCCTTAACGCCTACACATCTAATCCCTCCTCGGATGGTATACACCCCGCACGCAATTCATACTGGTGTTATACACCGTGATACTCAGCCAAAGATAGTCAAACTTGTAATCAGATACCGACCGCTATACGGCCATATATGTGTAATCGAGATTTATACGGCTAGTATACCAGATAATGAAGTCCATGTCGAACCCTCTCTTTTTATTGCGGACCCAAGTAGGGGTATAAGCATCATTGTCACTCCTAAAACCCTAAGCTGAGGTATAAATAGAAGGCTTGAGGGTTTAGGAGGGGGAGGTTGGCTTTGGAGAGAGTTTATAATTGAGATTAGGGATTGGGGGACTTCTCCCCCAATCTTGGAGAGAGAGAGAAGAAAGGAGATAGAGAAGGGGATCAATCTTATAGAGTTGCCGACGGTATCCTCTATCATTTCTATTTTAGATTGTATTCTTGTTGATTTAGATTGGATTTCTCTATTAATGGGGAACTAATCTTATAGATACTTGGGTATGACAAACCTTTGGATATTGCATTAATGACATATTGATTTCTATGTTTTGATTGATTGAATGTATGCTTGAATGTCTATTGGATGTTTTGTATTGATTGTAATCTCTCTACGTTGTGGGATGCCCAGAGAGATTACTTGGGTGCGATACAAGGGCTAGAGCTAGCGCCTCGTATTAGGAACATACTCCATTAGAGAGGGTTGTGAGTATGTCCGAGGATTCGGGTGCAGAAGGAGAGCTACTCTTTAATACGATTTAATCCCACAATCCTTCCAAGATATAGGTTCCCTTGTGCTTAAGACAATCCTAGGAGATTTCTTATCCAATCATCTCGAGAGAGGTTGGATATAATTTAGTAACTCTTGGTACAAGCATCTCCAATCGCTTTTCATAGATTTCTTTATGTATCCTTAGATTTAAATCCAAAGGGGACTCATGCTCAAGTATCTCCTTCTCATGCTATAGTTTTCTCTCAATTAATTCGATTTCCAAAGTTTGTCTCCAATCTTTTAATTCCTTAGATTTAGACTCAAAAACCACAAAATCTTTGATAAGACTAGATAATAGAAGTTTAGTTTATACTAGTAATCTATTCCCCGTGGGTTCATAATCGACTCTCATTGTAATGCACTCAAAATAAATAAAGATTTTTATTTATTAAATCTCGAGGGAGTTTATTAATTGTTAATTAATGGAAATTAATTAACTGCAAATTAATTCTAAGCACTAATTACCGGAGGAAAACAGCATGCAAAAAGTTAGAGTCCCTGTGAAAAGTGGATCCGTCTGGGATACAACCCTCGTGATGCCACAAAGACGCGACGAAGGATTTGACCGAAAGCCTATATTCCTGGATCTTATCCGACGAGAGACAGATCCCGCGATACTACAAAGGTAACTTGTGCCGGGACCATTGACCAGATTTGCGGATCTCGGTCGGGCATGAGGACGCAGAGAATTATCACAAGTACCCCATAAGAACTAGGTCACCTTACCCGTGAATGAATAGTGCTCATGTGAAGGAATAGTAAACTTCAAGGACATTTAAAAAGATTTCTTTTAATTTATTAAAAATGATTAAAAATTATGTTATTAAATAACCAAGAGGAGAGAGAGAATGATGTTTTCATTTCTCTCTCTCTCTCTTCTCATGATCCACTTTCGTGATCTAGGAACCAAGGTGGAGGCTTTGCTCCTTTGATCGCCACATCCACGCCGACGAAGCTTCCCACCGCCCTTGAGCCCTGGCCAGCCGGGCCACCATCCCCGCTACAATGAGCCCGCTGCGTTTGCTGAGTCCCTCGTGACAAATACCGGGCCAGGTCGTTTCACCGCTACCACCCACGCCGAGTAGGGTCGCCTCGCATACGCTGCCACCACCGCAAATGGCCACGATCGTGCGTCTCGGCCGGCCTCTTCTCCGCCGAGCTGGAAGCCACGGCCACGGGCTGGCCATTCCCTACCACCCATGAGAGCATCTCCCCCGGCAATAGCCTAGCCGAGCCCCCGCCACCTCCACCCCAACGCGAACCCACGTACAAGCTAGCCGACCAGGTTTCAAGACGTTGCTTGGCGCCAATACTGCTCACAAGGCTGAACTCTTCCCAAATTTTAACACTCTAATCTCCATCATCCACCGCATAAAGGAGGATCTTTAACTTGAATGATTATGAGATTTGGGGGGTCAGTAATAACTTGAATTTGGAGTCTAATGATCATTGTTTGTATGTACATGTGTCAGAGAAAGTCAGTGTAAATCTAATGCCAAATAAGATTACTAGTATGCTTCAGTAGGAATGGATGTATGAAATTGTGAAACCCAAGTGTATTGATTTCTTGGTGAAATGTTTGTACATTTTCGACCCTAGAAATAGGGAGATGTCACGAAATTTCCATTTAATTCTGTATCACACCGCTAGTTGGGGACTTTCAAGTACGATGAATTGAGATGGACTATCACTTGATGATTTGATCTCTTAATTTAGATAATTAGAGCTTCATGAGTAATCGTAATTTTTATATTAAATACCGTGTATTAGAATGTAAAGGGCTAAGGTTTGTCACTTTACTTACTAGATCCTCATTCTGGACGCCAAGTGAGAGACGCTAAATAAGTGATCGTTGAATTGCTTCTAGCCGTAGGCTCTCGTGACGGAGGTTTGTGAGTATTCCTTCCTCCTACCCCACTTTGATTTTGTACTCTTATTTCCTAGAGGTTCCCAATATATATTTGAGATGGTTTTCCTTATATGTGTTGGTTTTATATCTCGAGGGATTGTTGCTATCATTTTTCTTCTTCTTGCGCGATTTGAGTAGAGTTTACTTCTTAAATACGTATTGACTCTCGATCTCGACGAGGTCACCAATCATTGTATATTCGTGGATGTTGCCTTGGATATATATATTTATACCTCTTGTTAGGTATTAGTATTATCAATCTCTTTACTTTCGTGCATGATACATGGACGGAGACCCCGGCCGAGCGAGTATAATATCTAGCCACGAAAGCACTTGATGCTCCATCTGGACGGAGACCCCTCCAAGCAGAGGGTGTATAATAATCCTGCCACCGTGCTCACGAGAGCGGCATTTTATGACCGTGTGCACATGTATGCTATAGCTCAACCGGCTTAGGTCAAGACTATACCGATGGTGTCGTTGATGTCGTGAGACATCTTAGTATCACATATGCCGAGATTAAGTACATCCGTGGATTTATCCACATTTCAGCCATTTGTTGATTACTTGTGTTGTTGTTGCACTTGTATATTTGTATTTGCTTTTATTCTCGTTCTTTGTTTATGGCCTCCACCTCTTTTATTGTTCATGCACCCTACCTGGGCCTATTCCTTAGGCTCATGCACTCTGACTCTATGTATTTCTCGTGCTTTAGACCTAGGAGGAGTAGGGTTGAGCTTAGAGGGGATATACCGAAGCTGTCAATCTGTACCATTTCTATTTGTCTCGAGGTCCGCACCTCTTTTATTCTCCAAGCGGTGAGACTCAGGTATGTTGTATTTCTTGTTGTATGGATTTCTAGGGTGACTAACTAGATCCTAGTCTTGGGTTGTGTAAACCCAAGAGTTGTACTTTTGTACGCAGAGTTGTATAAACTCCTTCCTTCTTTTCTCTATGATTCCGGCCGCTATCGCTAACTCAACACTTGTTGAATAAGAGTTTCTAAGGCCTTGCACCGAACGGAACCGGTTCCCCGCTTGGGTGCGGCCGGTTGTCTACGCGTTCGGGCCGCGTGGTTCGGGCGTGACACTCATAGTTCACTCTACTACTTGATCACGACACCGCACACTTGCGTAAAAATCCCATCAAGGCCTCATCTTCGAAAGTGGTTGGAGGTCCTCGCCTACGTGGCAAATGCTCCAGGCCGAGATTATGAAGAAAGTCAAATCAAGTGACGGGTTTCCAAATATTTAGATCCAAGGTCGATGTCCTCGAAAGAGTGGAACCCAGACCTTTTCTCGTGAAGAGGCCCACAAGCTATCAAGAGGAGCACCATTCTCGCTAAGGTGCCCCTTGGAGGGGCTGCTCTTTGATGATGTCGGTGGCTACTAAATCCTTTAATGCTATTCAAAGGCAGTAGTTCAATCAAAGCTCTAAGGGTTTAGATAAGAGGAGGTGGCCACCAATCTTTCCCTTATCGAGATCTTTGTATGTATCCTTCCAATAAGTCTTTTTATATTCTCTTTCATTTGACTTCTCCCAAACATTATTTCTCTCATATAGACTGCTTTTAGATGGACCACGCCTCTACCTCAACTTCTCTAAGAGGAGGCAACCTCTATAAACCCTCAGACGTAGATCCTCGAACATAACGAGGCGTAGATTGCTAGGCTAAAGCATAAGGTGCAAGTGGTAGAGAAGGATGCAGAGCCCACGCTTACAAATATCCGGGAGAAGGAGAAAAAGGTATTTTACTTTTCTTTGGAGAATTCCAAGAAACTTGAAACCAAGGTCGCCAAGTGATGGAGAATAGGGTCACGGAACACTACAAGAAGAACTCTTGCGCCGAGGGAGAAGTCCGAGGCTTAGGATGCTTGGATGAGAAGTGAGGGTCGATCAGGAGACCGAGAAGAGTTTTTCCACTCTTCGGTGTAAATTATTTAAACTCCGAGGTCACCGGTCTCATAATAAAAGCTAAGTGGGTCGATAAAGAGAAGACCAACGCTCAAGAGTACTTGGTGGAAGAGAGGACTCTTCTCGAGCAGTCCCTGACACCGCCATCGACTTAGAGGGACGAAAAGAACCGCTTTCTCAAAAAGAGATCGCCTCCAAAATCCACCACCGGGAGGGATTCCAAGGGGCCTTCCGGCCGGAGCAAAAAGAGGGCTTCGGGATTTTTCAAGAGCTTGCCTTGTGGCGCCCCAACATGGATCTCCCTTATGAGATGGAAAGTGGCCCCAAATCTCTACTGTGAGATGAAGACGGCAGATAGCCATTGAAGCTAGGGCTAGTGAAGTCAGCCAAGTTCAAGCCTCTCAATGAAGATTCTTCCTCCTCCACAAGTTACTCCTCTTATTCTCAAGAGGTCAGCCTCGCTTCTCCTACAACCATTATCAAAAGGTCACTACCACACATATTATAAGAGGTCATTTCCGAGGGGGGTTGACATTGATAAAAGTGCTCTTGTCAAGGATGTGCCTGGTAAGGCAGCTGGAGCAGTGTAGTTCTCGGTCTTTGATTTTGTTTCTTAAATCTTTCATGATGTATCACTTCCCGTTCTCCACTCTTTCCTTTTTGAATGTATGTCGTTGCATACAAATCTTAATATATACAAAAGGAGAAGCTTCGTTGTCTGTTTGATGCAAGTTTTATTCTTTTGCCCTAATCTCTTGGATGTTTGTTATAGTCTGATCTCTATTTTCAAATGAATTAAAACCGACCTGAATAAGTTGATTTTACCTCTGGACCTTTTATGAAGCTTAACCTTAACCTTAATTCGCAACTTTCAAGACTTATTCTTTTCGCACTTCTTTTCACCGAAGTCTTCAACCCCTAAGAGGATGGTTGAATGAGTAGAAATACCCTTTTATGGGACTTTAAATTTGAGCTATGTTGCCCCCACCTCTTGGAGGACTTTCAAGTCGTGGTTCCTTAATGGGAAGAGTATGCCTATGTTGTCAGCCGCAGGGGCTGAGCCATTAAGAGGGTCGGCCGTGCCCATAGGAGGGCACTCTCCCAAAAAAGCTTATATCCGATCATCGAGGCCAAGCCCCTAAGAGGGTTGGTCATGTCGTTAGGCACTCTTCCAAAAGTGCTTAATCGAATTATCGAGGCCGCACCCTTAAGAGGGTCGACCCTTTGGGCGCCTTCCAAAAGAGCTTAATCCAATTATCGCCGGCCCTACCCTTAAGAGGATTGTCCAGGTTCTTGGGCGCCTTCCAAAAGAGCTTAATCTAATGGTCGAGGTCGCGCCCTTCGGCATTCTTCTGAAAGAGCTTAATGCGAGTGAGGAAGCTTGGCCTTTCTAGGGACTTTAATGAGCTTGTAAGCTCGACCCATGGTGGGAATTTGACGAGCTCAGAAGCTCAGCCCTTGAAGGGACTTTGATGAGTGTGGACGTTGAACCCTTGGTAGGAATTTGACAAGCTCAAAAGCTCGGCCCTTGATGGGACTTTGACGAAGCTTAAAGCTCAGTTCCCTTCTAGGGACTTTGACGAAGTCATGTAAACTTTGCTGCTGGTGGAACTTTGACGAGCCTCGAAGCTCAGCCCTTGGTGGGACTTCGGGAAGGTGTGGACATATGAGTTTAAGATGAGAGTTGTTTCAAAATGAAAAACTTCCCAACTTTCCTTTATTGATAATAGCTAAGCATAGATGATCCGCATGAAGTAATCCTGCTAAGGCTTCACCCTTCCATTTTGGCAAGCCAAGAGGCACCGTGTCGATGACTTATTTTACAAATGTAGGGCTTCTTCCTAGTTGGGAGTCAGCTTCCCCATTTGGCTTCAAGTACCTTGGAAGATGTTCACCAGTAGGGACCGTATCTTTAGGTCGGAATTGAACTTCTTTTACCCTAGAGTAGTAAAATATTGAACTCTTTGGCAGTAGGCTGCAGCTCGGACACAGGCGACATGTCTCTTCTCTTCAAGGAGGTCGAGATCTTCTCCAAGCCCTTCATTATTGGCTTTCGGGGTAAAGCATGTATCCGGAGTAACTGCGACTCTAATCTTCATTAGGATTACAACTTTGACGCCAAAGGTGAGGATAAAAGAAGTCTCCCTATGGGGTTCGACTAGTTGTCCCATACACCCCCAATACGCTTGGGATCCTCATCTACCCAAATTGACACATCCCGCAAGACTCGAAGTCTTAAGGCTTTGGAGAAGTGTTTTGTTAATTACCTCAATATGGCCATTGGCTTGAGGATGAGTTACATATGTGAGCCTTGCTCGATGCCCAGCCCCGAGTATAAGTCATTGGAGAAGTGATTGTCGAATTGACGCCAATTATTGGTGATAAAGGCCACCGGATCCCGACCGCGAAACAACCTATCTCCAAAGGAAGCCTTGGCATACCATCTCGTAGATTGTCACTAAAGGCTCAACTTTCACCCATTTTGTGAAGTGGTTAATGTTGATGATTAGAAACTTCAATCGCTGGACCGCCACGGGAAGGGGTCGAAGTAATGTCAACTTGGGCCAGTAATACCCCTACCGTAGGACCTTGTGACTTATTGCTTTGTCTCCAAGGTGATCTTTGCCGATGTCCTCACATAAATCACAGAGGACGTAGTCGGCCTCAAAGGGTACAAACATCACAAGAAGTGTAGGGTATATGACCTTTTATACAAGCAATCGTTCAGAATGCTGTATTGGGTTGACTTGGTAACGATCCGCCGAGCTTTTGGGGTAGGATGAAAGTGATTCTGCCTTGGAGATAGCTCGATGGGATCGATCCAACATGGCTACTCTTAATCTCGTGTATCCCTTTTTCTAGGTGATATTCAATCATCAATGATGGTCGATATTGCAGACTAAGAGGTTGTTTGAGGTCAAGACCTAATGAGGAGATAAGCTTCGATAAGAAATCGCCTCCCGGTTCTAGGCTCAAGGGATCTTGACAATTTGGAAGTGTGGGAAGTCGTAGACAAGTTTCTTCACCACAAACCCTATACTTCATCATATTGTCCTTCCTCGCTTAGAACTCCTTAGTTGTGTGTGGCCGAACACCAACCGGGAGTCGTATGCGGGAAGGCTCTACACTCTAAGGCCTCGTGCCACCAGAGGCTCATAATCGTAGCCTCATACTCTGGCCTCTTTGTTGGTCAGCCTTGAACCCAAACTTGAGGGCTAAGTGAAGGTGCTCCATCACGGGCGTAGAGCTGAGGACTAGACCGCCCGCATCCATCCTCCCAGAGCCGAGCCATCAACATATAGATTCCACTCAAGAGAGGAGATATCCCTACCTTTGCTGGCTCGGCCAAGGAAGGGACGCCACCCTCGTGAGCGGTCACCTCAACCATGAAGTCGTCGAGCACTTATGCTTTGATGGCAGTGCAAGGTTTGTAGTTTATCTCAAACTCTCCAAGCTCAATCATCCACTTGGTCAATCTGTTGGATGTCTCCTGTCAATAAAGGACCTTCTTAAGGGGTTGATTGGTGAGAACCGTAACTTTGTAAGCTTGGAAATAAGGCCTTAGTCGTCGGGCCAAGGTTACAAGAGCTTAAAAGCCAACTTTGAGCGTGGAGATATTGTGAGTCCGGATCGCTAAGGACCTAGCTAGTATAGTAGATCGACTTCCCCACACCTTATTCTTCTTTCAGAGAACCGAGCCGACTCACCGAGGCACTGGAGGCCAAATAGATGCGTAGCTCTTTCCAAGCCGAGGTTTGTCTAGCAAAGATCGTGGGATCCTTGAGTTGTATGAGAGCCTTCTCTACACTCTCGGTCCACTCCACCTTGGGCACTTTCCACAAAGCTCGTAAGAAGGGAGGTTCTTTCTCCTGATCTTGAAATGAAGTGTCCAAGAGCCGCAAGACGCCTATTCAATCTCTCAATCTACCTAATAGTCTTCGGGACCCCATGTCAAGTATTGCCTTGATCTTTCTCTTCGGGTTTAGGCCTCGATGCCTCCATAATTCCTAGGAACTTCCCTTTGGAGTAAACGTACGCAAGGAATAACTTGTTCTGGGATGCAGTATGCGATGCTAAGAGAGGCTCAGAAGGCCAAAAGTTCCTCTTGCAGACGGTTGTTGGAGTTTGGCTTCTTTCGCCTTCTTCAACAAGATGTCATCCACATAGGTTTCATCGGGACTTTTCCTTCTAATCTTCTTCTCAAGATCTTGCCTCACCAGCCTTTGGAAGGCAAACAGCTCCGCGATTTTTCAGCCGTATGTAAGGGCATTACGCTATAGCAATATATATGCCCCTCATAGTTGGTAATGAAACTGAGGCCTCTTCATCGAACTTAGCCATCCTGGAGTATGGTTTTATCCTCAAGAATAAGCGCCCAAGAAGCCTTCAAAGATCTAGTAGCTTGGAAGTAGAATCAATAAGATCATTAATTCATTGGCAGGCAAAGGAAAACAATCCTTTGGACAAGTGCTTTTATTAGAGATCTATGGAAAGTCTATACAACATCCTCCATTTTCCCTGAAAGTACTTCTTCGCCTATAACTAAAATTAAGAAGCTAACCATTCTAGATAACTCGACATCCCTAATAAAAATCTTCCTTGAGGGAGTATTCCAATCCTCCCCCTGCGCCTATCACGAGATTATGCCACTTCTGACAAAGCTCCTCCAAGCTTCGCAATACCGGCTTACAAGTGAGGTCGACGCTGAGGAGGCAGCTTCTCGATTGACACTCGCTCACCCCGCATATCCCCTCTAGCCAACCGTAAGCAAAGAGATTAGAGTTTGTTCCTGGCTGTACGTGAGCGTGCTATAATCTCTCTTGTTGCTCGACCTCGCTGCAAGTATTGGCTCTAACCCTCGACTATCCAAGCCTAGCTTCCGCCCTTAGCAAGGCAAGTGCGTGAGTGGACAAGATCCTCGACCTGGGTGTAGTTCTTTGTGCGTCATTGCCGTCATTCCTCGGCTTCCATCCCACCTTCCTTTAACCTCGCCAGAGTCTCTAGGGCCTTGCTTTTAAGCCTTTACAGGAGTGGCAAATATAACATTATTGAAGTCATCTGGGCTACATCTCCCCTCAGCCCCAAATTTTACCATTCTCGGCCTTTGGGGAACTCTCATCAAGAGATGGTGGACAGAGACAACCACCGCCTCTGTAGAGCATTGAAGGCCTCAGCCCCTCAAAAATGATATTTTTAAATTGAATCGGCAAGTAGGACGAAGTTCGCCATCAAATATTGCCGATAAGAAGCAAGCTTTGTAAGTTTCCAATTGTAATGGGGAGTGGTCACTACACCCCTCGTGTTGCACCTATTATTCCACCTTTTGTGAATCCCACCACAATGAAGTCTTCTCACCTCAACTCGCAACTCAAGCTTTCACTCCAAGCTTCATCCCTTTCCTGAAGGCGCCCCTAAAATATGACGCTTCGAAAAAAAGAGCTCCAACCATTGATTGAGGACTCTCCTTATTTCCCCAAAGTTGGATATGGTGCATGGTGACGCATCACCAAAGCTATCAAGTTGTGGGGGTGGCGCGTAATCTTCCCTGGGGATCGCCGCCGGTGAAAGTGATCGGCGGTTTCGGGATTAGGCCTCTTTTTGTGGGTTGGTTGCCTTGGGCGGATCCTCGCACCATACCGGCATAACTCATTGACGGCCGTGCTTTCTCCTCGCCTAAGCATCCTCGGACTGTCCCTCCTCCGGCGAAGTTAATAACTCCTTGCAAAGGGGTTCAAGCTATGATTTAGGGGAGGATGGTCCTTCTCCAACAAAGGATCCGGGCAGAGGTACTATACAAGATGACCTCTTTGTCGATGAGGCCCTCGATCGCATTTTTAAATAAAATGCGTCCTCAGGTTATGGCCCCGATTTTGGTAGAAGAGCAAGGTGCTTCTTGTTGCTCCTCCTCGAGATGTTGGAGTCTCTCACTGGTGTAGGCCATGTCAAGATCTTCTCGGTCTTGGACCTCAGATTAGGACATGTTCCTGAGGAGTTAAGAGGATGTAGTGGTGCTATATCCTTTCACACGCCTCCTTAACCTTTACGGGCCACATAGGGTTGAAGCTATAGTTGATTGGTTCGGATCGAGGTCCTCGTCTCGACTCATCTCTTTTGGGCCTCTCTCTCAAGATGGACTTGTCTCCCCGGAAGTTCTTCCAGGAGTATCTCAAAGAGACTTCTCTTTCCAAACGGACTTATCCTTTCCTCGGCCAGACTCCTCCTTCCAAACAAGTATGGATCTCCCCTTGGAGTTAATATATTTCTTCTCGCAGATGTGGGCTAGGAGGTAAGTGAGAGATTTACCACTCAGTTTTTGGCTTAGCAAGAACCGGAAAGGGGAGTCATAGAGTCCTTTTTCTATCAAGGTAGTAATAAATCTGTGATCAGAATCGAAATCGCATGGACATCCAAAGATCTCCCGGGAGCTGGAAGAGGCAAAGATATTCACGGAGGCTTTCTCCTTCCCTCGTTGTTGCTTGCATTCATTAGAATGACATTGCAGCTCTTCCTTTGTCTTTCGCTACTAATGAAGTTTATTAAGGAAGAGATCACCACCCCCGGAAGGGAAGAGATGATGCCTAAGCGAGGCCGTTGAATCCAAGCTTCGCTTCGCTCCTACGGTGCATCGCCGAGAAGACCCGTGATACATACGGACGTTCCATGGATCAACATCATGAGGGCCAAGGCTCCTAGATGGTTGAAAGCATGTCCGTAGTGCCATCAGTAGGCGCCATGTAAGGTGCTTTGGAAGTTATCAGGGAAGTGTGTAATTTCAAGATCTCCTCCCTGCATAAAATCGGAGATTATCTCGAGGGACGCTCTTTTCTGACTCTTCTTACTGTAGGGATGGAGTGTAAAGTTGTACCTGCGCCCTAATGGGGTCTCTGTGCGCATCACGTGCTTAAGGCTATTTTTGAGTTGTCCCATGGAATGTCCAAGGCCCTCTTCTCTTCTCGGTCTTCTTTCCTCTCCCGGGTGTGTGAACGGGTCAAATCTTCCCCTCGGCTTTCTAAGTGCATCGGAGGAGCACCTCGCTGCAGAGCCCAGGAGACTTGGCGCTCTACTATATGGAGAGCTCGGTCAACTCCCTTGATTTGGTTGCCTCGGGAGGGACCGTAGCATGCCCCCCGGGAAAGCATCTTCTATTCTCGAAGTTAGGTTTTCTAGAGAAGCTTCTCCAAACATATAATTTCTCAAGCAAGCCAACCCTCTCCTTCATACTTTTTTGCCCCTTTTCCCCTGATTACGCCTAGACCTTCTCATGGTTGCACGGCTTCTTGTTCGGATCCCTACAGAGGATGCCAAATTGTTGGTGTAAAACCAGCCTCCTTGAGATTGGAATCCATGAGGCCTTCCGATGAATGATAAGCAAGTGCATTTATTTTCTATTACATCTTCATGCACTTATGCTGCTTCCCTCGCATCGATTCTCTATTTTTGTGCTCCTTTTGGTATGTTTGTGTGTATTGACAGTCAACAGTACCTGTGGCAAAAAGAAGAATGTAAGAAACGCAGGGTATCTCCAAAGCAAAAGGAGAGAAAAAGGACACTTTGTAGAGAAGCGTACCTAAGCAGTTTCATTCTACACGTGCGCGCAGCAAAAGAGTACTGGGCAAGAAACCTCGAGTCCGGCAGGCTACTCGATATTTGAAAACGCCGTAAACCGCATTGGGTAAATTGAAGAGCAAGGGCGTGCTTTAGATCAACAAGACCATGCTTTATAGATCAGAAAAGCTATGGTAATAGCCGCTCATTTAACCCTAATAATACACTTTTGGCACATCAATTCCCGTAGCGATCTTCGCAAATACCTGGATAGGGTTTCCTGAGAAGATTGAAGGCAGAGGAGACATCGAAAGCAAGGGATTATTTCTATGCTTTTTCTTATGTCCTCATCTTATATAACTATTATGATTTTCCATAGTATGAGAGGCTAAACTCCCCTTCTATGGTGTCTCTACACATGAACCCTAAGATGAATTTGTTATTGACTCTCTTTATTTTCTAGTTCCCTCCCATATTAATAGTTCTTTTGCATTATCTTTTGTATGTTTATGCTTGTCATATCTATGGTTTCATGTACATTGAGCCCTTGATCATACACTCAAGTTAGGTCGCAAGCCAAAGATTTAGTCTGTTATCGCTAGTGATTAGTGTGGTTATTATTGCATTTGCCTAAATTTCATACCTTTTAGGTCTCAGCTAGGTACAAGCGCATAAGTCATGATTAGCACTTCGAGAGATCGTGTGTTACATCTATAAGGTGTTTTCCATCATACTATCCTAAGAACTTGCCTCAAGATAAATAGTATCAGAAGCTAATCATTAGTAAGGGGATTGTGGATCCCAGGTGCCATGTTTCATCTCTCGATTACCCTGAATCTACCAATTGTCTCGGGCCGCTTTCTTCTTTAGGTTAAATAATTAGGCCTACCACAACAATTCATCTATATTTTAGGTTGTGGTATTATAAGATAATTAGTACTATTATTCCCATCCCTTGTAGATTCGACTCTTCCCACCCTACTTTTAGGTACTTTATCATTTACAACGCACCTTGTGCATTCATTAAGTTTTGGATAATCAGTTGCTAGGGATTGGAAACACTAGGAACATTAGAATTTTTACTCTAGTTGTTTTATTTCTTTTAAAAATCCAAAAATCAATAATAAAATAAAATAAAAATAATTATAAAATAAAAATATAAAAAATATTTTTGACTTTCAAATTTTTTTTTAATAAAGAGCGCTAAGAGCAAGTGCGTTCAAACAAAAACAAATGTTATCTAGCTGTCCTAACAAAACATCCCAAGTGGGTCAACCAACTCTTCAATCCATGTGGGTGTGTTCAAGAAGATCTTCCAGCTTGTATGGTTTCTCCTT